>WOXC01010659.1:0-209499 GCA_011680675.1 Gymnobelideus leadbeateri | reverse complement strand
TCCTTCTTCACTAATTTTCCCAAATAGTTTGTAGAGTATTGGAATCAATTGTTCTTTAAATGTTTGATAGAATTCACTAGTGAACCCATCTGGCCCTGGAGATTTTTTCCTAGGGAGTTCACTGATGGCTTGTTTGATTTCTTTTTCTGAGATGGGGTTATTTAGGTAATTCACTTCCTCTTCAGTTAATCTGGGCAACTTGTGATTTTGTAAATATTCATCCATTTCACTAAGATTGTCATATTTATGTGCATACAATTGGGAAAATAATTCCTCATTATTTTTTTGATTTCCTCTTCATTGATGGTAGATTCACCCTTTTTATTTTTGATACTCATAATTTGGTTTTCTTCTTTCTTTTTTTTTATCATATTGACTAAGGGTCTATCAATTTTGTTGATTTTTTCATAAAACCAACTCTTGGTTTTATTTATTAATTCAATGGTTTTCTTAATTTCAATTTTATTAATCTCACCTTTGCTTTTCAGTATTTCTAATTTAGTACTAAATTGGGGATTTTCAATTTGTTCTTTTTCTAGCTTTTTCAATTGCATGTCCAATTCACTGACCTCCCTTCTCTCTGCTTTAATTAAGTATGCACTCAGGGTTATAAAACTTCCCCTGAGAACTGCCTTTAGTGCATCCCACAAATTTTGGTATGTTGTTTCATTATTATTATTCTCTTGAATGAAATTATTGATTGTTTCTATAATTTCTTCTTTGACCCACCAATTTTTTAGGATTAAATTGTTTAGTTTCCAATTAGTTTTTAGTCTATCTTTCCATGGCCCTTTATTGCATATAATTTTTATTGCATCATGATCTGAGAATGATGTGCTTACTATTTCTGCCTTTCTGCACTGGATTGTGAGGTTTTTATGCCCTAGTACATGGTCTATTTTTTGAGTATGTACCATGCACTGCTGAGAAGAAAGTAAATTCCTTTTTATCCCCATTCAGTTTTCTCCAGAGATCCATCATATCTAGTCTCTCTAAGATTCTATTCACCTCCTTAACTTCTTTCTTGTTTATTTTGAGGTTAGATTCATTGAGTTCAGAGAGGGGAAGATTAAGGTCCCCTACTAGTATAGTTTTGCTGCCTATTTCTTCCTCTAATTCCTTTAACTTCTCCTCTAGGAGTTTAGATGGTGGACCACTTGGTGCATATATATTAAGTAGTGATATTGTTTCATTCTCGATGGTGCCTTTTAGTAGGATATAGTTTCCTTCCTTATCTCTTTTAATTAGATCTATTTTTGCTTTTGCTTTATCTGAGATAAGTATTGCTACCCTGCTTTTTTTACTTTAGCTGAGGCATAATAAATTTTACTCCAACCTTTTACCCTTATCCTGTGGGTATCCCTTTGTTTCAAATGTGTTTCTTGTAGACAGCATATTGTAGGATTATGGTTTTTAATCCATTCTGCTATCTGCTTCTGTTTTATGGGAGAGTTCATCCCATTCACATTCACAGTAATGATGACTATCTGTCTCTTCCCTTCCATCCTATTCCCACCCCTGTTTATATTTTTGTTTATTCCTTCTCCCTTCCCCTCCTTGAAGTTTTCCCTTTTGACCACCCCCTCCCTCAGTGTTCCCACCCAGTGACCCCCTTCTTAACCTACCCTCTCCCCTTACTACTATTTCCCTCCCTTATAATCCCTCCCTTTAGTCTCCTCCTTTTCACCCCCCCTTACCCTCCCACTATCTATAGGACACAATAAATTTTTATACTTATCAGAGTAAATTACTCCCCGTTTGATTCCAAACCAATGAGAGTAAATTTCAAACAATGCTCTTCTCCCTCCCTCCAATTCCTCTAATGAATTTATGTGTCTATTCACGTTAGATTCTTAAACTTCACTGATTAATTTGATCCTTCTTTGAACCAGAACCAGTGAGAATAGTGTTTAAATGATGTTCCTCTCCCTCTTACTTTCCCTTCTTCTATAGTGTTTTGATGCCTCTTCAGATGGCATATTTTACCTTTTCCTAGCTCATCCTTTCCTTTTTCCCATTACAGTACCATTGATCCCCTTAATAGTCTTTTTTTTTTAGACTCCATGTTAGTGCATTCATACCCACACCCTCTAAGTATAACCCTTTTGCAGGTCATGATAATCATAGATATTTCAAATATTGACAGTTATCAGCTCCACATATAGGGATGTGAACATTTTGCTCTTGTTGCATCCCAAGTAATGAGCTTGTGTTTGTGGGTGTGGGTATGTGCACTTCTGCATGTGTGAGTCTATGTTACCCTTGTTTACCTTTTTATGTTCTTCTGGACTCTTGTAATTGGAGATCAAATTTTCCATTGAGCTCTGGCTTTTTCATTAGGAAAGTCTGGAAGTCCCTTACTTCATTAAACGTCCATCTCCTTGCCTGAAAGATTATGCTCAGTTTTGCCGGGTAGTTAATCCTTGGTTGTAGTCCTAGCTCTCTTGCCCTACGAAATATCAAATTCCAGTCCCTTCGCTCTTTTAATGTAGAAGCTGCTAGGTCCTGTGTGATCCTAACTGTAGTTCCTCGATATTTGAATTGTTTCTTTTTGGCTGCTTGTAGAATTTTTTCTTTAATCTTATAATTCTGGAATTTGGCTACTATATTTCTTGGAGTTTTCAGTTTGGGATCTCTTTCAGGAGGAGTCCGGTGAATTCTATCAATAGCTATTTATCTTCTGATTCCAGGACCTCAGGACAGTTTTCTTTGACAGTCTCTTGGAGGATGTTGTGTAGACTGCTTTTCTCATCATGGCTTTCTGGTAGACCAATAATTCTTAGGTTGTCTCTCCTGGATCTGTTCTCTAGGTCAGTTATTTTTCCAGTGAGATATTTTACATTTTCTTGCAATTTTTCGATCATCTTGTTTTTTTCGATTGATTCCTGCTGCATCATAGAGTTCTGAGTTTCAGTTTGGTTGTATCTAATTTTTAGTGAATTATGGTCTTCAATAAGTTTTTGAAGTTCCTTTTTTAGGGAGGTATTTTCTTTTTCCAAGTTGGTCATTGCCTCCCTGATTTGGTCTTTAAAATTTTTCTTAAGCTCCTCCAGGAATGCTATTTGGGCTTGAGACCAGATCATGTTTCCTTCTGTGGTCTGTGGTGTGGGCAGAGAGTCTATATTGTCCTGTGTGTTTTGTTGTTCTTGCCTGCTGCATAGTATGCTCGAATAGACTTTCTTGCCTTCCCCTTCTCCTTTTCAGCTTCCTTCCTTCCCATTGTGACTTCCTGTTTCTTAGTGTCTCAGGCTATGAGTTTGGGGCCTGATCCTTGACTTTGAATACCTCTGGGTGGCTAGTTTATGGCTAAGTCAGGGAAGTCAGTGAGGAATGTAGATGTGTAGGTGGGGTTGAGTCTGACCACTTCAGATTTCTGCCTCTATACCCCTGGGCTATAAGTAGGCTTTTGTTGGTGAGGTGAGGTGGGGCTAGTTGGGTCCCCTCCCTCTCTTCTCTTCAGATTCCTGGCTGTCTCAGTTACACCCTTTCTTGGAGATTCTCAAGCCTGAGGCTATTTCCATTAACTTGGGGTTTCAGTCTGGGTGGGAGACTTATCTTTGGGTTTTCTGCTTCATGAAGGAGGGATGGGAGGATCGGAGCAGCTAGAATTTACTTTGCCATTCCAGCCCCTGTATCATACAGGCAGGCAGTTTCTAAATTTCCAGGCTGGGGGCTGAATGCAGCCTGAGAAGCCGCTCTCTCCACTGGGGGCCCGACTCTCCTACCTGGCTCCAATGATCCGTTCCCTCTGCGAGATGACTGCGATTCGTCCTTGGTAAGTCTGCACGCTGGGGCTTTTTCTCTCTCTGGTGTAGTCTGCTTGCCTGCTCTTAGGTCTGAGCTGTGCAGACCCCACGCGCTCTGCGCTCGACCTGTGCGGGCACTCTGGGCAACCTTCTGTGCTGGATTCTGCCACACTCTGTCTTCCACTGGGCTTCGTCACTCCGGAATCTGCTCAGATTTACCCTTTTGGACTTAGTGACAGAGGAGCTCAGCGAGGTTACTGCTTCCTTTCCGCCATCTTGGCTCCGCCCCAGCCATATACCAATATCTTAATCTCTCTTTGCTTCAATGAAAAAATGCTCTAAGTCACTATTGATTAGAGAAATACAAATCAAAACAATTCTAAGATACCACATCTCATAGGTCATATTGGCTAAGATGACAAAATAGGAAAACGATAAATGCTGGAGAGGATGTGGAAAAATTGGAACACTAATGCATTATTGGAGATGTGAACTGATCTAACCATTCTGGAGAGCAATTTGGAACTATGCCCAAAGGACTATAAAAATGTGCATACCCTTTGACCCAGCAAGACCACTTCTATGGCTGTATCCCAAAGAGATCATACAAGTGGGAAAAGGACCCATGTATACAAAAATATTTATAGCAGTGCTTTTTGTGGTAGCAAAGAATTGGAAATCAAGAGGATGCCCATCAATTAGGGAATGGCTAAACAAATTGTGGTATATGAATGTAATGGAATACTATTGTGTTATAAGAAATTAGGAGCAGATGGACTTCATAATAACCTGTAGAGACTTAAATAAACTGATGCTGAGTGAGGAGAGCAGAACCAGGACAACTTTGTACACAATTACAGACACATCATATGTGTGACAACTAACTTTGATAGACTGGGCTCCTCTCAGCAATGCAGGGTTATAAAATGACTCCAAAGGACTCATGATAGAAAGGAATATCTACATCCAGAGAAAGAACTACAGAGTCTGAATGCAGACTGAAGCAAACTACTTGCTCTCTCTCTTTTGTGTTTTGTTTTGTTTCTTTCTCATTGTTCTCTCCATTAGTTATAATTTTTTACAACTTGACTAAGTCTAATGTGAAGGTATTTGTAGAACCTATATTTGATTACATGCTGCTATGGAGGAAAGATGGGAGGAGAAAGAGGGAAAGAAAATTTGGAACCCAAGGGATTATGAAACTGAATGTTGTAAACTAAAAGTAAATAAATAAATATTTTAAAAAAATAAAGGAACCATCACATATGATATAAGGGAAAGAAAGAAAAAAGAAAACATAAGTTACAGGAGCTTCTTGTTTCAGTAAAATTGACCTCCTAGAACACTGGAGACAGCTTAGTGACATATTTGTTGACTTGTTTTTTTTCATTAGTTTGTGTTTATATTAATCCTTGAATATCTTGCCAGTCTATTGCCAATAGAAATATTTGAGTGTAAGTCTGGCTGGCTCTCTGTGTTTGTGATGAATAGATTTTCTTCCCAAATAAACTTCCCCTACAGCCTTGAAAAAAAAAGAAATATAATATCATTATTATGGTTTAGTTTTCAAATGAACATTAATCCAGTCTAATTTGTTTCAGGTTTTGAATATATGGAACCCTGGTAATTTGCATAGTTTCAATAAGGCTTGAATTAAGTTAATGTTCACATTATTGTTCACATTAAATAAATGTTCACAATATTCTTCAGAAATTACTAATTTGGCATGGTTAAATGACATTTGCAGTTTTTTCATTAATTCCCTTGATATTCTGGACTTTTTGTTCTTCCAGATGAATTTTGTTATTATTTTTTCTAGCTCTATGAAATAATTCCTAGTATGGTGCTGAATAAATAAATTAATTTTGGTAGAAATCTCATTTTTGTTATATTTGCTTTGCCTACCCACGAGAAATTGATATTTTTCCAGTTGTTTAGATCTGATTTTGTGTAAAAAGTGTTTTGTAATTGTGTTCATATAGTTTCTGGATTTGTCTTGGCAGCTAGACTCTCCAATAGTATATATTTTATATTATCTACAGTTATTTTAAATGGAATTTCTATTTTATATCTTGCTGTTGGACTTTGCTGGTTATATAAAGAAATGCTGGTGATTTTGTGAGTTTATTGTGCAACTTTGCTAAAATTGTTAACTATTTCAGGTAGTTTTTCAGTTGATTCTCTAGAATTCTCTAAGCATATCATCATATCATATGCAAAGGTTGATAGTTTTTTATCCCCATTACCTATTCTAATTCCTTCAATTTCTTGTTCTTCCCTCATTGCTAAAGCTAGTATTTCTAGTACAATACTGAAAATGGACATCCTTGTTTCACTCCTGATTTTATTGGGAAAGCTTCTTGATAGATAACTACTTATCATTCCATTCATTCTTATGCTCTCTAAGTAGGAATTTTAGTAGGAATAGGTACTGTATTTTGTCAAAAAAAAATTTCTGCAGCTATTACAAAATCATATGATTTCTGTTAGTTTTATAATTGACATCTCAATTATTCTGATAGTTTTCCCAATATTGAACCAGTCTTGCATTCCTTGTATAAATCTCACCTGGATATAGTATATTGTCCTTGTGATAAATTGTTGTAATCACTTTACTAATATTTAATTTTTGCATCAATATTCATTTAATAAATTGGTCTATAATTTCTTTTCTCTGTTTTGGCTCTTCCTAGTTTAGGTATCAGCACCATATTTGTGTCATAAAAAGAATTTGGTAGGACTCTGCCTATTTTTCCAAATAATTTATATAGTATTGAAATTAGTCATTCTTTAAATATTTGGTAAAATTCACTTGTAAATCCATCTGACCCTGTAGATTTTTTCCTAGAAAGTTCACTGTTATGCCAAGGTGCTCTCCCACCAGACCTCTTCCAAACCATGTAAAAGGGGATTCTGAACAACTTCTGGAGCCCCAGCACCCACAGAATGACACAGAGAAGCTGACCATCCACTCAGGACAGCCCAGCAGCCCTACAGGGAGGACCAGTGCAGCACTCTGGGAGCCAACAGGCAGCTGTTGTGTGAGCCATGGTTTTAGCCCTGGGGTGGCCAGGCGGGCAGCCGGCTGGAGGGACCCCAGAACACCAGCAGCTGTGGAGATTCCAGAATTATCAACACAGACATGTCTGGGACAAAGTAAGAGGTTAGTGCCCAATGGAATTTGGGACCAGTATTTGGGGAACGAGTTGGCTTCCTCCCCTGGGGGCTAGAAACTGCTGAGGAGACACTCACCATTTTGCAGCTTCAGTGGAAGCATCAGCTCCTGGCCTGCGAACTATAGGGAGATCCAGCGATCAGTCTTGGAGGTTAATCGCTCTTGCTTTAACCGGCTTGGATCTGGATTGTGATCTTGGGGGAGGTCTGGGGTGGGCATCCAACTTGCCAGAACAAGAAGTTGTGAAGACCCCAATGACAGAAGCTCCCCTGTCTGGTGGCAGAGTCCTACTGTGGCAACAAGCCCAAAAGTCAAGTAATTAAGTGGCAACATGCCTAGGCAAAGGAAACAAAATAAACAGAAAAATGCAACATTAGACTCCTATTTTGGGGGCAAAGAGGATCAAAGCAGGGAACAGGAGGAGGAGGTCAGAAATCCTGCTCCAAAAGCCCCAAAGGAAAATATGAGCAGATTACAGGCCATAGAGGACCTTAAGAAGCAGATAAGAGAAGTGGAGAAAAATTGGGAAGAGAAATGAGAAGGATGCAGGAAAAGTATGAAATGAGAGTCAACAGCCTGACTGAGGAAAATAACACCCTAAAAAATAGACTAACTCAAATGGCAAAGGAGGCCCAAAAGGGCAATGAGGAGAAGAATGCCTTAAAAAGCCAAATTTGCCAGATGGAAAAAGAATCTCAAAAGCTCACTGAGGAGATTCATTCCTTCAGAGTCAGACTAGAGCAAATGGAAGCTAATGACTTTATGAGAAATCAAGATGCTGTTAAGCAGATACAAACAAAAGAAAGATTAGAAGGCAATGTGAAATATCTCATGGGAAAAACCACTGACCTGGAAAATAGATCCAGGAGAGACAATTTAAAAAATTATTGGACTACCTGAAAGCCATGATCAAAGAAAGAACCTAGAAATCATCCTTCAAGAAATTCTCAAGGAAAATTGCCCTGATGTTTTAGACCCAGAGGGCAAAATAGAGGTTGAAAGAATCCACAGATCACCTCCTGAAAAAGATCCCAAAAAGAAAACTCCCAGGAGTATTATAGCCAGGTTCCAAAATCCCCAGATCAAGGAAGAAATACTACAAGCATCCAGGAAAAAACAATTTCAGTATTGTAGAAACACAATCAGAATAGCACAAGACCTGGTGGCTTCTACACTGAGGGATCAAAGGGCATGGAATGTGATATTCCAGAGGGCAAAAGATCTGGGATTGAAGCCAAGGGTCACCTACCCAGCAAAACTGAGTATTTTGTTTCAGGGGAAAATATGGTCATTCAGTGGAATAGAGGACTTTCAAGCATTCTTGAGGAAAAAACCAGAGTTGAATAGAAAATTTGACATCCAGACACAAGAAGGAAGAAATGCCTGAGAAGGTAATCAGGGAAAAGAAATCAAAAGGAACTTATCAAAGTTGAACTATTTACATTCCTACATGTAAAAACAATAACTGTGGCTGATGAAACCTTTCTCAGTATGAAAATAATGGAAGAAGGGTATATGGGCATATGAATACAAATGTGAATGTGTGTATATATGTTTACAGTTATACATGGATAGAGGGCACAGGTTGAATTTGGTAGGAAGGGATGATATTTAAGGGGTGAAGTTATGAGGTGAGAGAGTAGAGTGGCAAGAGGAGATGGGGAGAGATGGGGGTGGGGGTAAACTATCTCATGTAGAAGAAGCAAGGGGAAGTGGCTGCAGGGGAGGGGAAGAACGGGAAGGCAAAAAGGCAAAACCATATTCTTATTGAATCTGGCTCAGGGAAAGAATGACATACATACTAAATGGGATATCTCACCCTGCTGGACAGTAGGGGGAAGGGGGATGAGAGAGGGCATGACATAGGGGAGGGCATTCTGGGGGGAGGAGAGGTTGGAAGTACCCACTATAGAAGAGGGACAGGATCAAAGTAGGGAATGGTCCAGGTGGGGAGATGGGATGGGTGGGAGGGAATTATAAGCAGCCCTTTACAATATATCTACTATGGTAATGTTTTACATCTCTATACATATACAACACATACTGAATTGCTTATCTTCCCAGAGGGAATGGGTGACAAGGGAGGAAGGGAATGGATCTGAAAATTGAGCTTATAAAATTAAATGTCTCAAATATATATAAATACTATTGTTAATACTATTTTGCATGTAATTGGGAGAGGAAATGTTCAGGCATTGGGGCACAGAGACTCACCTTGCCCTAATGGTAAAGTTGAAGGGGGTATGGGAAAAGATATGGGAGAGAGCAGATTAGATGAGGGGATATCTTGTGGGACTGCTATTCTGGGGTGGTGGGCAGGGGAAAAATGGGGAAAAATTGTAACTCAAAATCTGGCGGAAATGAATGATGTAAACCAAAAATTAATAAAGCATTTGTTAAAAAAAAAAAAGAAAGTTCACTGTTGAGTTGTTCAATTTATTTTCCTAAAATCGAGTTGAGTATATTATTTCCCCTTCTGTTGTTCTGGGCAATTTGTATTTTTGTAAATATTCATACACTTTACTTAGATGGTCAGATTTATTGGCATATAGTTGGACAAAGTGGCTTCTAATTATTGTTTTAATTTACTCTTCATTGGTGGTGAAATTCACCCTTTTAATTTTTTTTTTAGCATCAGGTTCAGTTTTTTTTTTTAATCTTACTTTTTATTTATTTATTTATTTATTTTTGTTTCTTTTTTTTAAACAAATGCTTTATTAACTTCTGTTTTACATCATTCATTTCTGCCAGATCTTGAGTTACAATCATTTCCCCCCCGTTTTCCCCCTACACACCCTCCCAGAATAGCAGTCCTGCAAGATATCGCTTCCTCCAATCTGCTCTCTCCCATACCTTCTCCCATACCCCCTTCGACTTTTCCATTAGAGGAAGGTGAATCTTTGTGAACCAATGCCTGCACATCTTATCTCCCAATTACAAGCAAAAGAGTATTAATAATAGTATTTATATATATTTGAATCATTTAATCTTAAGACCTCGAATTTCAGATCCATTTCCTTCCTCCCTTGTCACCCATTCCCTCTGGGGAGATAAGTAATTCAGTATATGTTGTACATGTCTAGCTATACAAAACATTATCATAGTAGATATATTGTACAAGGCTGCTTATAATTCCCTCCCACTTATCCCACCCCCCACCTGGTCCATTCCCTACATGATCCTGTCCCTCTTCTATAGTGGGTACTTCCAACCTCCCCTCCCCCCAAGGATGCCCTCCCATCCATCATCCTTCCTCTCATCCCCCTTCCCCCTATTCTGCTGTGGGTTGAGATATCCCATTTAGTATGTATGTCATTCTCTCCCTGAACCAAATTCAATGAGAGTGTGGTTTTGCCTTTTTGCCTTCCTATTCTTCCCCTCCCTTGCAACCACTTCCCCTTGCTTCTTCTACATGAGATAGTTTACCCTACCCTGTCTCTCCCCATCTCCTCTTGCCACTTTCCTCTCTCACTTCATAATTTCAGCCCTTTAGTATCCTCCATTCCCAACAGATTCAACCTATGCCCTCTATCAATATATAACTGTAACCATATACACACACATTCACACATGTATTCATATGACCACACACCATTCTTCCATTATTTTCATACTGAGAAAGGTTTCATCAGCCACAATTATTGTTTTTCCATATAGGAATGTAAATAGTTCAACTTTGATAAGTTCCTTTTGATTTCTTTTCCCTGATTACCTTCTCAGGCATCTCTTGCTTCTTGTGTCTGAATGTCAGATTTTCTATTCAATTCTGGTTTTTTCCTCAAGAATGCTTGAAAGTCCTCTATTCCACTGAATGACCATATTTTCCCCTGAAACAACATACTCAGTTTTGCTGGGTAGGTGACCCTTGGGTTCATTCCCAGCTCTTTTGCCCTCTGGAATATCATATTCCATGCCCTTAAATCCCTCAGTGTAGAAGCTGCCAGGTCCTGGGCTATTCTGATTGTGTTTCTACAATATTGAAATTGTTTCTTCCTGGCTGCTTGTAGGATTTTCTCCTTGATCTGGGGATTCTGGAACCTGCCTATAATATTCCTGGGAGTTTTCTTTTTGGGATCTTTTTCAGGAGGTGATCTGTGGATTCTTTCAACCTCTATTTTGCCCTCTGGATCTAAAATATCAGGGCAATTTTCCTTGAGAATTTCTTGAAGGGTGATTTCTAGGTTCTTTCTTTGATCATGGCTTTCAGGTAGTCCAATAATTTTTAAATTATCTCTCCTGGATCTATTTTACAGGTCAGTCATTTTCCCCATGAGATATTTTACACTGCTTTCTATTCTTTCAGTTGTTTGGATCTGCTTAACAGCATCTTGATTTCTCATAAAGTCATTAGCTTCCATTTGCCCCAGTCTAACTCTGAAGGAATGAATCTCCTCAGTGAACTTTTGAGATTCTTTTTCCATCTGGCAAATTCGACTTTTTAAGGCATTCTTCTCCTCATTGCCCTTTTGGGCCTCCTTTGCCATTTGAGTTAGTCTACTTTTTAAGGTGTTGTTTTCCTCAGTCAGGCTGTTGACCCTCATTTCATACTTTTCCTGCATCCTTCTCATTTTTCTTTCCAATTTTTCCTCCACTTCTCTTATTTGATTTTTAAGGTCCTTCTTAAGGTCCTCTATGGCCTGCAACCTGCTCATGTTTTCCCCTGGGGCTTTTGGAGCAGGACTTCTGACCTCACAGTCCTTTTCCAACTCTATGGCCCCAAAATAGGAGTCTAGGGTTGCATTTTTCTGTTTCCTTTGCCTTGGCATGTTGCCACTTAATTGCTTTACTTTTGGGCTTGTTGCCACTGTATGGCCTGGTGCCAGACAGGAACTTTCGCCCCAAATGTGTGAGAGGGCCAACTTCCGTTTCTGGCAAGCTGGAAACCCACCCACGACTTCCACCCTAGATCACAGTCCAGATCCAGGGAGGTTAAAGCAAGAGAGATTACCCCCCTAGACTGATCACTGGATCTCCCTACAGTTCGAAGGCCAGGAGCTGGAGCTGCCTCTGAAAACTACAAAATGGCGTGTCTCCTCAGTGGCTTCTAGCCCCCAGGGGAGGAAGCCGAGGTATTCCCCAAGTACTGGTCTCAAAATCCATAGGGCACTAACCTCTCACTTTGTCCTAGGCATGTCTATGTTGATAATTCTGGAATCGCCACAGCTGCTGGTGTTCTGGGGTCTCTCCAGCTGGCTGCTGGCCCTGCCGCCCTGGGGCTAAAACCTGGGCTCCGCTCAGCTAGGCTTCCTGTGTTCTGCCCGCTGTGAGCACCCTTTTCCTTTTTAATACTGGTAATTTCGTTTTCTTTTTTTCCATATCAAATTAACCAAAGGTTTACATATTTCATTGTTTTTATTTTCATAAAACAAGCTCTTAGTTTTATTTGTTCATAGTTTTCTTACTTTCAATTTTATTAATCTCTCCTTTGATCTTCAGAATTTCAAATTTGGTATTTAATTGGGGATTTGTACTTTGTTCTTTTTGTAGCTTTTTTAGTTGCATGCCCAATTCATTGAGCTATTTTTTATTTGTTTTATTCATATAAGTATTTAGAGATATGAAATTTCTCCTAAGTGCTGGTTTGGCAATATCCTATAAAATTTGGTATGTTGCCTCATTATTGTCATTCTCTTTGATGAAATTGATTGTTTCTATGATTTGTTGTTCGGCCCTTTCATTCTTTAGGATTAGATTATTTGGTTTCCAATTAATTTTTAATATATCTTTCCATGGTCTTTTATTACACATAATTTTTATTACATCATGATCTGAAAAGGATGCATTTAATATTTCTACCTTTCTGCCTTTGATTGTGAGGTTTTAATGCCCTAGTATATGGTCAGGTTTTGTGTGTGTGCCATCTACCTCTGAGAAAAAGATATATTCCTTTCTCTCCTCATTCATTTTTCTCCAGAGGCCTATCATATCTAACTTTTGTAAAATTCTATTCACCTCCCTAACTTCTTTCTTGTTTATTTTCTGGTTAAATTTATCTAGTTCTGAGAGGGGGAGATTGAGGTCCTCCACTATAATAGCTTTACTGTCTCTTTCCTTCTGTAACTTCCTTAACTTCTCTAAGAACCTGGATGCTATACCACTTGGTGCATATTTGTTTAGTATTGGTATTACTTCATTGTCTATGGTACTTTTTATCAAGATGCAGTTTCCTTACTTGTCCGTTTTAATTTGTGTTTTGCTTTGTCTGAGATCAGGATTGTTACCCTGCTTTTTTTTTTTTTACTTTAGCTGAAGCATAATGGAATGCTTCAGTTTTTTACCTTTACTCTGTGTGTGTATCTCTGCTTCAGATGTGTTTCTTGTAAACCACATATTGTAGGATTCTGGTTTGTAACCCACTCTGTTATATGCTTCCATTGTATGGGAGAGTTCACCCCATTCACATCCACTGTAATAATGACTAATTGTCTATTTCCCTCCATCCTATTTTCCCCTGCTTATGCTTTTCTCTTTCTTTTCACCCTGTCCCTCCTCACCAGTGTTTTGCTTCTAACCACCTCCTCCTTCAATCTGCCCTCCCTTCTATCAGCTCCCCTCCCTTTTCTTTCTTTCCCTTCTACTTCTTCCCACCCTTCTCGCTTCCCTTCTATCCACTCTCCTCCCCTTTACTTCCCTTCCCACTTCCTTATAGAATAAGATGTATTTTATTCCTTCTTTGAGCCAAATCCAATGACATTAAGGTTCAAACTACACTTACTCCCCTGTCTTCTTTCTCTCTATTGTGATAGGTCTTTTGCACCTCTATTACTGCCTCCTATGCTGCCTCCCCTTTCCTCTTCTGGTAGAATTCTTTTTTTAAGCCCTTAATTTTTTATATCATCATATCCAAGTCAACTTACACCCACACCTTCTATCTATGTATACCCCTTCTAAACACCCTAATAGAAATAGAGATCTCAAAAGATACAACTATCATCTCATGTAGGTATGTAAACAGTTTTGTTTTTTTTTTCTTTCCTGTTTACCTTTTTAGCCTTCTCTAGAGTCTTATGTTTGAAGATCAAATTTCCTGTTCAGCTCTGGTCTTCTCATTAGGAAAGTGTGAAAGCACCCTGTTTCATTGAATGTCCATCTTTTCCCTTGAAAGACTATACTAAATTTTTCTGAGTAGTTGATTCATGGTTGTAATCCAAGTTCCTTTGCCCTCTGAAATATCACATTCCAACCTATTCTTTAATGTAGAAGCTGCTAAGTCCAGTGTAATCCTGATTATGGCTCCGAGATATTTGAATTGTTTCTTTCTGGCCACTTGCAGTATTTTTCTCCTTGACTTGATAGTTCTGGGATTTGGCTAGAATATTCCTTGGAATTTTCATTTTGGGATCTCTTTCAGGAGGTGATCAGTGGATTCTTTCAATGATTATTTTATCTTCTGATTCTAGGGTATCAGGGAAGTTTCCCTTGATAATAGCTTGAAAGATGCTTTCCAGGGTCTTTTTTTGATCATGGCTTTCATATAGCCCAATAATTCTTAAATTATTTCTCCTGGATCTATTCTATATTTTCTTCTATTTTTTCATTCTTTTGATTTTGTTTGACTGGTTCTTCATGTCTCATAGAGTCATCAGCTCCCACTTACCCAATTCTAATTTTTAAGGAATTATTTTCTTCAGTTAACTTTTGTACTTCTCTTTCCATTTAGCCAATTCTATTTTTAAGGAGTTGCTCTCTTCAGTGAATTTTTTCCCCCATTTGGCCAATTGTATTTTTAAGGAATTGTGTTCTTCAGCTCATTTTTGTCCTTCCTTTTCCAAGCTGTTGACTCTCTCTTGCATACCTCTAAATTCTTTTCCCAATTTTTTTTCTGCTTCTCTTATTCGATTTTTAAAATCTTTTTTAAGGTCTTCCAAGAAGTCTTTCTGGGCTTTAAACCAATTCATATTCCCCTTTGAGGTTTTGCATGTAGGCATTTTGACATTGTTGTCCTCTTCTGAGTTTGTGTTTTGATCTTCCCTGTAACTATAGTAGCTTTTTATGGTCAGCACTTTTTTCTGTTTTTTGCTCATTTTTAAAGCATATTTCATGGTTTTTAAAGATGGGCTCTGCTCCTGGGTCACAGGGGCACTGTCCCAAGTTTCTTGTGCTGTGGACCAGGGCCCTGGTCACTGACCTTCTTTTCTGGGGCCTCAGATGCTGGAGGCTTAACTATTGCACTGGGGTGGCCTGGTCCACTTGTGCCTGTTGTACCCTGGGTTCTAAGGCTGGCAATTTGCCTTCTGTACTGGGGCTGGAAGTCTCACAGTTAGCCTGCTGAGCCAGCACCATGGGATCTTGGCTGATGATCTGTGCTATAGCTAAGAGCTTCCCACTGGCTCACCCAGACCCCATCTGCCCTAGGTTATACTGGGCTGCGCTCCCCTTCTACCCACCCAAATGAGACAGATCTTGCTTGAATTCCCTCCAAGTTATCTTAAGCTGGAAAATTGTTTAATTCCCTATTTTTGTAGATTCTTTTGCTTCAGAATCTGTTTAGAGGTTTGATTTAATGTTGTTTCTGAGGGAAACTGGGGAGAGCTCAGGCAACTTCCTTGCTTTTGTCTGCTATCTTGGCTTCATCCCTAATTTCTACTTTCAGGATGAATCTTCTCTAACAGGCCTTTAGTCGGCTCAATGTAAATCTAATGTCTTAACATCTTTTATGTTATTACTCAATTTCTATGAACCATAAGGCCCCAGCATTTCTGTATGATATCTACCTCAGGATTAGTAGAAGAAGCCCAAAGATGATGAAAATAAGTCATCTCCACAAAGCAGATACACACATACACATATGTATGTATTTACACATACACATATGTATGTACATACAATGCAAACATATATAAACAAACATACACATAGATACACATATACACACAAAGATATGTACATACATACACACATCCACAAATACACTTACCTACACACACACACACATATACTTAGATATCTATAATCATACTCATATGTAGACACATACATTCATATGTGCCTATGTACAAGTGTACTATACTTATCTGCCTTCTGTTTCTCTGAGGGTGAATGTCTTCCTTCATAAGTCCAAATCTTTCCGTATTTTTCGAAGTTCACCAATTCATCATTATGTCGTTATCTTAACTAGTTTAAAACAATATTCATCAATGTTTGATATATGCTGTAGTTTCCTCTTTTGATTAAATCTATTTTAGCTTTTTACTTTGTGTGAGATAACTACACCTCTGCTTTTTTTCCCTAATAAATTCTACTACTGATCTTTAGTTTATGTTTGTGTGTATTGCTTATTTCCTATCCCTCCTGACTCCTTACACCCATTACCTTGTTCTCTTATTACTTAACCTACCCCCCCAGAATCCCTCCCTTATCCTCCCATTTCAGTCAACTAAACACTTTTCTATCCCTCCCTTATCCTCTCCTCCCTCTTTATCCCCTTAGTCTTTGATTTCTTTCTGAATTTAGAAGATATATCTATATCTATATATTTATCATTCCTTCTGTGTGTGTGTGTGTGTGTGTGTGTGTTGTTTCCTCTTTAACCCATTCCCAACGACAGCAGAGTTCCAGAACTACCAGCCCTCCTTCCCCATCTAATTCCTCTGTATCAGTCCTTGAAAGTCTTGCACTTCATTTGTATGAGATAATTACTCTTTTTACCTTTTCCTAAATATCTGTACTTTTTAGAATCAAATCATATTCAGTTCTTTCTTATGAATTACCCAATTACTAAAAACAGTCTTAGATATACGTTCTACATTTTACATATATAAGAGGTAAACACTCTGTCCTTATTGAGTCCTTTGTAGTTACTCTTTGATATATACCTTATATTTCTCTTAGATCTCACATGTCATATCTTCTATTAAGCTCAGTTTGTGGTTTTGTTTTTTTTTCTAAAATCCTGAAAATTTGACAATTCATTAAATGTCCATTTCTTTTCATTTAGGATAATGCTTAATTTTGCAGGATATGGTATTTTGGCCACAACCCCAGTTCTTTGCTCTTCAATATATCATGTTCCAAGACTTATGGTTGTGTGGTGTCACTGCTTCTAAGTCGTGTGTCATTCTAATTGAGGCTCTAATATACTTAAATTTATTTTCCTTGTTGCTCATAATATTTTCTCTTCGAAATGGGGGTTTTAGAATTTGATTATGATACTCCTGTAGGTTTTCCTTGTGGGATCTCTTTTGGGTGGTGATTGGTGGATTTTTTTCTATTTCTATGTTCCCTCTTGTTCTAACACTTCAAGATACATTTCTTTAATAATTTCTTATATTATTGTATCAAGCTTCTTTTTTTATTATAGCTTTTAGGGAGTCTAATTATTCTTATGTTTTCTCTTCTTGATCTGTTTTCCAGGTAAGTTGTTTTTCTTATGACATGTTCCATATTCTCTTATTTTTCATTCTTTATATTTTGCTTTATTATCTGAAGATTTCTTTAGACTCTAATCCCTGCCTTTTGTTCAACCTTTTTATAAAACTGTCTTCATGGAATTTTAAAGATATATTCTTTCTTTCCAATAGAAAACTGAATGTTCATTATAAAAGAATAAATTTGTGAGTGGTAATGTAATTTACCAGCCATACAGATGTATGTAAGCATGTATTACTTTTCTAACTTGCAAGTTGAATTCCTTCAAGAAGAAAAAGAACAATGCTTCAAAGAATACTGTGTATTAAATAAAAATAAAGGAGCTTATTAACATACTATGAAAAAAAGAAAAAGGCAGAGTCAAATAGAAACTTTGAAATGCAAACACAGATATCAAGAAAAATATAGAAAGTTAAATATATTTAGGCAATTTGAAGAAATTAAATGATGTTGAATTGCTAATATTTTAAAAGAAGACACATAAACCATTCTACCTATTTGCCTCAATTTCCTCAAATGTAATAGTAATAGCCCCTAACACAATGATTCTAAAATTATCTTTCCTTAATTCATTTTCCAAGTCAGTTTTTGTTGTCATTGCTGTTATTATTTGTTTTGGTAATGATGTGAACTCATGGACCATAGTACAATAGGCCCTTCTATTCTCCACTATCTTCTGAAGTCCGTCCAAGCTCATGTTTATTGCTTCCATGATATTATCAATACATGCCATCTTTTACTATGTCTTATCTTTTACCATACCCATGCCTTTAATCTTTCCCAACATCAAGGTTTTTTCAATGAGTCTTGTCTTCTCATTTGTGCCCAGTGTATTTAAGTTTCAGCTTCAATGTTTCACCTTCCAGTAAATAGTCTGAATTGATTTAAAAATTAATTGATTTAGGGGTGGCTAGGTGGCATAGTGAATAGAGCACAGGCTCTGGGGTCAGGAGGACCTGAGTTCAAATCTGGCTTCAGACACTTGACACTTACTAGCTGTGTGACCTTGAGCAAGTCACTTAACCCCAATGACTCTCCCTTACCCCCTTCAAAAAGAAAAAATAAAAATAAAAAAATTAAGAATTGACTGATTTGATCTCCTTGTTCTCCAAGGGACTTTCAAAAGTCTTCTCCAGCACCACAATTCAAAAGTGTCAATTCTATGACACTTGCCTTGTGGTAAACTCACAGCTGTACATTGCTACTAGAAAAAAACATATGACTATATGAACCTTTTGTTGGTCAGGTGACATCTCTGATTTTTAGCATGCTGTACAGTTGCCATGGCTTTCTTTCCAAGAAGCAAGTGGTTTTTATTTTCACGGCTGCAATTGCTATCTACGGGAATCTTTGAGCCAAAGAATATAAAATGGCTATGTTACACTTTTTATTTGATGCACTATTTGTAGATATTTTGAATATCTTTTTTTTCTGGGTTTGTGTCTTGGGAGTTCCAGGCTTCATAATAGCTCTTATTGTCAATATCTTTCATTCCTTAATGGATGGAAACTTTGTATTTGGGCCAGGCCCTTCACACTTCTGGGAATATTGAGGCCTTTTATGGCACTGGTCTGTATTTTCTGTTGTGCTGCTGCTTTCTCCAGATATAGAATTCTTCAAAAATTACATGAGTAGCTCAGGTTAAAGAGTTGCAAATTTAACACAGGCCCTTAGCTGTCTGCTCCAGGGCACAATCTGATCACTGTTTTCTTGATGTGAGTTCCCCAGTTTAGTTCTGAGAAACTATAGATTTGCCCCTAGTTGGAGCTCCAAGAGACCATTGCACTCCCAGACCCTATCAGTTATCTGGAAGGCTCTACATGTTAATAGTTATAGGCACTCCTTGGTTCACAAGCCCTCCCCTCATGTCTTTACCTTTGGAATGTATCTAGATTCCACTTTGGAGTCATAATAGTGATTAGAGGAACATGTCTTCAAACTCTCCCCTAGTCTGGGCTTGTATCTGAATGCGTGTTCTTGTTCCCACTTCAGATAGACACATCTGCAAGCCAAACCCTGTTTCGTTCCCATGGGTTCCAGTGGGTCACTTGGCCACTTACCTGTTGGCTGTTTCTGTTCTTGGCCTGGAAAAAATGACCCAATTTCTTCATCAATTTCATGATCATTACTAGGTCTGCTGCTCTTTCTTGATTTGTGTTTAAATCATTATGAGAGGAAAAGTTTAGCTGTTCTCTCTAACTCCTCATTTCTCACATGGCTACCCTACTTTGGGACTCTGACTTCTCTACCATACCCTAGAAAGCTCATTAGTGGGGTAGGCTCATCATCTTGTAAGATTTCTTCAGCCTTGGTACTACAGCTTATCATTACTCTCTACTTCTCTGATTTGGAGAGTGGGTCCATGGACTCCAAACTTCCTTTTAAGGGGAGAGCCCAACTCAGACATTTCCTCATTACTGGCTGTACTACTTTTCTCACTGACTGCTCCACTATGTCCCTTTCTCTTCCTTGTCCCACTTTTCAGCTTCCTTTTTGTGTTTTGTCTTTCCTCATTAGATTATAAATTCCTTGAAGGCACAGACCATCTTTTTCTTTTTGTATTTGTTTAGCACAGTGCCTGGCATGTAAAAAATAGTAGGCATGTAATAAATCTTTACCAATTGACTCTAACTCTGTACCTTTGCCCTGTTAATTTGACTTTCTACCTTCATGTAGTCATTGGCTAAAATTTTAGCCATTTTGTCAATTATTTCAAAGAAACAGTTTTTAGTTCTGTTTATTCATTTTATAAGCTTTTGGTTTCCAATGATTTGTTTCCCCCTATTTTTCAAGATTTTATACATTGGACTTATTTCAAATTTTAATTTGATGGTTTTGTAATTTTCATAATACCTTTAGTTCAATATTAAGTGAACTTGATTAAGTGATCTCTTTTCCTATTGTGTTAATGTTTGTTTTTAGTGATATAATTTTTTTCTCCAAGGATTACTTTAGTTGCATCCCAGAAATTGTGGTATGGTGTCTCATCATTATTATGGCCTTTCACATATGTACTTCTGTGAAATGCATAATTTCTATGATTTATCCTTTGGTCCATTCATTATTTAAGGACTAAGTTATTATGACCTCTTTTCCTTTAGCTTGTGTTACTTGAATTGGTTAATATTTGTATTCTTTTATGATTTATAAAGGATGTCTTTAGTTTTATCAGTTATTTGCAGTTTGTTTGTGCCCCAACATATGGTCTATTTTTTAAGTGCTAAGATATATGAATATCCTTCTTTAGTGTTCCCTTTCAGAAAGTGCCATAAATCTTTTATCCCTAAATCCTGTAACAGTTTGTTTCTTTTGGTTGGCTTTCTGTTGTATTTGCCAAATACTGAAAGATTAACATTAAATCTCCTACTATTATTTCTATGTGGTTTTTTCCTAATTTATTAAAATTTTCCTTTACAAATTTAGATGATATATGCCATTTGATAATAATATTTAAATATTTATTTAGGTTTATTTTCTATCATTCTCTTAGGAATAATGAAATTGCCTTATTAATTTCTGATAACACTGTAAGTTTTTACTTTTGTTTTGTCTGATAGCACAATCACATCTTTTGTTTTGTTGGATTCACCTGATACAAAATGAATTTTAATCTAACTTCTCATATTGGTTAAACATATGTGTCATTGCATTTAAGATGTGTTTGTTGTAAGTACATCGTGGGTTTTTGTTTCCATATCTATTCTGCCATAACTCTTTTGTTTTATTGTATTGTTTAATACATTCCCATTTAAAATTATGAGTTAGGTTGTATTTTCTTCCATCTGTGGCTTCAGTATTATTTAAAATTTTTTTTGCTTCTTTTAATTCTTTACTTCTATAATTAATTTTAATAAAATATTAAATTGTATTTATTTTATTATTGCATTATTATTAAATTAAATTATTATTTATTAATTTTGATGCAGTCTTATTTTCATAGGCTCTTTTCTCCTCTTCTCATCTGTCTCCAATTTTTATTTGTTTATATATATATATATGTATGTATGTATATATGTATGTATGTATGTATGTATATCCCCCTAATTGTGTTTTTTTTCTATTGTGTTTCATAAGTATAAATTCATATTGGTCCAGAGGAGATGATCTATTAGTGCACCAGTTATGGCCAAATTAAACCCATCATGAAGTTTCTTTGTCCCATTGCATGCATATACCTCTCTACTAATTAACAGAATCCCTTTTACAGAATCTGTTTTTCTATCACAATCATAGACCACAATTTGTTCAGCCATTCCCTAACTGACTGGCATTCCCTCAATTTCCAATTCTTTGCCATCACAAAAAGAGCTGCTATAAATATTTTTGTACAAATAGGTCCCTTCCCATTATCTTTGAGCTTTTTGGGACACAGATCTGGTAGTTATATTGCTTAATAAAAGGATATGCATGATTTAGGCCCTTTGGTCCTAGTTCTAAATTGTTTTCCAAAATAGTTGGATCAGTTCACAACTCCACCAATGGTGAATGTTTTCCAATTTTTCCACATCCCCAACAGTATTTGTCATTTTCCTTTTGTGTCATTTTAGCCAATCTGATAGGTGTGAGGTGGTATCTCAGAGTTGTTTTAATTTTCATTCCTCTAATCAGTAGTGATTTAGAGCATTTTTTCACATGACTATTGATAACTTTAATTTCTTCTACTGAAAACTATCTGTTCACATTGTTTGGACATTTATCTACTGGGGAATGGCTCTTATTTTTATGAATTTGGGCCAGTTCCTTATATTTTTGAAAAAAGAAGTCTTCATCGGAGAAATTTACTGTAGAATTTCCCCCCAGTTTTTTCTTTCCGTCTAATAATCTTGGCTACATTAATTTTGTTTCTGCAAAACCTTTTAAGTTTTGTGTAATCAAAATGATCAATTTTACATCTTATAATGCTCTCTATATCTTATTTGGTCATAAACTCTTTCCTTACCCATAAGTCTGACAAGTACATGTTTTGATGCTCCCATAAGAAGAGGAAGGATATTATCATCTCATGTAATAGGGGTCCATGAGATAACAGAGTATACAAACACTGAGGAAAAAAGTAGGAGAAAGGGTCATCTCATGAACCTCACTTTCATCCTAATGAGACAAAGGACATTAAAAGCCACTTATATAAACACACACAGAGTATATAGTATAAAAATACATTAAACTCAACAGAGAAATAAGAGCGTTTTTGTTTGTTTGCTTTGCTTTGTTTTAATGTTCAGAGACCCTCAAGAAATAGTTTTAGAAGCAGAAACAAGAGATAGCAGGGAAAGTCCAAGGCAGAGACTCCAAAGCAGGGAATCAGAGATAATATCCCCAAAGTGGGTCCCCACAAAAATACACACAAAAAACTTTTCTAAATGACATTTTCTCCCATGGATATGTTATGCTTCACATCTGTGTGGGACCACAGGGAGCCCCCAAAAATTGTACTTCCTGGAAACAAATGGAAATGCAAACATCACAAGGTCAGACAGCCTTACTTAAGGATCACTGACTATAGAGTACATACTCTTACTGTGTTACTGAATTCAAATAAACCAAGAAAACACGAGCAACCTGTAGTGCTTATTTCCAAGCTGAAGGAATAAAAGTGTTTTCCTGAGGAACAACTTTAGGAGTTAGAAAAGAGCAGGCTAAAAGTAGTGCTTGTTCACTTCTGTGCAACAGTCTTTTGCCAATCCCCAAAACTCGGCAAGTAAGCAGCATTTTATTCTGTAAGACTTTTGAAAATGTTTTATTTTGCATATGCAAATGTATGAATATGTTTATAAAAGTGTGTATATTAACTTAGGGGCAGGGCAGGGAGAGAAACTAGCTAGCTAGTCCAGTATATACAACTAGGTGTTGGTTTGTTTGGGGACATTTGGAACTTTTTGGAATGTTTTCACTTCTGAAACAATTGCTCTCATGTATCCTTGGATTTGGAATTCTCACATCCAAATTTCACAGAAATGTCTACATTGCCACAAAAATGTCCCAAAGTAGAACATCCACATTCTTTCTTACCTCTATTCTAAAATGATAAACAGATGTGGAAATAAAAAAATTGCACGTTTTTAAAACACTAAGCAGAAGCTAGTGCCCACATCATATTTGCTGGAAGCCAAACCGCAACTTAAAGTTTGATTCCTCCTGACTTCCTGGGTTGCATGCTAAGTTTTTTCTGAATAAAGAAAACATAATGTCATTTGTGCATATCTATTTGTTTAATATTTTTTGCAGTCAAGACATGTCTGAGCTTCAGTGGAGAATAGAAAAAGTTATGTGGAAAACACAAAACTATGTACTGATTATTACAGAAAGAAGTTATGCCAAACACCAGTCTTAGTTAAGATATCTAGAAAAATTAGGCCTGTGAGATGGATTTTATGTAATTTACAACCAAGCCTTATTTTTATTCAATATTTGTGATTTTCTTTCCAAATCCATTCAATTAAAAATTATTAAGTGCTGACTGTGTGAAAAATATTATGCTCTGGGTAAAGACAAACTGAAACGTCAGTTTTGACTTCCAGCTCATATTCTAGTAGGAAGATAAAACATATATGCAGTTAAATAAATAAAAGATATTTTGAGAAAGTAAATAATAATGATAATTACGGAAATCAGAAAAAAAGCTTCTGCTAAGAGATAGCACTTGAGTTTGGCCTGGAAGGAAACTCAGCATTCTAAGCTATCAGAGAGGAGGTAGTGAATTCAATGATTGGGGTATAGCTTACCTAAAAGCATGGAAGCTGCAGATGGGCTTCTGAGTTTCAAGAAGAAAATAGGCTAGTTTGTCTGAAACTTGGAGAACATGAATGGAACTAAGCTGAAATGTCTAGAAAGGTAGAGCAAGATTTTGAAGGATTCAGCATTAGATTCTCTGGGATTGAGTCCCCAATTATTAACTTTGTAACTTGGATTAAGTCATTTAACCTCTATGATCCTATTTCTGTATTTATAAAATGGGAAAAATACTTGTCTAGCTCCCTCACTGGGATGAGGAACAAATAAAATAAAGTGTGTCCTGTACTTTATGCATATAAAGGATTATATAAATGTGAGCTATTATAACATAGTGAGTATTCGAGTCCAGCCCATTATGTGATCGATTTCATCTATTTTAGAAGGTTTTTGAGGTTTATTAGTTGAGCTATCGCTTTCTGAATAAACATTAAATATAATCTTTTTTTTTGGAGGGCAATTGGGGTTAAGTAACTTGCCCAAGGTCACATGGCTAGGATTTTGTTTGTGTGTGCATTAAGTGTTTGAGGCCAGATCTGAACTCAGGTCCTTCTGACTCCAGGGCCGGCACTCTACTCACTGCACCACCTATACGCTCTAAATATAACCTTTCCCCAAAGGATTTATCTAGCCAGAATCCATTTTTATTTCCTCATCCAGACCACTGAGAGACATTTTTCAATTCCCAACAAAGTTGGAATCTATGCAGGTTCTCAAACGAAGGTCCTTAAGTGTATGCAATGTTTCCTTTTACAGTAAAGGCCTCCCAACTCATGTTTCCAATTTATACTTCTTTGGGAGGTTGGGTCTCCACAGTTTAGCTGGATATTTGTCTCCTCATGGTGCTCAGGTCAACCTTTAGTTGTTGGATGTATGCTCATGATATTGCTCATGCCCCCAATATTGCTGTGACCTCCCCTATGTCATTAGTTGCTGTGAATTAGCCAGTTGGAGTTAATTAGCCTTTTAGAAATGGATATTTACAGTGTAAGGCCCAGAGCAACACTGTTATATCTCAGTCTTTCACAATTTGACTAGATATTTTGTTAAAGCTCAAGTTCAAGATGGGATCATCTAATTATAAATGTCACAAAGGCATATCAGATTTCCTATAAGAGGATTACTGTTTTTAAAATTGGTGAATTTGGCATAGGATGTGCCATCAGGATCTCAGTGAAAGAGTTGGCTGATTATTGCCTGTTAACTTGTCTTTGTTGATGTCATGGAAGAAAAACAGAAAAGAAAAATTATAGATTTCCAACATGGCAGCCATTTCTTTAGCACATCAAAGGCTGTGGCTGGCAAAGACTACAATATGTGACTAAAAATGTAAAACTGATTGTCATAACAAATACATATCATCAGGAGACAGGAGCTCTTCTTAATTTGGTCCAGCATGACGTGAACGTCTTTAAATTCATCAATTCCAGTGATGTCAAATATAGGCCTAACTGCAAGCTGCTGATTATTTTCAATTCAGTAGATATTTTTACAATATATGGCTTGAAAGATAAGTAGCTTTCCCCAAAACCATGTTATTAGAAGTGACAGTAATCTGCATAATACCTGTTTCTTTTACCTAAAAGGAGGAAGACAGACTCTGAGCTGTCATGGGTAGATCCTTGAAGAACATGGAGATTCTAATGTAACTGTGTAGAGTGGTGGAATTATCTCGTGTCTCTCTGAAGAATCTTTATTCTGACTTAGGCAACAGATGTATATTCATAAGATTAGAAAGACAGCCATAATATGTGTTTAAAAGTGCTTATAAGGTGGTCAAACTAAAGGGCTATACCTCCTGGTCTATTGACTTATATTGTAAATCTGGCAGAAAGTATACTGAAAAATTATGAGAGGATGCATTCAATTTCACTAAGATCAAGGACCTATATAGAATAAAGGATGATATCTTCCTCAGTTTCCCATATGTCTTAGTGGAAGAATGCATTCTAGATGTGAAAGTAAACCTGACTGAGGAGGAAGTCCTTTTAAAGAAGAGTGCAAAGACACTTGGGAGAATCCAGAAATACCTGCAATTACCAAGCCTTTTGATGATCTGCCAGTTACTGTCTAGAAAACATGACAATGATTAAGGGATTCTTCTTCTGATTGAGTACCAACAATAAAGCAGAAATGTATGAACAAAATCTACTCTTTTCCTAAAATTAAATAAGAAATGGCAAGTTACCACCCTGTGTTTGTTATACCCTATTACTTGCTGATGTTGGATGCTACTTGTTTTGTAGAGTCATCAAGTGGTTGGTATAAAGTAGAACCATTACCCTACTATCTTTCTATTTCAAGTGTGTTTCTTGTAAACAACATATTTTTGGATTCTAGTTTCTAATCCATTCTGATATCCTCTTCCATTTTATGGGTAAATTCACATTATTTACATTGACAATTATGATTGCTATGTATTTCCTTCCATCCTATTATCTTATATTTATCCTTCTCTTTGTTATCCTTTCCCCTCTCCTCAAGAAAATGTTTTACTTCTGAAAACTGCCTCCCTTAATCTACCCTTCCTTTTATCCAACCCCTCAACTCTTTTCTGTTACCTCTTTCCATTCCATTTCCTTGTTTGGCAAGATAAATTTTGATACCAAATTTGTATTCTTACCTCCTTGAAGCAGTTTAAATGTGAGGTTCAAGTCTTGCCCACCCATTCCCCCATTCTTCCCTCCATTATATGAACTCTTCCTTGTGAACTTCATTTATGTGAGGTGATTTTTCCCATTCTTCCTCTCCTTTCCCTCTTTTCCTAGTGCATCTCTCTCCCTAACCCTTTTGTTCTTTTTTTTAAGACCATTCAAACATAATAGATTCACACACATGCCCTCTAAGAAGACTCTAACTTCCTCAGTGATGATAAAAATGTGAACAGTTTAACCTCATGTAGTCTCATGTCTCCTCATTCTTGTTTACCTTCTTGTACTTTTCTTGAGTTTTGTGTTTGTCAAATTTTCCACTCAACTCTGGGGTTGTTTTTCCATTAGGAATGCTTAAAATTCCTCTATTTAATTAAATGTCTATTTTCTCCTTGTAAGATTATACTTATTTTGCTGGGTAGGTTATTCTTGGTTGTAATCCTAGCTCCTTTGCCTTCTAAAATATCATCTTACAAATCCTGTGATCCTTTATAGTGATAGCTGACAAATTTTGTGTAATCCTGACTGTGGCTCCATGGTACTTAAATACCTTTTTCTAGCTGCTTGAAATATTTGACCTCCTTTACCCGAGGGCTCTGGATTTTGACTATAATATTCCTGAGAGTTTTCATTTTGGGATTTCTTTCAGGAGGTAACCAATGGATTCTTTTAATTTCTTCTTTGCCCTTTGGTTCTAAGATATCTGGGCAGTTTTTCTTTATATCAACAGTTTCTGCATTATGTAAATGGACTTTTCCACAGACTTCTATGTAGAGTGATTTTTATGTAATGTGAATTTGCCCAGAGAAGCAAGAGCAGAAGGGGGAACATGTTGAGGTGGGGCTAGCCATGTGGGGGTCTTGCCAGAATTGAGAAGAACAACAGAGTAGGGCAGACACATGGGGGCTAAACACAAAGACAAGAGATGACTAGTGACATAGAGGGATCAGACATGTGGTATCAGGTATGGATAGACAGAAGACAGGCATGCAGTGGCCAAACAACTGGCAGGTGGGCAGAGTGGGGCAAAGGTCTTCTTTCTCTGTGCCAGAGGTTCCAAGCCAAGCCCCTTATCCAGTGGGGATAGTCCCTGGATGTCCATTCTTCTGCTTTCACTTGGAGGTGTTCTTTTGTTTGTTTTTGGTAGGAGAAGGTGGCTGACCAAGGAACACCAAACTGAGGGGCAGGAGTGGAGACAGAGAGAGCACAATACTGCATAGTAAAGTTAACATTGGTGGTTTTTTTGGAATGCAAATTTTTTTTTCAGAATTCTTTATGTAAAGTTGAATTTGCATAATGCAAATTTGTGTAAAGTGACAACTGTCTGATTTCTTATGATTTCTAGGCTTTTTTAAAGTCATGGCTTTTAAATCACAGTAATTATTTTAAAATGATCTTTCATTGATCATTGATCATGAAAAAGTTCTTTCCTATTTTCAAATGTTTTTCTTATAAGATATTTTACATTTTTCTTTTATATTTTCAGCTTTTTCACTTTGCTTTATAGTTTCTTAATGTCTCTCTTAACCAATTCAGTTTTTTTTGTTTTGTTTTGTTTTTTTTAAACAAATGCTTTATTAACTTCTGTTTTACATCATTCATTTCTGCCAGATTTTGAATTACAATCATTTTCCCCCCATTATTGCCCTACCCAACCTCCCAGAATAGCAGTCCCACAAGATATCGATTCCTCCAATCTGCTCTCTCCCATACCTTCTCCCATACCCCCATCGACTTTTCCATTAGAGGAAGGTGAATCTTTGTGTCCCAATGCCTGCACATCTTATGTCCCAATTATAAGCAAAAGAGTATTAATAATAGTATTTATATATATTTGAAACATTTAATCTTAAGACCTAGAATTTCAGATCCATTTCCTTCCTCCCTTGTCACCCATTCCCTCTGGGGAGATAAGTAATTCAGTATATGTTGTACATGTCTAGCTATGCAAAACATTATCATAGTAGATATATTGTACAAGGCTGCTTATAATTCCCTCCCACTCATCCCACCCCCTACCTGGTCCATTCCCTACATGATCCTGTCCCTCTTCTATAGTGGGTACTTCCAACCTCCCCTCACCCCAAGGATGCCCTCCCATCCATCATCCCTCCTCTCATCCCCCTTCCCCCTATTCTGCTGCAGGTTGAGATATCCCATTTAGTATGTATATCATTCTCTCCCTGAAACAAATTCAATGAGAATGTGTTTTTGCCTTTTTTTCCCCTTCCTATTCTCTCCCTCCCTTGCAACCACTTCCCCTTGCTTCTTCTACATGAGTTTACCCTACCCTGTCTCTCCCCATCTACTCTTGCCACTTTCCTCTCTCACCTCATAATTTCATCCCTTGAGTAGTCTCCCTTCCCAACAGATTCAACCTATGCCCTCTATGCATATATAACTGTAACCATATACACACACATTCCCATATATATTCATATGACCACACACCCTTCTTCCATTATTTTCATAGTGAGAAAGATATCATCACTCACAGTTATTGCTTTTCCATATAGGAATGTAAATAGTTCAACTTTGATAAGTTCCTTTTGATTTCTTTTCCCTGATTACCTTCTCAGGCATCTCTTGCTTCTTGTGTCTGGATGTCAAATTTTCTATTCAATTCTGGTTTTTTCCTCAAGAATGCTTGAAAGTCCTCTATTCCACTGAATGACCATATTTTCCCCTGAAACAAAATACTCAGTTTTGCTGGGTAGGTGGCCCTTGGGTTCATTCCCAGTTCTTTTGCCCTCTGGAATATCATATTCCATGCCCTTCGATCCCTCAGTGTAGAAGCTGCCAGGTCCTGGGCTATTCTGATTGTGTTTCCACAATATTGAAATTGTTTCTTCCTGGCTGCTTGTAGTATTTTCTCCTTGATCTGGGGATTCTGGAACCTGGCTATAATATTCCTGGGAGTTTTCTTTTTGGGATCTTTTTCAGGAGGTGATTGGTAGATTCTTTCAACCTCTATTTTGCCCTCTGGATCTAAAACATCAGGGCAATTTTCCTTGAGAATTTCTTTTTTTTTTAAACAAATACTTTATTAACTTCTGTTTTACATCATTCATTTCTGCCAGATTTTGAGTTACAATCATTTTCCCCCCATTATTCCCCTACCCAACCTCCCAGAATAGCAGTCCCACAAGATATCGCTTCCTCCAATCTGCTCTCTCCCATACCTTCTCCCATACCCCCATCGACTTTTCCATTAGAGGAAGATGAATCTTTGTGTCCCAATGCCTGCACATCTTATCTCCCAATTATAGGCAAAAGAGTATTAATAATAGTATTTATATATATATTTGAAACATTTAATGTTACGACCTCGAATTTCAGATCCATTTCCTTCCTCCCTTGTCACCCATTCCTTCTTGGGATATAAGTAATTCAGTATATGTTGTACATGTCTAGCTATGCAAAACATTATCATAGTAGATATATTGTACAAGGCTGCTTATAATTCCCTCCCACTCATCCCACCCCCCACCTGGTCCATTCCCTACATGATCCCATCCCTCTTCTATAGTGGGTACTTCCAACCTCCCCTCACCCCAAGGATGCCCTCCCATCCATCATCCCTCCTCTCATCCCCCTTCCCCCTATCCTGCTGCAGGTTGAGATATCCCATTTAGTATGTATGTCATTTTCTCCCTGAACCAAATTCAATGTGAATGTGGTTTTGCCTTTTTAGCCTTCCTTATTCTCCCCCTCCTTTGCACCCACTTCCCTACATGAGATAGTTTACCCTACCATGTCTCTCCCCATCTCCTCTTGCCACTTTCCTCTCTCACCTCATAATTTCATCCCTTGAGTACTCTCCCTTCCCAACAAAATCAACCTATGCCCTATCCATATATAACTGTAACCATATACACACACATTCACATATGTATTCATATGACCACACCCCCTTCTTCCATTATTTTCATAGTGAGAAAGATATCATCAGTCCCAGTTATTGCTTTTCCATATAGGAATGTAAATAGTTCAGCTTTGATAAGTTCCTTTTGATTTCTTTTCCCTGATTACCTTCTCAGGCATCTCTTGCTTCTTGTGTCTGGATGTCAAATTTTCTATTCAATTCTGGTTTTTTCCTCAAGAATTCTTGAAAGTCCTCTATTCCACTGAATGACCATATTTTCCCCTGAAACAAAATACTCAGTTTTGCTGGGTAGGTGACCCTTGGGTTCATTCCCAGTTCTTTTGCCCTCTGGAATATCATATTCCATGCCCTTCGATCCCTCAGTGTAGAAGTTGCCAGGTCCTGGGCTATTCTGATTGTGTTTCCACAATATTGAAATTGTTTCTTCCTGGCTGCTTGGAGTATTTTCTCCTTGATCTGGGGATTCTGGAACCTGGCTATAATATTCCTGGGAGTTTTCTTTTTGGGATCTTTTTCGGGAGGTGATTGGTGGATTCTTTCAACCTCTATTTTGCTCTCTGGATCTAAAAACATCAGGGCAATTTTCCTTGAGAATTTCTTGAAGGGTGATTTCTAGGTTCTTTCTTTGATCATGGCTTTCAGGTAGTCCAATAATTTTTAAATTGTCTCTCCTGGATCTATTTTCCAGGTCAGTGGTTTTTCCCATGAGATATTTCACATTGCCTTCTACTCTTTCATTTGTTTGGATCTGCTTAACACCATCTTGATTTCTCATAAAGTCATTAGCTTCCATTTGCTCCAGTCTAACTCTGAAGGAATGAATCTCCTCAGTGAAGTTTTGAGATTCTTTTTCCATCTGGCAAATTCGACTTTTTAAGGCATTCTTCTCCTCATTGCCCTTTTGGGCCTCCTTTGCCATTTGAGTTAGCCTACTTTTTAAGGTGTTGTTTTCCTCAGTCAGGCTGTTGACCCTCATTTAATACTTTTCCTGCATCCTTCTCATTTCTCTTTCTAATTTTTCCTCCACTTCTCTTATTTGATTCTTAAAGTCCTTCTTAAGGTCCTCTATGGCCTGCAACCTGCTCATGTTTTCCCCTGGGGCTTTTGGAGCAGGACTTCTGACCTCACAGTCCTTTTCCAGCTCTATGCCCCCAAAATAGGAGTCTAGCATTGCATTTTTCTGTTTCCTTTGCCTTGGCATGTTGCCACTTAATTACTTGACTTTTGGGCTTGTTGCCACACTATGGCTTTAAGGCCAGATAGAGGAATTTTCATCCCGAACGTGTGGGGGGCAACTTCCGGCAAGCTGGCAAGCTGTAAACCCACCCACAACTTCCACCCTAGATCACAATCCAGATCCAGGGAGGTTAAAGCAAGAGTGATTACCCCCCAAGACTGATTGCTGGATCTCCCTACAATTCGCAGGCCAGGAGCTGGAGCTGCCTCTGAAAACTACAAAATGGCGTGTCTCCTCAGTGGCTTGTAGCCCCCAGGGGAGGGAGACGAAGCATTCCCCAAATACAGGTCCCAAAGTCCATAGGACACTAACCTCTTACTTTGTCTTTGGCATGTCTATGTTGATAACTCTGGAATTGCCACAGCTGCTGGTGTTCTGGGGTCTCTCCAGCTGGCTGCTGGCCCTGTCACCCTGGGGCTAAAACCTCGGCTCCCGGGGACCTGGGCTCCGCTCAGCTCGGCTCCCCATGCTCTTCACGATGCCGGCTCCTAGACTGCTTTGCTGGTCCTTCCTGCAGGGCTGCTTGGCTGTCCTCAGTGGGAGGTTAGCTTCTCTGTGTCTTTCTGTGGATGCTGGGGCTCCAGAAGTTGTTCAGAGTCCCCTTTTACATAGTTTGGGGGGAATCTGGGGGCAGAGTGGCTTGGATGGGCTGTTTCTACTCCGCCATCTTGGCTCCGCCCCCACCAATTCAGTTTTTAAGGAATTCTTTTCTTCTGTGAGGTTTTACCCTTTAGGCCATTCTGATTTTTAAGGAGTTATTTTCTTTCACTATTTTTCTGATTCTTTTACCAAGCTATTAATTCTCTTTTCATAAGTTTCTTGTCTTACTCATTTCTTTTCCAAATTTCCCCTTTGCCACTTTTATTTAATTTTTTTAAGAAAGTGAAAAAATATATTTCAGTTTGCATTCAGAGTTCATCAGTTCTCTCTCTCTCTGGAAATGGATAGCATTTTTCACCAGTCCTTTGGAATTGACTTGGATCATTGTATATAGGAGTAAGTCTTCCACAGTGATCATTGTTACAAAATTGCTGTTACTGTGTACAGTGATCTCCTGGTTCTGATCACTTCACTTTGCTTTAATTCATATAAGTCTTCCTGAGTTTTAATGAAACCATCCTCACCATTTTTTTTGGTAGCAAAATAGTATTCCATCACAATAATACCACAGTTCTTGACTTTATGTTAGATTTGGGTGCTGCTCACCTCTGGAGAGGATTACTGGTCTATACTTCTGTCTTTTATATCCTTCTGCTGCTTTCACAGCTCAGTCTGAGGACCTGTATGTTTTTGGTGCTTCCAAAATGGTGTGATCTTTGTTTCCTTCCTAGTTTAGGCTCTCTACTCATCACACAAGTAGGGCCCCTGATCCTTGCAACATTGACCTACCCCAGAACTGTGACATGGAATTAGAAAATGAGTGACAGAGCTGCTAGATAAACCTGTTACTGCTCCCAGTGTGAATGCTAGAATCTCCTAGGATCTCTTTTTGCTCAGAATTCAGGCCTTTACTGTCTCTGGGGGCAGGGCTGCTCCCCACCAATGCTGCCATTTCCATAGCCTGGTGCTACAGCTGTTCTGCCTGTGCTCCTTCAGCCCCAACCCCGATGTCAGAAGACCTCTATCTTTCTAAGCTGTTCTTAGTTGGAAAAAAATTCCTCATTCTGACTTTTTCTTGGCTTTCCTGCTCAGATTTGGTTTAGCACATTTTCTGTGGTCATTGGAGAAGGGGTTGGGGGAAGTTAAGACAAAGTTGCTAAACTCTCACTCCTGAATGTCACTTTAATTTTAAGTGGCTCAAGGAAGGTAGAACACACATACATAGCATGGCATAAAATAAATTTGACTCTCAATTCTGTTTCCAACTCTTCAGGTGTCACTATAAGTACTTTTTGTGGGTATTTCCCACCCATTCCAAGCATTTTGGGTCCTTTTAATTTGTTGTCTTCCTCCTTTAGAATGCAAATTTCTTTAGAGCAAGGGCTATCTTTTTTTTCCAGTAGATTACTGAATACTTTTATTCTGCACATAGAAGCCACTAAGGATCTGGCCTGGGGGCTCATCGGGCTGCATCACAAGTGTATGGCTTCACACATCAGCACCAGGGGTGGGGGTGAGAACAAGTCATTCTATCCCAGTCACAGGATGACAATGGTCTGCTGACAGAGCCAGATGATCAGGAAGTTTCTGGTGTAAGACAGTTCTTTTTTTTTTTTTTTTTTGAGGGCAATTGGGGTTAAGTAACTTGCCCAAGGTCACACAGCTAGGTTTTTTTGTTTGTGTGTGTGATAAGTGTCTGAGGCCAGATCCGAACTCAGATCCTTCTGACTCCAGGGCTGACACTCTACTCACTGCGCCACCTAGCCGCCCCTGTAAGACAGTTCTAACAAAGCAGTGAGAACATCACAGAAAGGTGGAGGGGAGAGGGAGGTTAAACAGCAGAGGCCCCTGACCCCAAAACAAAACTGATCTAGTACTCATGGCTGCCCATTCTTAGGACAGGAGCTTCTACAGAGGTGCCTGGCGCCTCCTGGCCACAGAGCTTACTTGGTCTGAGGGTTTCTGAAGTTCTGTCCAGCATATTTAGCCTTGCTGCCCAGCTCTTCCTCAATTCTGAGAAGCTGGTTATACTTGGCCAGATGCTCAGATAGGCAAGGGGCACCAGTCTTGATCTGCCCAGTGCAGAGACCCACCACCAGGTCTGCAATGAAGGTATCTTCAGTCTCCCCAGAACAATGGGAAACCATTACTCCCCACCCATTGGACTCGGCCAGCTTGCACACCCGGGAGAGATTCAGTCGCAGAGCCAATCTGGTTCACTTTGAGTAGGAGGCAGTTGCAGGCTTTCTCATTCACAGCCTTTTCAATGCGCTTGGGATTGGTCACTGTGAGATCATCCCCTACCACCTGAATGCCTGTGGTAGCAGTGAAGTTCTTCCAAGCTTCCCAATCATCCTGGTCAAAAGGATCTTCAATAGACCCCACTGGATAGTTCTTGACGAAGTCCTTGTAGAGGTCTCCAAGCTCAGAAGGGGAGATGTATCTGTTGGGATCATCAGGAGACTTGAAGTCCAAGTCATATTTCCCAGATCAGAAGAAGTCTGAGGCAGCAACATCCATGCCAATTACAACCTTATCAGTATAGCCAGCCTTACTAATAGCATCCTTTAGCAGGTCCAGAGCTTCTTTATTCTCCAGGATGTTTGGAGCAAAGCTGCCCTCATTCCCCACGTTGGTGATGTCCTGTCCATATTTCTGCTTAATCACACTCTTCAGATTGTGGTAGACTTCAGCTCCAATGCGCATGGCCTCCTTAAAGTTTGCTGCTCCAACAGGAAGGATCATGAACTCCTGCATGGCCAGCTTGTTACCAGCATGGGAGCCACCATTGATCACGTTGAAGGCTGGAACTGGCAGGATGACTTCATTATTACCTGCAAGGTCAGCAATATGGCGGTACAGGGAGACCCCTTTCTCAGCAGCTCCGGCCTTACAAACAGCCAGAGACACTCCCAATATGGTATTTGCACCACATTTAGATTTATTCTCAGTGCCATCCATCTCTATCATTAATTTGTCAATCTTCTCCTGCTCCACAACATGCAGTTTCTTGCTAATCAGGGTCGGGGAAATGGTTTTATTGATGTGCTCAACCACTTTTGAGACACCTTTCCCCATGTATCGGGTCTTATCATTGTCTTGGAGGTCCAAGGCTTCATGGATACCAGTAGAAGCACCGCTGGGCACAGCAGCTTGGAACTGACCTTTTTCAGTGTAGAGATCAACTTCAACAGTGGGGTTTCCATGAGAGTTGAAGATCTCTCTTGCCTGAATCTTCAAAATAGACATGTTGAGTTTCTGGTTGGGGGTTCCTCTGCTGGGCTCAGAGAACAGAGGCCGAGGGGGCTATCTTTCTTTTCACATATATTGATATCATTATAACTTAGCACAGTGCCAAGCATATAGTAAGCACTTACCTCTGACTTGTTGGCTTCAACCAAATAGGTTGAATAACAGGAAGGAGAAGGGGAGAAAATTCAGGCAATGGTTAGGCTTTAATCAAAATAAACTCAGTCCTCAACTGTGAAGTTGTAAAGTGTTTTTAAAAGGAAAGAAAGAAAAGTTTAGAATCTACAATTTGGTTCTGGATGAGAGGAAGAAAAAAGGAGTAGGGATCAAAGCAGATTATATGAAGCATACATAAAGCAACAGTTCTGAGCACCCTCCTTTTTCATCAGCAAAATTCATTTGGCGTGTAATCTCTGTTTAAGTGATCAGTGGGACTTGAATATGTAAGTGACCAGAGTTAGGTGGCATCACTAAAAATAGCTCCCTGTAAAAGGTAAATGTTGAGTCACACTTTAAAAGTGGTAAGGAGCATGAGTTGATAGGAAGTAGGGAATGTATTCCAGGAAGAAACCATGATTTAGAAACACAGGCTTTTAGGGCTTAAGCCCACCACCTCATTTTAATAGGAAAAACTGAAACCCAGAGGGATAAAAAAACGGACCCAAGATGATAACACTGGAAAAGGGTAGAGCCAAGTTTCCTACTAAGGCAAATAAAGCACCACAAAAAACACTTAAGTTGTTTGTAGAGCCAAATAAGCAAACTAGATTGGCAGAATTTGCAAAAAATAATGATAGTAATGATAGTAAAGTAAACTAACAAAATGATATAATATATTAATATAATTTTATACCCCTTAGACAAGTTCCTACATGAGGAACTTTTCTGTCCCAGGCTTTTTATTTAATCTTTTTACCAGGAAGGTAAGATGCATTAAATCATTGATTTTAATTACTTTGTTGACCTGTTCCTATTCAGTCACTAAATCTCCTCTCTCAAAAAAGGAAAGGGATTTTGGCACAATAAAGAGCACTGGATTTATGGGTGGAGGACTTGAGTTCAAATTCCAGTTCTGCTAATTACTACTTGTAGGAACTTGGACAAGTTGCTTCTCTGGGCCTCAGTTTCCTTGCTTACAAAATAAAATGAAGGTCTCTTCCAGCTCTAAACCCATGATATTATAATAAAATTATTGAATAATTCATTTGTTTTTATGGTAGTGTAAGGTCTGGAGTTCCTCCCCACCCCCCAGGAAATACTGTATCTTCCCCATAACCATAGGACAAGTTCAGTACCAAAGGAAGATTCCAAAGAGCTCCAGATTGATCATAGGTTTAATCAACTGGGTACTTACATTTGGGGTGGTATGATGGATCCCTGCCAAGATATACTTGGTCCGAGGAAGCTGCCAAACCAATCAGTGAATCCCCACAAAGAAGCCCCCAAATCCTCATGGTAATTAAAGAAAACAGACAAAAGGAGGAGGAGCTATTTAGTGCATGATTTGTGGCTATTTTTGGTTTTCTGCTTAGTAATGAACTAGGGAGTTAAGCCAATGTTATGACCAAGAATGAGTTTGTGTATATCCTGGTCACATACAGGTCACAACAGTCTTGTTTTGGCTTTCATAGGTCATAGTATCTTAAGTTATGACTCAGTGTCTAAAGTTATGATTTAGTATCTAAGTTATAATTTCTAACAGGTCACCATATTCAGGCTTCCATCTTTCATAGACTTTAATTTTTTATGGTTTTTCACTTATTATTGTATTTTATGGCTTTTTCCAATAGGAACCCTACAGGCAGGAAAAGAGGAAGGGTATAATGATAATTGCTTTGTAGACTATACTAATATCTGTTTATAGGACAGATTATGGAGAGAGAAACTGGAGGCAAGATAGATGACCAATAAAGTCACAAAATGTGGACTTCAAACCCTTGATGAGGATTTTGATACATGGACCTAATTGTGAATGTTTTGTTTCATCTAATAAGGTTCAGAGTGCTGTTATCTAATGAATGAGTTCAGACATCTAAACTATCTGGGATAATGCCGTCTGCCACTTACCCTTTTTACAGAGATTTAGAGAACAATAGAATTCCAGAGTTTGAAGGGCCTTCAACAGTCATCTAATCTAACACCTTACATAATTCCCGGGGTAACACATTCAACATCCAGCTTTGCTTAAAGACCACCAGTGAATTCCACTATGTCCTAGGGTAGGCTTTTCCATTTTTCAATAGCTCTAAATGTTAGAGAGGCTTTCCTTGCAGCAAACCTAAATTTGTTGCCTTTTTGCAAGTCCCACACATTGTTCTTAGTTCTGCCTTCTGTGGTGAAACAGGATAAATAAAATCACTCTTCCATATGACAGAATTTCAAGTACCTAATGTGAGGTGTCATTTCCTCCTGAATCTTTTATTCTGCAGGCTAAACATCCCCTGATTCTTCAACTGGAGTAGATTCTTCAAGGCTTTTCATTATTCACTCTCCTTGTTGCCTAACTCTGAATGCTCTTCAGCTTACCAATGTGGTGTCCAGAACTTAACACAATATAACAAAAGCCTTCTGATTATAAGACCAATAGGCTTATTAGCTTGTTATTAGTGGAATCTATTTCTCTCTTAATTCAACCTAAGATTCTATTAGCTTTCTTGGCTAAAATATTACATTATGGATTTATGTTCATCTTGCTGTCCACTGTAACCCTATAGCTTTTTCAGATAAATTTGTCTATCTGTGCTTCCCCTTTCTTATAGGAAATCTATTTATTGGACTGAAGTGTAATATTTAAAATTTATCCATACTATATTTTATCTTATTTGATTGAGCTCAGGTTTTTTTTTTCTTTTTGGAGGGCAATTGGGGTTAAGTGACTTGCCCAAAGTCACACAGCTAGTAAGTGTGTCAAGTGTCTGAGGCTGGATTTGAAATCAGGTCCCCCTGACTCTGGGGCTGGTGCTCTATTCATTGCACCACCTAGCTGCCCCTTTGAGCTCAGTTTTTCAACTTGGGAAGATTATGAATACTGTCATCCAGAGTATGAGCAATCTCTCTCAGCTTTGTGTCATCCAAATTTAATTCAACAAATTTCACTAAAAATTTCACTAGGTTTTGAGGAGACTAAGATAAAAATTAAACAGTCCCTTCTCTCAAGAAGTTCACATATATATATATATATATATGTATATATACATATATATAATTAACTGCAAAATATATGGAAAATATTTTCTGATGAAAGAACAAAGTAATTTTCAGGGATATTAGAATAGGTTTCTTGTAGGAAGTGGCACTCTAGAAGAGCTTTGAAGGAAGCTCAGGATTCCATGAGGCAAAGGTATGAAGGCTCCTGGCAATAGCCTAGAGAAAGGTGATGGAATATTATGTGCAGATAATAGCACATATGCCAATTTGGTTAGAAGGTAGAGTATATCAAGGAGAGTAACATGCAAGAAGACTAAAAAGGTAGGTGGAAGTCAGTTTGGAGAGACAGAGGACTCTGTATTTTATATAAAGGCAAAAAGATAACATTGAGCTTCTGAAGGAGCAGGGAAATATAACATGGTCAGATCTATGCCTTATGAATATCAATGCCTTAATAATAATAATTTGGTAGCTGTGTAGAGGATGGGCTGGAGGAAGGAGAGATTTAAGGCAGGGAGAGCAATTAGGAGTCTGCTATAAAATTCAGGAAAGAAATAACAAGAGTTTGAACTAGATGGGTGACTCTGTGAATAGAAGGAAAGGGAGGGATGAAAGAGATGCTGTTGAAATAGAATTGCCAAGACATGACATAAAATTGAATGTGAGGAATGAGGGAGAAAGGAATCAAGGAAAACAGGGTGAAAAACCAGGTCCCTAAAATAATGGTAGAACCCTTAATAGAAACAGGGGATACAAGAAGAGGGAAGGATATGAAGAAAATATAATGAGTTCCACTTTGGAGAAATTGAAGAATTCACTATGCTTCTAGGGATTCAGTTGTCTACTGGTGGTTGATGTTGAGGGACTGAAGTTCAGGAGAGAGCTTTTGGCTGGAAATAAATAGATGACAAGATACATGCAGGCATGCATTTGGAAGTCATCTGCAGAGAGATGGCATTTAAATTCACCAAGGAAGAATTTAGATAAAAGGAGGAAAAAGGGGAGAGGGGTGAATACATAACCTTGGGATACACCCATGCACAGGACAAGAATAATGACCTTGCAAAGGAAACTGAAAAGAAATGACCAGACAGGTAAGAGAGAGTTGTGCTACAAAAAATGTAAGAAGAAGTAGAGGCATAGTTGATAGTGTCAAACTCTGCTTAAAGGTCATGAAGAATAAAGATTGAGAAATTATTATCGAATGTAGAAATAAGTAGATCATTAGTAACCTTGCTAGCTTGAATTTACTGGCCTGTTGTGTATATCGGGCAGTTCTTGGAGCATGCATAGATATTCTCCGAGTCCATTCCAAATGACCACATGGATACTTTTAGCAAGTCTGTTTCCAGTCACATAAGACTAAAGGATTTGTACTGTTGATGATTTAAAAAAGCCTTCTGACTGGCTTTGTGTCAGAAGAATTGATGATTCAGGGGTTGCTGAGCTAGAATTTTATGGATATACAAAAGGTACTCCCTTTCTCTCTCTTTCCTTTGTGACTTTGAACAAGGCAGGAATTCTTAAGGAATTCTTAAGAATTCTAATTCTTAGAAGAGCCTTTGTCCTGTCTTCCACCTTGATATGGTGGTTGTCAATCACATATTTTGCCTCTGTCTCTGTGTTTATTATTTTCTGATCTTAGTTAAATGAGTATTCCAAGACGGAGATATCTAGGAGACAATTTGAATTCAGGAAGACCAGAGGTCCCATTAGAAATCCCACTTGTGGTCAGAGCAATAGAAGCAGTAGGGACCACTAGACAGGTAATGTTCAGTGACAGTGGAAGTAGCCACTGATACAAAAGGCAGGCGCCTGAGGACAGTGGTAGCTTCAATGTGTGTGACTCTTCAAGGTGGAAAGTACTGCTTGATATTGATTCTAGAAAGATAAAATAGTTCTTGAAGCTCAAAAAAGACCTAGACCTAAGGGAAAATTCATGTTGATTCTAAGAAGGAGAAAAGGTCTTTCAGCGCAAGGAGTTGTGAGTTACCCTTTTTCCATATGTGTTCTCTCAGGACCTTCGAAATTTAAATTTGTCTCTATTCTCTCCATAGTGCTGTGTGTATTTATGGAAGAGTATGCCCCAGACTTTTGGGGTCACTATTATTCTTGCTATGCCATCTTAGTAAATACTTTGACTAAAAGCCAGTTGTGAGCAACAATATTAGAAACCAAACTACTCAGATTTATACCCTGAGTTTAGTAGTCTGGCATTCTCTGGAGTTCTGGCCAGTCAATTCAAATGGGAGTTGTGGGGAAATGACCTCAATAAGTCCCTATATCTGCAAATTTGATAATTATGTCATCTATCCCTGTATCCTTTTATTCATGTTATTGATTTTTTAAAAATGATAAAGAACAGAAGACCCAGCACAGATCCTTGGGGTACCCCACTAGAGACATCTGTCCAAGTTGATTACGTAAGGATTATTAAAACACTACAGCAAAGCACTTTCCACATATAATCTCCTAAATATGGGGTGTAAGTATCCTATAGAGGCTTTGTTCTCATGTAGAATAAGTGGGTGTCCAAAACACACATATTAAGTAACTACAAAAATAGTTTCAATTGAAGATGTTTTGACTTGTGCTTTGTTGGTCATCAAACAGACACACTAAACAGACGACAGCATCATAAATGTGTCTAGATGAGGTTGTGTAGTAACTACTCACATGAAAAAAAGGTTGACAGGAAGGCATGCTAGATGCTATTTATATAAAGAAGAGGGCTTTGTACATTACATTCCCTTATGTGTGACTTAAGACATGGACACATACTGCAGGAAGATATGTTCTTGTTCTAATTATGGAAATGATCTAACTGATCAAATTACTTGCCACATAGCTTGCATTACTCTTGAAGCTATGGGTAATTCTGGGATAATGAGAACCAAGATTGTAATATCCAGGAAACAGAGACTCCAAATCAAGTTCTTTTACGCAATAGTTTCTTTCAACCTTTGAAGAAATGAACAGTTCAGGTAAAGACACATTTTCAAGTAAAGATGGTAGAAAATTTCTGACCTTAAAAAAAAAAACCAAACTATTTTTTGTCCACAATTACTTCTGCCTAGTTTAAAGCAAGAAAATAGCTGTTAACCATTCTGGAGAGCTATTTGGAATTGTGCCCAAAGGGCTATAAAACTGTGCATACTCTTTGGTCCAGGAATACCACTGTTAGGTTTAGATCCCAAAGACATCCCAAAAAAAGGGAAAAGGCCTTATTTGTATAAAAATATTTATTGCAGTTTTTTTTGTTTTTTGTTTTTTGTTTTTTTGTGGTGGCTAAGAACTGGAATTCAAAGGGATGCCCATCCCCAATTGGGGAATGGCTAAACAAGCTATGGTAGATGATTGTGATGAAATATTAGTATACTACAAGAATGACAAGAGGATGATTTCAGAAAAATCTGTAAAGATTTACATGAACTGATGCAAAATGAAGTGAACAGAACCAGGTGAATATTATACAAAGCAACAGCAATATTGTTCAATGAAGAACTATAAATGAAATAGCTATTCTCATCAAAACAATGATCCAAGACAATCCCAAAGGACTAATGATGAAGCATACTATCTGTCTCCAGAGAAAGAACTGATATTGATTGAATACAGACTGAAGCATGCTATTTTTCACTTTCATTTTTTTCTTTTATTCTAGTTTTCTTATACAAAATGATTATTATGGAAATGTTTTACATATAACTGATTGCTTACCATCTCAAGGAGAATGGAGGGGATAGAATTTGGAATTCAAAACTTTAAATAAAAATATTTTTAAAACATTGGAAAAAATAGCCGTTAATAACACTGCCAGGAAAAGAAGCTATGATAATACTTTGTAATATTTGATCTCAGATACAGTTCATTGTTGTTGGTTCTCTGATGTGTTTTATAAGGATCACAGATTTAGAATTGAAAGTTGCCCCAGAGATGATCAAGTCCAACCATTTCACTTTATACATTAGAAAACTGAATCTCAAAGAGGTTAAATGACTTACTTGCCCAGGGTCACATGATTGGTAATGACATTTGAACTCAGGTCTTCCTAATGTCAAGTCCAACATTTTCTCTTTTATACCATACTGCCTTCTAGGTCATTGATTTGGCAGTTGGTTTTGGCTCTGTCTCAGGTTCCCTTTTTCCTTTGAAAAGGTATATATTACATTCTTATACACTACATTGTTGTCATTTATTGATGCAACCATACACGAGAAACTTTTTCTGCCCTAGGCTTTTTACCAGGCGGAATCAATTGATTACTCTATTAACCCATTCATATTAGTCACTACATTTCTTCTTCCAGAAAAGGAAAGGCAACTTGATACAATAAAGAGCACTGGATTTATAGACAAAGGGCTTGGATTCAAATTCCAGTTCTGCTCCCTACTTTCTGCAGGAACTCAGGAATGCACTTTGCTACTCAAATGTCTATAAAACACTGAACTGAGCTTTGGAGCATGCAAGGATGAAGTGTTCCCTGAATATGTGATGTTCATCAAATAAGAGAAAAGATATAATAAGGAATACAGGTTGGACCAGTGATTTGATTTGGTATAAGGAACTCTTGGTGAGTAAACTCCCTCTACCAGTTCAAATTGACACCTTCTCAACTTACAGTTTTAGAGTTGGGGTTTTTAACCTAGTGCTCATGGAACCCCAGTCTGAAGATAGATTTTAAAGAATCTGTGAGCTTGAATGGGAAAAAAATTGCATCTTCATTTCAATACAACTGATTTCCTTTGTAATCCTACATATTATATTTTTATTAATTTAAGAAGCATTCTTCTAAAAAGGGTTTCACAGGTTTCATCACACATAGAGGCTCATCATACAAAAAAAAGCTAAGAACCCCTGTCTTAGAGAGTTGCCTAGAACATTTAGATATCAAATGCCTTGATCAAAGACATACAGCCAGTATATGTCAGGGGTGGGACTTGAACCAGTTTTTTTTAGCTTCAGTGACAGTAATATTATGCTTCCTCTCAGAAAAAAGACATCTGTAAAATATGTACATATGTAATATATATGTATATAGAGAGATACATGTACTAACACAAATAACTATACTACAAAGCAGAATCAGAAACTACATGAGTTGTTTGAATTTTACGATAGCTCATAGGAATATGAAATCACTTCTGGGAGAGATCAGAGAAGGTTACATGGAGGTGGTATTTCGACTGAAGTGCTAAAAGAAGATCACCCCTGCAATGGGACTCAAAAATGATAAGCTTAAATGTTTTTATGCAGGTTTCACTATTTTGATAGCACTTCTCACTTCAGGAACAGAAGAGGGCATGACTGGCTCACACAAACCCAGCGTAAGAGAATGAGCCACCCAAGCACACGAGGTTATTGAGCAGCGTTTTGCCATTGGTCTGCTCCCTGCTTGCTTGCTTTAGCCTCAGATTCCTAGAACCGCTGGTTTGTGGATTCACCTTTTGTTTTTGCCACCTAACAGTGTGGTGACCCAGCTGATATTCTTCATGCGTCAGTTTCTATTCTTTCACCAGCCTGACATTTTTGCCTTATGACTCTTTGCTCATTTGTGTATTTTGGCTTGGCTTCTGTGTGTTCCATGTTATATTGCATCAAAGCTTCAGTTACCTGATCCAGATATCTTATCATTTCAATGCCATGTGCAAAGTCTAGTATTCTGTCCCCTAGATGGCCACTTCTCATCTACGTCAAGCAGGCAGCCCAAATACTAGCACAAAAGGTTCAAAAGTCAAATATTACATTAAAAAATATTAAAACTCTGCCATTGTGGCACAGTGAATAGAGCACCAGCCCCGGAGTCAGGAGTATCTGAGTTCAAATCTGGCCTGAGACACTTAAAAAAACAACAACAACTTTTTAGCTGTATGACCTTGGGCAAGTCACTTAACCCCAATTGCCCTGCTTTCCCCCTCCAAAAAACAAAAACAAAACTCTGCCATCAAAGACAGTATCTCCTAGTGAGGACAAGGGGTACAGGAAATACTAATAATTTGATAAACACTTTAAGTGCTTATTGTATGCAAAGCACATCTCCCCCCTCAGACAGTATTAGAGATAGCCCAGGACTGAGAGGCTAAATAACCTAGAAACTATAGTGCCCCCCAGGTCTCCTTCCTGCTTCCAACCTAGCTCATACAGCTATCATCAGGGAGAACAACTGTTCTGTAGAAGGTACCTGACATACCCAGTGCCACCAATACCAAGAACAGATCAACTGTTGCTGACAGAAAGGTAAGCCAAGAGCTCAGAAATAACAATGTCCCTCAGACCCAACCCTACCACCAATATGCCCCACAATCTAATAGCCTTTATCCAGAGGAGCAATGCTTATATTGATGCTACCTATCTCTGCAAAGGCTACAGCCCCTGACCTTTTAATTGCTAAAGCTACTGAAAACCTGAAAAAGAAAACTCTTGCCACCAAAGTCCTTGGCACCATCAAATAGTCCAATATTGGAAATACATATTGGTTTATTAATGGAAATTACATTAAAGAAGATGTATTACATCTATTTTGCCCCTGCATCCTAAGGACCACTGGACCTTTCCTTCTCACTTGCAGTTGAAATCTTCCATGTGTGTTGTCTCACTGATTGAGAGCAATTATTTGATTTGCTTTTCTTTTTGTATTCCCACTGCTTGGCACATAGTAAGCACTTGTAGCTTTTTCATTCATGTGTTCATTTATTCACTTGCTGTGCTAGACACCAAGGGAAGTACAACATTTAAATAAGACACGGTTCCTGCTCTCGTGTAGTTCAGTCTAGTGGAGGATATGACACACACATTAATCATTACGCATTTGGGGGGCAAAAAATGAATTATGAGAGTAAATGAGGATGACCTGAAGTCTCTTCTCTTACAGCATTGTTTCCCTCCCCTGAAAGTAGCCAGATAGGGAAGAGCTAAACCAAGAGTAAGACCTTGGCTAACTAGTTCCTTTCTGAATGCACCTAATCTGCTGTCTCTTCTGCTTATCCCAACTAACAGGTTATTTTTCCACCTAGGTGGCAGACCAGAACGAGCTACAGAATGCTTGTGCATGTTCCAAATCAGAGATCAAGACAAGTACTTCTGTTGCACATCTTCATGCTTTTTAGGAAACAGGCCCCACAGGCTCTTCCATGTGGGGATTACATTAGCTCCTCCTCTGTTAGGAGCAATAGCCCAACTCTTGCCCCCATGAAAAGATAAAAGAGTTTTAATTTTTCCTTAAAAATGTATTGAGACCATCTTGGAGACTTGGTTGGCCCAGGGGAAAAAAAAAACTCAAGTCTATTGAAATTACTTCATTGTCTGAGCCACAAGATACTTTCAGATGCTTGGTTGGTGAATCATAATGGACAACTCTGGCAAGGGAGCTTTGTTCCACAAAATCAGGTGAGGAATCCTCAATGCTTAACGTTGTTGAATATCCTTCTGCAATGGTTAAGACACCTCCTTTTTAAAATAAAGGTCAGGTCACGAGTAGAATTTATTATTTAAAAAAAAGCAGAGAGGGGCGGCTAGGTGGCGCAGTGAATAGAGCGCCGGCCCTGGAATCAGAAGGACCTGAGTTCGGAGCCGGCCTCCGACACTTAATCCGCACAAACAAAAGCCTAGCCGTGTAACCTTGGGCAAGTTACTTAACCCCAATTGCCCTAAAGGGGCGGCTAGGTGGCGCAGTGAGTAAGAGCGCCGGCCTCGGAGTTTGGATGACCCGAGATCAGATCCGGCCTCCGAAAATGAGCACCCACGCATAAATAATGACTAGCCGTGTAACCTTGAGCAAGTTACTTAACCCCAATTGCTTTAAAAAAAAAAAAAAAAAAAAAAGCAGAGAGCAATCATGATCTCAGAAAAAGTTAAAGCTAAAATAGATTTAATCAAAAGAGGAAAATAGGAAAACTATACTATGTGTCAGTATATTATTCAATATTAGTCTAGACCATTTAAAATAAACAGTATAAAATATCTGAGAGTAGGCCTGCCAAAACAGACACAAGAACTACATGAACATAAATATAAAACATTTTTATACAATAAAGTTAGATATAAATAACTGAAGTAACATTTACTCTTCATGGGTAGGTAGAACCAATATAATTTTTAAAATGACAATTTTACCTAACTAATCTATTTAGGTCATGCCATTCCAATTAAATTACTAAAAAAATTATCATACTAAGTTAGAAGAAATAATAACAAAGTTCATTTGGAAGAACAAAAGGATAGGAACTTCAAAGAACCTAGGGAAAAGAGATGTAAAGGAAGCAGATTTAGTAGTATCAGATCTTAAACTATATTTTAAGGTGAAAGAAAGCATTGTTGAAGTGTAAAATGGATAATTTTGATTATTTTAAATTACATTTTCTTGTAAAAATAAAACCTATGTAGCCAAGAATAGAAGGAATGCAGAAAACTGGGGGAAAACTTTCATAATTTCAGAATTTAGACCCTTGTACTATTCCCCCACTTTGATAGGTGGGCAATGCTGAGCTGGATGATGATTAACTAGAGTTCTTCTGGAGTTGCCTGTTCCAACTGGTGTTGCAGTTACCTGACAGCTAAAGTTCGGTGTCACCCTACCTGCTAGCACCTGGCTCCAGGACAATCACTGGTGACCTTTGCTGGGGGAAAGGAGGCACTAGGCCACAGAGCCCATTTGTAAAGGAGATTACAGGAAGAGATTCTATGGCCATGATAATTCGAGAGTTCTTTGGGTTTGACTAGCCCAGCTTCCTTCTTGAATCAGACATTTCTCTGATAACATGTTTTCTGCCTGTTCTGCTTTGAAGTTCCTCCTTGGCTACATGTTACATACAGCCTGGTTATACCTATCACACACTTCTCCTTCTGGGTAATAAACATTTTCTGTTCTTCAGAAACAGTTTTACTCTGTATTTCACTGTCATATAAAAACACTGTAGGATATTGATATTAAAAAGATGGACATTTGTTTCTAGAAGAAACTTGGGGTCATTAAAGGATCTTTGTAATTTCCTGAAGACAATCCAGCCCACCCTCCTGCTTAATTATGGGGATGACTCACTGTCCATTTTTACTGCCTATTCCAGATGTACATACTAATGGATCTGTGCATCATAGCTGAAGTAGTAGACACTTCATTCATTTGATTTTTCCTGTCTGCATCGTCTGGACTAACTCTTTAGTGGTTATGGATCTCTTCCAAGAGGCTCTGCAATGTTATGGACTTGATGCACCCGGCATAATGTCATGCATCTGCCTACTGCCCACTCTGCCAGGGCCAACTGCTCTCCTCTACACTGAGGCAGGACAACTGCTCATACTAAGGCCTGAGCTCTTCTCCCCTGTGCTGGGACAAAGTGTGCTGATCTATCACACTAACATACCTGGGATCTGCTCCTCTTCTCCCTCCCCACCACCTAGCAAAGGCCTGCTGCAGGCCTCCAGTGTGGAGACTGCTACTTGGGCAAGTCGACAACTGTATTGGAATCCCCATTGGCTCAGGAACTTTTCAGGTTGCTCATGGCACGGTCACCTGTGGCCTGGCTTTCGAGGCCATGAGGAAGTGGCGTGACAGTGAGCCCAGCAAGACCAGCACTGGGCCTTCTGCATGAACAGCAGCACCCTCCTTGCTGCTCCCACCTGCTTCTGAAGTATGCTAAGCATCAGAGCCCATTTCCCCCTCCCCTCCCTTTCCTCTCCCACCTATTCCTTTAGAATAGATGGTTTTGTGTGTGTGTGTGTGTGTGTGTGTGTGTGTGTGTGTGTGTGTGTGTGTGTTAAGGGAAACAAAAGCAAAATACCCAAAAAAAAAAACCAAGTAAAAGAAACCACACTGCTATCATTTGTTTTTTTACTATCTGAATCACCTATGTGCTTTTCAGCAGCCTCAGTAACCTGTCCACTTTGTACTCTGAAACTAATAAACTTTGAGCAGCCTTTAAAAAAAAAGAAGCTGGGCTAGTCACATGTTGAGCATGAGGAATAAAAGTTGGCAGCCCAAAGGCTCCACTGGGAAGCTTTCAAAGTCAAGAAAGGTGCTATAACAAACTCATGGGAGAACATAGACAAGAGTCATGGATAGGCAGGCATGGATAGGTTGTAATTTGCAGGGTTTGAGGTAATCCCCAGATATATAAGATCACTTAAGTGATTTGAGTAAAAGACACCAGAACTCATATGAATATCACAAACATTCTTTGGCTCCAGAAGATTGATTATGGGCCATACTACACCAGAGAGGTTGGGACCTACGGGCTCAGAATGAGGCATATATAATCAATGCTATGCTGAACTTTTTCTTTTTTTAAGAGAGGGTTCTATGAAGGGTGGTTTTAGGAAATAATATTTTTAAAGTATCAATAAACTGTTATAAAACAAAGTAGAATGAATTTTTAAATTTATTTCATCCTAATAGTTATCCTGGAAAGGAAGCATGGCAGAATGTAAAGAAAGCAGACCTTTAGGTCAGGGAAACCTGGGTTCATGTCCTGCCTGACAAATATTGACTGTAATCCTGAGTAAGTCATTCAACCTCTCAGTTACCCAGACAACTTTCTAAGTTTATGAATTACAAAGAATGTGCCAATATGCAATCTCAGCTCCTAACCGAGAGCTTCTTACACCTTTGAAATCATGTGCCTGGCAAAAATAAAACATAGACACAGACACACAGACACAGACACAGACACACAGACACAGACATATAGACATACAGACACACACACACACACACACACACACACACACACACACACACACACACACCCTAGTAATAATATTTTTGAAAGTGCTTCTGAAAGTGTGTCAAGCACTATAGAAGTGTAGTTTATATCTATTGGTAACTTTCTAAGCAGAGAATGTACAAAAAATTATAGAAAGGACCTCAGAGAATCTACAAGCCTCCAATAAATTTGATAGGTCTGAAAATTATTTTCTGCTCATATTATTTTACTTGGAATTGTAGGCAAAGCTTTGCTTCAGCCTCATTAGAGGAGTTACAGGACCTAAGTTATTGTCCCAGTTGTCCAGTTACTTACTAGTTTTGTAACTTTGAACTTTCATCTGTAAAAGTAGAGGATCAAAAACTCAAAAGGTTTCCTCCAGCTCTGAAGTTCTAGGATTTTATAATTCTTTTGGCCATATACATTATAGTTGAATGTATATAATAATCATAAGGTTAAGGGCAGGAAAGTTCCTTAGAGATTATCTAATCTGGTGGTCCTTAATGTTTTTTTTTTGTTTAGCACCCTTTCAGACTCAAAAATTATGGAGGACTCTCCACAAAGAGCTTTTGTCTAAGTTGGTTATAATCAATATTTAGCATATTAAAATGAAAACACTTATGAAAATAATTTTGACCTTGAAGACCCTTTGAAAGTGTCTTAGGGACCCCCAGGAGTCCCTGGTCCATATTTGGAGAACTTTTTTTCTCATCCTATCTTTTTTTTGAAAAATGAGGAAACTGAAACCTAGAAAGCAGAAGTGACTTGCCTGTGGTCAAACAGATAATAATTAGCAGAGCTAGGATAGAGAATTATTATGACATCATTTCACAGATGAGATACAATAATATAAAGTAACTTCCACTGAATCTGTGTTACAGAAAATAACACAATGCTCTTTGCATAACTCCCAAAGTAACCATACTCTTTGCCCATTAACTGTTCCATTCTATTTATAAATTGACCTAAGTTCTTACACCTGTTGTCAGATTATTATCTTGTCATTCAAAATAAGGGATCAGGTTTACCCACACCATTTTATTGTTGCTGACAAACAATTTCACACCATTTGAATAGCTTATCTTCTGTCACATATGTTACCCCAATAGGCCACTGTGCCAAAACTGAAAGAAACTATCACTCATTTCTTTTTTTTTTAGCACTTAATAAATTCTTTATTTTTTAATTTACAAAAACAATGGACTACTTACATCTACTTCCAAACTAAGGCCACACATTTAAACTAAAAGAAGGGAACTCTTTTTTTTAATTGATTAAACAAATGCTTTATTAATTTCTGGTTTACATCATTCATTTCCACCAGATTATGAGTTACATTTTCCCCCCATTTTTTCCCTACCCACCACCCCAGAATAGCAGTCCCACTAGATATCCCCTCATCCAATCTGCTCTCTCCCATATCTTCTCCCATACTCCCTTCGACTTTGCCATTAGGGCAAGGTGAATCTCTAAGCCCCACTGCCTGGACATCTTATGAAACATTTAATTTTAAAACTTTGATTTTCAGATCCATTCCCCTTCTCCCTTGTCACCCACTCCTTCTGAAAAGATTATCACTCATTTCTTAAAAGAAATTTCAAAATGAAAACTACCAGGATTATCTTGTAGCCAAAATTCAAAACTCCCAGGTCAAGGAGAAAATACTGTATGCCTCTAGAAAGAAATAATCCAAGTGAAATGTCAGTTAGAATCACAAAAGATTTAGCAGTCACCACTATAAAATAGCAGAGGGCTTAGTATATGCTATTCCAGGAGCCAAAGGAGCTAGGATTACAACCAGAAATTACCTACACAGCAAAATTGAGAAGAATTGGACATTTAATGAAGTAGAGGAATTTCAGGTATTCCTGATGAAAAGACCCATGCTAAATAGAAAATCTGACATTCAAATACAAGATTTAAAAGAAACATTAAAAGGTAAACATGAGTGCAAAGCATAAGGGGCTAAACAATATTAAATGATTTACATTCCTATGTGGAAAGATGACAAACATAACCCCTCAGAACATTATCATCACATGCATGGAAATCTACATTGGGATGGTCTCAAAAGAAAAATGGAAGCATGAGAAAGAGGAATACACTGGGAGAAAGGGAAGGGAGAAGATCGGAGGAAATTATTTCATATAAATAAGGTTTTCAAGGAATAGTTTGTACAATGGAAGGAAGAATGAGGAAGGGAGTGAGCAATGCTCCTATGTGAACTGGTTCAAGGAGGTAAGATTATACATACACACAACTGAATACAGAAATTAATCTTACCCAGCAGGGAAGAAGGAGAGAAAGAGGCTAAGAATGATCAGAGATTAAGGAAGGCAGTGGCCAGAAGCAAAATGGACTCGTGAAGTAGGATAAAAAAAAAAAGATAAATATTAGAGAATAGGATGTAGGGGAAGTACACAGTTAGCAACTGTAACTGTAATTGTGAATGGAATGTGAACTCACTGATGAAACAGAGGATAGCAAAATGAATTATACATAAGAACTCAACTATATATTGTTTATAAGAAACACACTCAACAGAAGCTATTATATTTCAGCTGAAATAAAAAAAAAGGCAAGGATAGTAATCATCATCTCAAAGCAAAAGGAAAAACTAACCTAATTACAAAAAAGATAATCAGGAAAACTACATTTTGCTAAAAGGTTGCTTAGATGAATTAATATCAAAACTAAGCATATATACACCAAAAGGCATAGCATCCACATTCTTTTAATATTTTGTTTTGTTTTTTGATTTTGGGGGGAGGGAAGGCAGGAAATTTTGGGTTAAATGACTTGCCCAAGGTCACATGGCTAGTAAGTGTTAAGTATCTGAGGCCAGATTTGAACTCAGGTCCTCCTGACTCCAGGACTGGTGCTCTACTTACTGCACTACCCACCCTCCCCAAGCACCCACATTCTTTTTTTTTTTTTTTTTTTTTTTTTGCTTTTTGGAGGGCAATTGGGGTTAAGTAACTTGTCCAAGGTCACACGGCCAGGTTTTTGTTTGTGTGTGCATTAAGTGTCTGAGGCCAGATCCGAACTCAGGTACTTCTGACTCTAGGGCCAGTGCTCTACTCACTGTGCCACCTAGCCGCCCCAAACACCCACATTCTTAAAGGAAAAGTTAAATGAATTATAAGAATAAACAGACAGTAAAACTATAGTAATAGGAGACCTCAATTTACCCCTCTCAGACCTAGTTGAATCTATCTATAAAATAAGAAAGAAATTAAGGAGATAAATGGGAATAAAAGTGAATGGTACCTTCACCAAAACTGATCATGCATTATGACATAAAGCCCATGTAAATGAATGCATAAAAGTAGAAATAGTATGTTTCTTTTTCTGAATCGTAATGCAATAAAATCAATTCAAGAAAAGGTCTTTGAAAGAGATAAAAAATTAATTGTAAATTAAATAATTTAATTCTATAGAATGAGTGGATCAAAGAACAAATCATAGAAATAATCAGCAACTTCATTAAAGAGAATGACAACAATAAGGCAACATGCCAAAATTTATGGGATATAACCAGAATAGTCACAAAACAGTAAAAAGGAATTTTATATCTCTAAATTATTACAACATTAAAAGAGAGAAAGAATTATCAGTGGATTGGACATGCAACTATAAAACCCTAGAAAAACAACAAGTTAAAAATCTTCAATTAAAAACCCAAATGGAAATCCTGAAAGTGAAAGGGGAGATTAATTAACCTGAGAGTTAAAAAAAAAAACACATTGAATTAATATATAGAAGTATGAGCTGGTTTTTTTGAAGGGGGGGAGAGCAATAAAATAGTTAAATCCTTGGTGAATTTGATTAAGAAAGAAGAAAACCAAATTACCAATAGCAAAAATAAAACAGCAAATGCTCAACTAGTGAAGATGAAATAAAAGGAGTTATTTTGTACAATGATATGCCATTAAAACTGATAATCTAAATGAAAAGGATGAATATTTGCAAGTGTGTGTATACACCTATATTTGCATAAACACACTCACACACCCACATACATACACACTTCATGCTTATATACCTGTTTTTTCTTTTAAAATTTCCTGTATCCTTTTGCCTGAAAATACACTACTTTCCCCTCATTCTATAAAACCTCTAGTATTCATGATAATAGGGTACTTCTGGATACTTTATTCATGACTTTAAGAGGATACTCTTTCCTATTTGAAGCAAAAGATTCTATTCTCACCCCCAGGACTGAGTGTTTTTCTTCACTCTGAGATATACTAAGTTGCCTTTAAACTAAAATATACTTATAACACCAAAATTGCCCTTTATTACTCTCACTGGACTCTGACCATTCTACCTTGGGAGATTCTGATAGCTGAATCATTATAATTGACTAGAAAATTTTAGTTTTGAATAGTGGTTTCTCCTGTTACCTCTTTAGTTGTAGATTTCAATTAATTTATTTAGTAAATTATTTATTAGTAATTACTAGTAATTATAGCTAATGAGGTAGCTATAGGCTATTGAAAAATTTCAATTTTGCTTATTAAGTAGTATGTATCATTTAACAATTTAATATTCATCTGATAAAATCATGCATATATCCATTCTCTTCTTCCCGTTCAGTGTTTCTGAAAAATGGTGGCTAGTTAATATTTTTTCGTTAAGTTGTTTCAGTCATGTCTGACTCTTTATGACCTGATGTAGGGTTTCCTTGGTAAAGATACTAAAATGGTGTGCCATTTCCTCCTCCAGCTCATTTTACAAAAGAGGAAACTGAAGCAAAAATCGTTAAATGACTTGCCTAGGGTCACACAGCAGGTGTCTGAGGCTGGATTTGAATTCAGGTCTTCCTGACTCCAAGCCCAGCATTCTATCCATTGTGCCACCTACAGAACAGGAATATCTAGTCTTTGAGAGATTGGTTAAATAGAGCATGGATCTAAGTGCATTTTTTTTTTTTTTTTTTGCTTTTTGGAGGGCAATTGGGGTTAAGTAACTTGCCCAAGGTCACACGGCTAGGTTTGTGTTTTGTATGTGCGTTAAGTGTCTGAGGCCGAATCAGAACTCAGGTCCTTCTGACTCCAGGGCCGACGCTCTACTCACTGCTAAGTGCATTTTCCACCAAACTACCCTATACTACCCTACCATACCCTACTCTACCCTATACTACACTACACTGAACTAAACTATCAAACTCCTTTTCTAAGAGCAATAATCTGCATTTCAAGAGGAGAAAAAAAGTTCATCCTTATATCAGACAATTCCTCTGTCAGTTTGGGTCTGTGACTGGAAACCAATGGATAAATCGGACTTAAATGGAACTTAATTTTCTTTTTTTATATGTCTATAAAACTAATGCCTCCAAGATATTGACTAGAGGTAGCAGTTAAACAAGTAAAGGTAAGAAATGTATGTGGACATACAGTTCCAAACGTCCTAAATTTTCTATTTCATTTGTTCTTGAGGCAACTTCCAGCCCATAATTCCATCATTTCCATTCCAAGCAAGATAGACATCCCACTTGTGATTCCAGTCAGTCTTTCCATGTGGCTGGGACTGGAGGAAGTTCAGAGAGAAGAGGAAATCACTGTATCGATGAAAAATTCAGCTTGAAGTTTTTGATGCTTGTAGTTCCTTTCCTTTTCTTTTTCTTTCCTTCCTACCCTCAGCCCTCCTGCTGTAGTCTAAGCTGAGCACAGAAAAAGAGGAGTTATGACACATCTTTGAGTAGAATGGTTAAGAGCCTAAAGCAGCTCAAAACCAAAAGAATGAAACCAGACATTACAGCGGGGACCAGATTAGAGCAAGATGCATTGAGATTTAGTTTTAGCCTAACTGTTTGATATGCAAGGGAAGGAAGCCAAGATGATGGTACAGCAGAAAGTTGCAACTCCTTGCTCACCAAAAAAAAAAAAAAAAATCCAAAGAAATCTAAAAAATGCATAAGCCTGAATCCTGATGAGGAAACCAAAGAAAAAGGAACACTGAGTCATTTTTACAACACAGGCTGGCATAAGGAGATAGGGAGAGGTCTGCTGACACTGGGAATGATGCTTGGTCATAATTGTGCAGCAAAGCATTAGAGCAAAGGGAAAGACTATGCCCCAAGAGGATATCCTAAACTCACACCAGGGCACTGAGATAGGAACAGGTGCCATCTGATAACTTTGTTGTTTGTGACTCAATTCTGGGGTCACTGTTCCAAGGTAGAAAGAGGAAGAGATGTGTAGTAAGGTGTGGTGTTTATGTAAACATCAGTGATGTCACTAAAACTCCTAGAAACTGAGCAAGGTCTCAATTCCAGCTTCTAGCACAGTCTGAAGCCTACAGAGGAATAACCAAGGTATGAACACCAGATCAAAGAGGAGGCTGCAGTTCTGTCACTCTGAACCAGCAAAGCTTCCCATTGATTGAATCCAACAGAAGTCAACTATTGTTCAGATCCAAATTCAGATGAACAATTTGTAGAAATCACAACAGGGAAGATTGAAAACAGAGTGTGCCCTAGAATAGAACACATTGTAAACACTGAGAGATTTCAGGTCCTGAGCCTGAACCATTTATAAGATCTTGGAATAACAAAACATTCAATGTTTCAGCAAAGTAACAATAAGACCAACCCAGGCCTTCCTTCTAGAAGTTCCTGATTTCAACATTAAGTCTAAGTTCAGGAACTAGGTTGGAAGAATGAGCAAACAAAAAGATAATTCTATCATAAAGCTGGTATAGTAGGGAATGACTCCAAAGCATGTAAAAGGAAGGCCTCAAAGGAAAGCACAGTTTTTTTCACAAATTCAACTAGATTTCCTTGAAGAGATGAAGCAAGAGGTTGAGGGCTTTTGTTTTTTAGTTAAAGATAAGGAAGGAATGAGAGTGCTAGAGAAAAAAGAAATAATGTATAATTACTAAAAGTATATAGTTAAATGTTTTCAATCAAAATTGTAAAAATAGAAGAAAATATTAACTATCTCAGAGCAAACAGAAAACAGTTCAAGAGGAAATTTAAGAATTACTGGTCTACTTGAAAGCCAAGACCAAAAAAAAAAGGAAGGAGCTTGGATATTATATTTCAAGAGATCTTAAAAGAAAACCACCCAGATTTCTTAGAACCTAAGGACAAAGTACAAATAGAGAAAATTCATAGATCATTTCCTGAAAGAAATTCCAAAATGAAATCTACCAGAAGCTTTATAGTTAAAACCCAGAGCTTCCAGGTCAAAGAAGAAAAAATTCATGCAGCCAGGAAAGAAATATTTCAAGTATCAAGAAAACGCAAATTTAGTAACGATTACTATATGGGAGTGGAAATCTTGGAATATAACACAGCAAAAGGCAGAATAACTTTCCCAGCAAAACTGAGTATAAGTCTGTGGAAGGGAATGAAAGTGGGAGTGGGGGAGAATGGACCTTTAATGAAATAGAGAATTTCCAAACATTCTTTAAAAAAACAACAACAAGCATTTATGTTTTAATTTCTTTGCTTTTTGGAGGGGGGGAGGTAGGGCATTTGGGGTTAAGTGACTTGCCCAAGGTTACATGGCTAGTTTGTGTGTGTGTGTGTGTGTGTGTGTTGTCTGAGGCTAGATTTGAACTCAGGTCCTCCTGACTCTAGGGCCAGTGCTCTATTCTTTGCGCCACCTAGTCAGCCCCTAAGCGTTGTTAATGAAGAAAGCTGAATAAAAACCTTGAGGTTCAAAGATAAAAGAAATATTAAAATGATCAATATAAATAAACAATGGTATGGAACTAAACAAAGATAGACTTCTTATATTCAAATACAGTCAGATGATACATAGGACCTCTGAGCCCTATCACCATTAGAGGTTATAGAGGGAGTCTAAATTATACAAGGCCTGGGAAGGTTCTAGAATGGAAAGAGAGGAAGAGGAATACATTGGGATGGAAGGGAAAGGAAGGTTAATGAAAATTACCTGAGAGGTGAGGTGAGGTAAGCAGCTGACACTTGAACCTAATTCTCATCTGAATTAGATAAAAGATGGAGGGAATAACACACACATAAACAGGGAATAGAAATACATTTCACTCAGAAAGGAAATAAAATTAAAAGGAGAGAAAAGAAGGGGAAATTAGAGGGAGGGTAAATTAAGGGAGGGATTTAGTCCTAAATAAAACAAACTCTAACTAAGGATGTATGAAAATATTTGTAGCTCTTTTTGAGATGCAAAGAATAGAAACCTTTGGGGGTGTCCATAAGTTGAAGAATGACTGAACAACTTATGGTATATAAATGTCACATGATATTATTGTGCTGAAAAAAATTTTCAAGGGGATAGTTTCAGAGAAAACTGGGAACACATATAGGAACTGATGCAGAGAGAAATGAACAAGATCAGGAAGAACAATTTATACAATACAATGACAACAACGTGGTAAAGACTAACAATTTTGAAAGACTTAGGAATTCTGATCAGTATAATGACCAACTTTCCAGAAGACTAATGATAAAACATGCTTACCCACTGGTCCTGATAGAGAGGTGGAGGACTTAGACTACAGAATGAGTCATATATTTTGGGGGCATGGTTAATATGGAAATCTATTTTGCTTGTCTACACATGTTATAGCCAGGGTTTTGTTTTTCTTTCCATCTTAAATAGGGAAGTGGGGAGAAGGTGGATTTTTTTTGAGGGGGAAAGGCAAGGCAATTGGGGTTAAGTGACTTGCCCAAGGTCACACAGCTAGTAAATATGTCAAGTTTCTGAAGCTGCATTTGAACTCAGGTCCTCCCTCCAGGGCTGGTGCTCTATTCACTACACCACCTAGCTGCCCCCGACAGGGTGGATTTTTGCTGATTAAAAAATAAAATATAATTTGAAAATTAGAAAAAAGGACTAATGGGACTGGCAGCTTCTACGAAACTCAACAGCCACAGTAAGACCAGTAGAGGGTGGTTCCAAACCCCAAAGTTTCCCTTTGCCTTCTCTAAATGCCTATCAAACTGATCTAAACAGGTTACAACCAGCCATGATATTCATTTCCTCATCTATCACCTAGGAGGAGGAGAAGAAGGAGAGGAATTAATCAAACAAAGCAATCCATTTAAAATCTTATGGTTGAAACCTTCTTACTACTTTTTCACAACACTATCACTTTTTTAATATTTATTTCACTGTGTTTTTAAAAATCATGTGGCCACTAAAATATAAGTAAAATGAGGTCAGTCAGTCAAAATCAAAAAAAAGTTTTCCAGATTCTCTCGTGTGGGTGGAGTGGGGAGAAGATGTTAAGATATTAGGAAAGAATATCAAGAAGAGATATTAAAGACTTTCTTATTTTATTAATTTTTGAATATGTTCCATATCATATTCCTAGATCTACATAAAACAAAGGGAAAGTAGTGCTACCCCATGAGGCTGGGAGGCTTCGGGATGGTGTAAATGGGAACTAGTCCAAGAGGTGCTAAACTGGTCTTCCTCTGGTGAGCAATGAGAATACTGTAGCCTTTGGGAAAGCTTGATCAGTGAATAGTCTCTGATGTAGCCACTGGCCTGGCAATTTCAGGACAGCACCTCCTAATTGCTCAAATGCATACTGCACCCCCAAAATGGCTGGCTAAATAATTAATTAATTGGCAACCAATTTCTCTGTTGATTGTAGATAAGCAACAGAATGACTCAGGTGTTGGTATATATGGATATAGTTTTTGCAGCAACACACAGACCATTCATCTGAAACATATGGATTCTTATTAGCAAAGAAGTAGATCAAAAATATGCAGTATAGATCATAATCTTGATCTACAGCCCTTCCATTTTCTTGCTATGTCACCATAAAAAATTATTTTAACTTTTCTAACATGATTTCGTTTAACCTTATATCAAAACTGGAAGAGACCCTGAGGCTATCTAGTCCAGCCTATATTAACCAATAATTCTTCTCTATAGTACCCCCACAAGTGGTCATCCAACTTTCCCTTGAAAACCTCTGTCAGAAAGTACCTTCTTTAATTATATTGACTCACAATCCCTAAAACTTTTAGCCATTTCTCTTACTTCTATACTCCAGAACCAAACAGAAGTAACCTATGTTGGACATAACAGCCTTTAAAATATTTGAAGATTGTTATTATGTCCCAATTCTTCTATCACCACCCCTATACTTCTCCAGTTTAATCATATTAAGTTCCTTCAACTGATCTTTATATGGCTTGAGTAGTTTCTAGTCTCTTAACTTTCTGATCACTATTTTATTCAATGATGTAATGTAAACTAAGTTCCTCTACCAGTTCTCTTGCCAAATGCTGCTAACCAAACTTTATCTGTTTTGTTTTGTTTTTTTAGTTTTTCTTCAACCCTCAAATTTTAAATAAATTTTAAATGCTTTTGAGATTAAATGTATCATCTTAGGAGGCAGGGCCAAGATGGCAGAGTAAAGGCAGGGACTCTTTAAATAATGACTCTAAAAAATAATTCTAGAGCAGCAGAACCCACAAAAAGATGGAGTAAAACAAGTTTCCAGCCCAAGACAACTTAGAAGGTTGGCAGGAAAGGTCTGTTGCACCAGGGTGAGAGAGGAATGCAGTTCAGCAAAGGTCCACACTAGTGTGGACCTGACCTCAGCAAACCATGGGGCCACTGAATCAGAGGTAATGGTGGTAGTTTCCAGTCCTCTCAGCCCACAGATACCAGACAACTAAGAAGGTCAGCAGGAAAGGTCTGTCACACCAGGGTAAGAGTGGAGCACAGTTCAGTGCAGGCTGCACCAGCATAACCTTGGCTCCATAAACCAGGAGCAGGCCTTGGGAGCCACTGAATCAGCAGAGGCAGCAACTGCTTCTAGAGCTCTCAGCCCACAAATGTTAGGGAAGTAGCAACTGGTCAGAAGGAGATTACAGGGATACTTTTGAGAGCAGTTGGAGCAGAATGCCAGGGCAAAGAGGAGCACTAGTAGAACAGAACTCACAGTCACAGTGGAACAGATACCCTCCTCATAGTTCAAAGGCAAAAAAGAGCACTTGTGGTCACTCACAGATGAGAGCACAGGCTAGGAGAGTAGAAAACACCTCTCCTTAGATCATACCACCTTGGAAGAACTGAAAATTTATAGGTCCCTAGTAGTATCTCTGAAAACTACTGCAGAAAACTCCTGAAAGCTTGGACAATGTGTCCACCACCCTGGAAATAAAGTCCTACTTTAATGAAGAGTTAAACATCAACTAATAGGCTGGGAAAATGAGCAAACCACAAAAAAGTTCTGACCACAGAAAGCTGCAATAGTGACAAGGAAGAAGACAACAAAGTAAAAATTCCTGCATCCAAATTCTCCAAGAAAAATATGAATTGGTCTCAGGACATGGAAGAGCTCATGAAAGATTTTTAAAATCAAGTAAATATGACAGGTATAGGAAAAATTGGGAAGAGATATGAGAGTGATGCAAGAAAATCATGAGAAATGAGTCAATAGCTTGGTAAAGGACACACACACACACACACACACACACACACACACACACACACACAAACAACCTGAAGAAAATAACATTTTAAAAAACAGAATAGACCAAATCATAAAAGAGGCACAAATATCCAATGAAAAGAATGCCCTAAAAAGTGGAATTGGCCAAATGGGAAAAGGCACAAAAATTCACTGAAGAAAAAACTCCTTAAAAGGTAGAATTGACCAAATGGAAAAGGAAGTACAAAAATTCATTGAAGAAAAAATTCCCTAAAAATTAGAATCGAGGAAATAAAAGTTAATGAAATTAAGAGAAATCAAGAAACAATACAACAAAACCAAAAGAATGAAAAAAAAAAAACAAACAAACCAGAAAAGAGATCCAGGGGAGATAATTTAAAACTTATTGGACTACCTGAAAGCCACAGTAAAAAAAAAAAAGATCCTAGACATCATCTTTCAAGACATTATTAAGGAAAACTGTCTTGATATTCTAGAACCAGAGGGTAAACTAGACATTGAAAGGATACACTGATTACCTTCTGAAAGAGATCCTAAACTTGAAAACTTTCAGGCATATGACAACCAAATTGCAGTACTTCCAGGTCAAGAAGAAAATAATACAAATAGCCAAAGCAAACAATTCAAATATCATGGAGTCACAGTCAGGATAACATAAGATGTAGATGCTTCTACATTAAAGGATCTAAGGGCTTGGAATATGATATTCTAGAGGGCAAAGGAACTAGGATTACAACCAAGAATCACCTACCCAGCAAAACTGAGTATAATTCTCCAGGGGAAAAAATGGGAATTCAATGAAATGTATGACTTTCAAGCATTCTTTATAAAAAGACCAGAGCTGATTCGGTGGCTAGGTGGCTCAGTGAATAGAACACTGGCTCTAGAGTCAGAAGGACCTGAGTTCAAATCTGGTCTAAGACACTTAACACTTACTAGCCATGTGACCTTGGGCAAATCACTTAACCTTAATTGCCCTGCCTCCCCCCCTTCAAAAAGCAAAAAGAAACCAACAAAACAAAACAAAACAAAAAAAAACAACTGAATAGAAATTTGATTTTCAAATATAACACTCAAGAGAAGCATAAAAAGGTAAATAGCAAAGGGAAATCATAAGGGGCTTAATAGGTTGAACTGTTTACATTCTTAAATGGGAAGATGATATTTGTAACTCATAAGACCTTTCTCATTATTAGAGTAAGCAGCATATACATAGAGAAAGCACCAGTGTGAGTTAAATATGAAGGGATGCTATCTAAAAAACAAAATTTAGGGGTGAGAGAGGAATGTACTGGGAGAAAGAGAAAGGAAGAGATAGAATGGGATAAAGTATTCCACATAAAAGAGGCAAGAAAAAGCTTTTACAGTGGAGGGGAAGAAGGGGTAGAAGAAGAAGGAGTAAGGGAAGGGGAGTGTATGAATCTTACTCTCATCAGAACTGGTGCAAAGAGGGAATAACATACACAATCAATTGGGTATAGAAATTGATCTTACCATACAGGAAGGTAGGAAGTAAAAGGGATAAGATGGGGAGGTGATAGAAGGTAGGACAGATTGGGGGAGGGGGTAGTTAGAAGCAAAACACATCTGAGGAGGGACAGAGTAAAAGGAGAGATAAAATAGAAAAAAACTGGGGGTAGGGGTGTGGGGTGGGGAATCAGATGGAGGGAAATACAGTTAGCTGTAGTGAGTATAAAATTTTTTTTTCAAGCATGTTTTTCCTCATTTCTTAAACATACAGGGAACTGAGTGAAATTTATTAAATTAGGAGCCATCCCTGAATTGATAAATGATCAAAAGATATGAACAGTTTTCAGATAAAGTAATCAAAGCTATCTATAGCCATATGGAAAAAATGTTCTTACTCACTACTGATAGGAGAAATGTAAATTAAAAATTAAAATGTAAATTAAAAAATACCTCATGCCTATTATATTGGCTAATAGGACAGAAAAGGGAAATGAGAAATGGTGGAGAAGTGGTGGGGGAAATGGGGCATTAATGCACTGTTGGTGGAGTTGTGAACTGATTCAACCATTCTCTAGAGCAATTTGGAGCTATGCCCAAAGGGCTATAAAACCATCCATACCCTTTGACCTGGCAATACCACTACTAGGTCTGTATCCCCAAAAGGGTGAAAAAAAAAAGGAAAAGGACTTATATGTACAAACATATTTATAGCAGTTCTTTTATTTTTCTTTTTTTTTATTGCTTTTTGGAGGGCAATTGGGGTTAAGTGACTTGCCCAAAGTCACAAGGCTAGTAAGTGTGTCAAGAGTGTGAGGCCAGATTTGAACTCAGGTCCTCCTGACTCCTGGGCCAGTGCTCTATTCACTGTGCCACCTATTCACCCCTAGCAGCTCTTTTCTAAAAGCAAAGAATTGGAAATTGAGAGGATGCCTATCAATTGGGAAATGGCTGAACAAGTTGTGGTATATGAATGTAATTAAATACTATTGTACTATGGGAAATGATGAGCAAGATGAGAAGGAAAAGTCTGGTGAGATTTGCATGAACTGATGCAAAGTGAAATGTACTGTGTACAAAATAACAGCAATATTGTAAGATGATCAGTTGTGAATAACAATTCACAACAATACAAGATCCAAGACAACTCTGAAGGACTTTTGATGAAAAATGCTATCCATCCCCAGAGAAAGAACTGATGTGTCTGAATACAGATTGAAGCATACTTTTTTGTTTTCTTTTTCTTGAGGCTTTTTTTTTTTTGGTCTATGTTTTATTTCACAACATGACAGTTATGGAAATGTTTTGCATGACTATACATGAATAACCTATATTGAATTGCTTACCTTCTCAATGAGGGGAAGTGGAGAGGGAGGAAGGGAAAGAATTTGGAACTCAAAGTTTTAAGAATGAATGTTAAAATTATTTTTACATGTAACTGAAGAAAAATAAAATATAAATTAATTTTTAAGTATCATTGCAATTAATACATTTTTGAATGGATCATCTAATATAAAATAGCTGGCTTTCTCATAGCATGAATAGATAAATACATAATATGGGAACTGTTATGGCCACTGTATCTCCAAGTAACACTGATTTCCAGTTTTGAAGAGAGCAAGAAAAAGGTGTAATTGAATACTCACTTTCACTCTCCCTTGTCCATAAGGGCTATCGTTGGACTACAATTATATCTACTTGCCACACATCAAATATTGGTAGTCTAGAGGTAGGGTGCAGGGTGCCTTCCACTTTGGGAATTTTTTTTTTTGGCAACTTCTGTCCTTGTTATACCATTTCAGTAAATATCCCTTTGTAAAAGCCAATTGATGGCAATTTCTTAATATATATTGGAAGAAGCACACTATGGAGCAGTTTGTGGTCCTGATTAAAATGGTTCTGATTTTCTTTATTTTTAAATTTCTTTTTAAAATCTTATTTAATATTTTATTTTTTCCAAGTTATATGTAAAAACAATTTAAAAAATCTTTTTTTTTAAATTCTGAGTTTCAAATTCTCTCCCTTTCTCCCCTCACTGAGAAAGCAAGTAATTTGACATAGGTTACACATGTGTAATCATGCAAAACACATTTCCATGCAAGTGATTCAGTGAACGAAAACACAGCCAAAAATAAAACAAGAAAAATAAAGAAAATAAAGAAAAAATATCTTTTATCTGCATTCAAGTGCTACCTTCTTTCTCTGGAGATGGCCAGCACCTTTCATAATAAGTCCTATAGAATTGTCTTAGATCATTCTACTAATGAAAATAGCTAAGTTATTCATAATAGGTCATCATACAATTTTACTGTTACTGTGTACAATGTTTTCTTGGTTCTGCTCATTTCACTTTGCATCAGTGCACCTAAGTCTTTACATGTTTTTCTGAGAACATCCTGCTCAACATTTCTTAAAGCACAATAATATTCTGTCACAACCATATACACAACTTGTTCAGCCATTCCCCAACTGATGAATGGGCCCTCAATTTCCAATTCTTTGCCACCACTAAAAGAGCTACTATAAATATTTTTGTACTTATAAATCAGCTTCCTTTAAAAAAATCTCTTTGGGATACAGACCTAGTTGTGGTATTGCTTGTCCAAAGAGTACACATGGTTTTATATCCAAATTGCTTTCCAAAATGGTTGAATCAGTATATAGCTTTACCAACAGTACACTAATGTTTTAAGTTTTCCACACCCCCTCCAACATTTGTCATTTTCCTTTTTTGTCATACTAGTTGATCCAACAGGTATAATAGTTCAGAGTTGTTTTAATGTGCATTTTTCTAATCAGTAGTGACTCAGATAATTTTTTTCATTTGACTATAGATAACTTTAATTACTTTGTCTGAAAACTGCCTTTCCTGTCCTTTCATCAACTGAAGAATGGGTCTTATTTCAATAAAGTTTACTCAGTTTTCTATGATTGAAAAATTAAGTCATTATCAGAGAAACTTACTGTAATTTTTGACAATAATGATAACCAACTATGTATTTCCCTCTATCCTATTTCCTTCCCCTCATTTATCCTACTCTTTCTCTCCTTTTACCTTATCTATTTCAAAAGTGTTTTGCTTCTATTAACTCCCCCAAACTGCCCTACCCTCTATCAGTTCCCCTCCTATTTCCTTTCCTTCCTACTTTCCTGTATGATAAGATAGATTTCTATACCCAACTGAATGTATATGTTATTCCCTCTTTGAGTCAATTCCCCTCCCCATTTCCTCTTCCACTGTAAAATTTCTTTCTGGCATCCTTTATGTCAGATAATTTATCCCATTCTACCTTTCCATTCTCCCAGTGCATTATTTTTTCTCATCCTTAATTTTATTTTTTAAGATAATCATACCATCACATTCAACTCACACCTTTGGTTTCTATGTATATGCCTTCTGACTGTCCTAATGAGAAAGATTTTAGGAATTATAAGTATCAGTTCCCATGTAAGAATATAAACAGTTTAACCTTACTGAATCCGTTGTAATTTCTATTTCCTTTTCATGTTTCTTTTGCAACTTTTATTTTTTTTTCATTTTTTTATTTTTTATTTTTCATTTTTTCATCAAGAATGTTCAAAAGTTCTCTATTTCATTGAATGTTCATTTTTCTCCCTGAAGAATTATACTCAGTTTTGCTGAGGAGGGGATTCTTGGTTGTAATCCTAGCTCTTTTAACCTCCAGAATATCATATTCCAAACCCTCAGATCCTTTAATGTAGAAGCTGATAAATCTTGTGTTATTCTGATTGTGGCTCCATGATATTTGTCTTTGGCTGCTTGCAACATTTTCTCCTTGACCTGATAGTTTTGGAATTTGCCTATAATATTCCTAGGAGTTTTCAGGACCTCTCTCTGGAGTGATTGTTATTTTTACTTTCTGGTTCTGGAATATCAGGGAAGTTTGCCTTAATAATTACTTGAAAGATGATGTCCAGGCTTTTTTTTTTTTTACTGTGGCTTTTAGATAGTCCAATAATCCTTAAATGATCTCTCCTGGATGTATTTTCCATGTCCATTGTTTTTATTATCAGATGTTTCACATTGTCTTCCATTTTTTCATTCTTTTGATTTTGTTGTATTGTTTCTTCATGTCTCATAAAGTTATTAGCTTCCACTTGCCCAATTTTAACTTTTAATGAATTATTTTCTTCAGTGAGATTTTGTACCTTCTTTTCTATTTGGCCAATTCCACTTTTCAAGGCATTCTTCTCTTCATTGTATTTTTGTGCCTCTTTTACTATTTGGCCTATTCTGTTATTTTCTTCAGTATTTTTTGTGTCTCCTTTACCAAGTTGTTGACTCATTTCTCATGATTTTCTGGTATCACTCTCTTTTCTCTTCCTCTGCCTCTTTTACTTGATTTTTAAAATCCTTTTTGACCATGACCTGAGATGAATTTACATTTTTCTTGGAGGCTTTGGATGCAGGAATTTGATTTTATTGTCTTCTTCTGAGTGTGTGTTTTGTTCTTCCTTGTCACCATAATAACAAGTATGGTCAGAATTTTTTTTCTGTCTGCTAATTTTCCCTTCCTATTTCTTGACTTTTAACTCAGCTAAAATGGGGTTCTGCTTCCCAATTGGAGGGGGCACTGTCCCAAGCTTCAGGTTTTTTGTGCAATTGTTTTCAGAGGGTAATTTTGGGGACATGTTTCTGACTCTTCAAAGGTTGTATGATCTAGGGAGAGGTGTGTTCATTCCTGTCCTGTACTGTGCACTGATTTGTGCAGGGAAGTTTGCCTTAATAATTTTTTTTTTCAGATTTTTTTTTTATTAATAATAGTATTTATATATATATTTGAAACATTTAATGTTACGACCTTGAATTTCAGATCCATTTCCTTCCTCCCTTGTCACCCATTCCTTCTTGGGATATAAGTAATTCAGTATATGTTGTACATGTCTAGCTATGCAAAACATTATCATAGTAGATATATTGTACAAGGCTTCTTATAATTCCCTCCCACTCATCCCACCCCCCACCTGGTCCATTCCCTACATGATCCTGTCCCTCTTCTATAGTGAGTACTTCCAACCTCCCCTCACCCCAAGGATTCCCTCCCATCCATCATCTCTCCTCTCATCCCCCTTCCCCCTATCCTGCTGCAGGTTGAGATATCCCATTTAGTATGTATGTCATTTTCTCCCTGAACCAAATTCAATGTGAATGTGGTTTTGCCTTTTTAGCCTTCCTTATTCTCCCCCTCTTTTGCACCCACTTCTCCTACATGAGATAGTTTACCCTACCATGTCTCTCCCCATCTCCTCTTGCCACTTTCCTCTCTCACCTCATAATTTCATCCCTTGAGTACTCTCCCTTCCCAACAAAATCAACCTATGCCCTCTATCCTTATATAACTGTAACCATATACACACACATTCACATATGTATTTGTATGACCACACCCCCTTCTTCCATTATTTTCATAGTGAGAAAGATATCATCAGTCACAGTTATTGCTTTTCCATATAGGAATGTAAATAGTTCAACTTTGATAAGTTCCTTTGATTTCTTTTCCCTGATTACCTTCTCAGGCATCTCTCCCTTCTTGTGTCTGGATGTCAAATTTTCTATTCAATTCTGGTTTTTTCCTCAAGAATGCTTGAAAGTCCTCTATTCCACTGAATGACCATATTTTCCCCTGAAATAAAATACTCAGTTTTGCTGGGTAGGTGACCCGTGGGTTCATTCCCAGTTCTTTTGCCCTCTGGAATATCATATTCCATGCCCTTCGATCCTCAGTGTAGAAGCTGCCAGGTCCTGGGCTATTCTGATTGTGTTTCCACAATATTGAAATTGTTTCTTCCTGGCTGCTTGTAGTATTTTCTCCTTGATCTGGGGATTCTGGAACCTGGCTATAATATTCCTGGGAGTTTTCTTTTGGGATCTTTTTCAGGAGGTGATTGGTGGATTCTTTCAACCTCTATTTTGCCCTCTGGATCTAAAACATCAGGGCAATTTTCCTTGAGAATTTCTTGAAGGTGATTTCTAGGTTCTTTCTTTGATCATGGCTTTCAGGTAGTCCAATAATTTTTAAGTTGTCTCTCCTGGATCTATTTTCCAGGTCAGTGGTTTTTCCCATGAGATATTTCACATTGCCTTCTATTCTTTCATTTGTTTGGATCTGCTTAGCAGCATCTTGATTTCTCATAAAGTCATTAGCTTCCATTTGCTCCAGTCTAACTCTGAAGGAATGAATCTCATCAGTGAACTTTTGAGATTCTTTTTCCATCTGGCAAATTCGACTTTTTTAAGGCATTCTTCTCCTCATTGCCCTTTTGGGCCTCCTTTGCCATTTGAGTTAGTCTATTTTTAAAGGTGTTGTTTTCCTCAGTCAGGCTGTTGACCCTCATTTCATACTTTTCCTGCATCCTTCTCATTTCTCTTTCCAATTTTTCCTCCACTTCTCTTATTTGATTTTAAAGTCCTTCTTAAGGTCCTCTATGGCCTGCAACCCGCTCATGTTTTCCCCCTGGGGCTTTTGGAGCAGGACTTCTGACCTCACAGTCCTTTTCCCGCTCTATGCCCCCAAAATAGGAGTCTAGGGTTGCATTTTTCTGTTTCCTTTGCCTTGGCATGTTGCCCCTTAATTGCTTGACTTTTGGGCTTGTTGCCACACTCTGGCTTTAAGGCCAGCTAGAGGAATTTTCGTCCCGAACGTGTGGGGGGCAACTTCCGTTTCTGGCAAGCTATAAACCCACCCACAACTTCCACCCTAGATCACAATCCAGATCCAGGAGGTTAAAGCAAGAGCGATTACCCCCCAAGACTGATCGCTGGATCTCCCCACGATTTGTAGCCTGGGAGCCGGAAATGCCTCTGAAAACTACACAGTGGCATGTCTCCTCAGCAGCTTCTAGCCCCCAGGGGAGGGAGCTGACGCATTCCCCAAATACGGGTCCCAAAGTCCATAGGACACTAACCTCTTACTTTGTCCTAGGCAAGTCTCTGTTGATAATTCTGGCGTCTCCACAGTTCCTGGTGTTCTGGGGTTCCTCCAGCCGGCTGCTGGCCCTGCCGCCCTGGGGCTAAAACCTCGGCTCAGGTGGACCTGGGCTCGGCTCGGCTCCTGCGCTCTGCGCGCTGCCGGCTCCCAGACCACTGAGCTGGTCCTTCCTGCAGGGTGCTGGGCTGTCCTCAGCAGGAGGTTAGCTTCTCTGTGTCGTTCTGTGGGTGCTGGAGCTCCAGAAGATTTTCAGAGTCCTTTTTTACATAGTTTGTGGAGAATCTGGGGGCAGAGAGGCTTGGACGAGCTGTTTCTACTCCGCCATCTTGGCTCCGCCCCCGCCTTAATAATTTTTAATAATATTTTAAATACTTTTTAATAATAATAATTGTGAGTGACCGCAAGCACTCTTTTCAAGCCTGGAGCTGTGACCAGGGTACCTGCTTCCCTGTTGCTTCAAACTCTACTGTGGTAGTGCTTCTCTTTGCACTGAGACTAAGACCCAGGACTGCAACCTAGCTCCAAGTATAGGCAATGCAACATAGTCCTGCCCCTGGTGAAAGCAAAAGGATCCCTGTAAATCTCTTTCTGACTCACTGTCCAATCCCCTTGTAGTCTGTGAGTTGAGAGGTCTGGAAACCACCACTGCTGCTACTGATTCAGTTGCCCTGAGACCTGCTCCTGGTTTGCTGGGGCCTGGTCTGCACTGGCACAGCCTGCACTGGACTGTACCCCTCTCTCACCTTGGTGAAACAGACCTTTCCTACTGACCTTCCAAGTTGTCCCAGGCTGAAAAATTGCTTCACTCTTCTTGTGGATTCTACCACTCTAGAATTTGTTTAGAGTCATAATTTAAAGGTATTTTGAGGGGTTTGGGAGAAAGCTCAGGTGAGTCCCTGGCTTTACTCCACCATCTTGGCTCTGCCTGGCTCTGATATTCTAGCCAAGACCACTAGAGGCAGTTGAGGCCCATAAAGCAATTAATATTCCTTAATTGTCAACCCACCTTTCCCAACTGTAGCTGATCATGACATTCTTCACCCACTTAGAACTCATCCTTTCCTCAATAAAAAGCATTTTTTCCTTCTCATTGTGGTCACTAACCTTACTTAGGAGGCCAGTTTGACCTACTTAACAACAGCTATATACACCACTGTTAAGAATCTGTTATCTTGCCCAGAGAAAACATGGCTCCATTTCCCTGTTATTGGCATTTTATGCACCACTGGCAAAGCACATTTTATTGCCTTTTCTTTGATGTCATTCTTTAATGTTATTATTATCAAAGTTCTTGGGTTCTGGGTCCTGAGCTATCCCCATCAAGATCTGAGGTGAGATAATGATTAAGGTGGTAGTGGTGATTTGACTTTTGTGGCATATACTACCTCCCATCTCTCCCTCAGTGAGCTTTACTGATTTAGCTAAGTTGGCTTACATACTTTGTGTGTGGCAGTAGAATTGGTCAAGTTGGCTGGCCCTTTCTCAATATGGCTTGCTTCCCCAGATTAAAGCTATGAGGTCTGGGCTAGAAGCAGAAATGGTGGTCTGGGAGGTATTGACACTCTGCCTGTCAGTAGCCATTGGTCAGTAGCCATTGCTGCTATTCAGGGTCTGAAGGGAAATGGTGGTAAAAGTGGTAGCTTAACTTATTTAGCACATGTTGTCTTTTATTTTTCTCTCACGGTGCCTTGCTGCTTTACCCAGGTCAAAAAGAATTAGTATTGAAAAAGGTCCATTAAATTTGGCAATTGAGAGATCATGATAATTTTGAAGAGGGTGGTTTTGGCTGAATGATGAAGTCTGAAGTCAGACTACAGAGAGTAAAAGGAAAAAGTGTAGAGGCAGCAATTATAGATAGTCTTTTCAAGGAATTTAACCACAAAAGAGAGAAGAGAGATGGGATGCTAGCTAGTGAATATGGAAAGATCAAATGAGCATTTTTTTAAGACATGGGAGACATGGGCATATTTTAAACTGAAAACAGAAAGATTGAGTATGAATGAGAGAGTGGAGGTTTTAGAGGGGACAATCTTCTGGAGCAGATGGGTTAGAAGAGTATCACTTGTGAATATAGAGGGTAAACTTTGGCAAGAAGAAGGAACACCTCTTCATGTGAGACAAAGGTAAAGGAGGAGATAAACGCAGAAAAAAATCTGGGTGATATGAGATGAGGAGCAAGGAAGAAGAAGCTCTCAATGAAAGGCCTCAATTTTTTTTTAGTTAAATTTGAAGCAAAGTTCTTAACTGAGAGAGAAGAGGGTAAGAAGAATAGGGGATGTTTGAAGAGGAGTGTAAAAGTTTGGAAGAACTATTCCAGTGAGTGCGATAGCGAGTAAATTAGGGAAGTATAAAAGTATTGCCTTGACACAGCGAGGGCCCAGTTGAGATTATTTTTAGTGGACCAGCATGGTTTCATGATTTTCTGTAGCTTCTTCCAGTAGTATGTGAGTAGGAGAGAAAGCAGTAGATGGTAGGAGTAATTCAAGAGTAATACTTGACAGAACAAGAGCAATAATATAATAAGGGGCAAAGGACTTGAGAGAAGAGTAGAACTGAACTGGTTCACAAAGGAATCAAGATGAGGAAGGGAACAGAATGTAGTCAGTGATAACAGCTTAGGAAAGAGATTAGAGGTCATTTTAATGGTAAAGAACAGAGACTGAGGTTGCATGGCAGAGGGAGAGGGGGAATAACAATAAGTTGTGATCAGATAAGGGAATTTCAGAGTTTATGTATATAGAAGTGGTGCATTTGTGGGTGATGGTAAGATCAAGGATGTGACTTTGATGTTCATAGCAAAGCTAGTTTGTAAGCTAGTGAAAACCAGTTTGAAAGGTATGGCCCTGTTCCCTCAGAATGTATGCAGGCTAAGACTTAATATACCTGGACACAGGGCATTCCCCACTACCCCTTGACATTTGCTTATGTGGCACAGAGTTAAGTTTCCTGGATTCCTGCTGCTCACTTCTCATTCCTTGTCAGACAATTCAGAAAATACTAAACCATTGCAGTAGTCCATATCATCCCACTTCCTTCCCATTTTACACTATTCCCTTTGACCACAGATTCCATTTCTAAGCATATATTCTATGGAAGTTAAAGGCAATTGAAACTGAATGTTATAAAACTGTAATGACCAAAGGTTGGCTGACAATAAAAAATAAAAAATTATGCCTTCCTGCACTTATTGTCAGAAGTATTGTTCTACACATTTAAAACATTGCTTATAGGGTCACATATTTTTTTTACTGTCATTTAGTTTTGCAGAATAATTTTTCTCTTCTTCCTTTTCTTTTTGTTCTTTATTATTTAAAGGAGAGTTCTCTGAGATGGAAAGGGAAGTAATATAGGGAGAAATGTATGTGATGTAAAAAGAAAGGCCATCAATAAAAATCTATTTAAATAAAAAAGTGAAATGGTGGTCCTAGGAATCAATAGAAAGATTTATTCAGGACAGGGTCAGTCACACTTTTGTCTTTATATCCTTAGCACATGGCAGAATTCCTGGCACATGAAGCACTAAATACATGTTCATTGATCTTATGATGAAAGTAATTTATGATAATTATAATTGCAATAGCTGATATTTAATCAAGTTAAAAACTACTTTACAAATGTATCATATGATACATACCATTTCATTAACTAGAATCTATCAGTTGATGAATAAACATTTATTAAATACCTACTTTGTGCTAGGTATTGTACTAAGCACCAGATACTTTTGCCCAGAAAGAGGCAAAAGACAATTCCTGACCTCAAGGAGCTTTCAATCCATTGGCAGAGAACACAAACAAACAAATATCTTCAAAGCAGGCTACATACAAGATAAATAGTAAATAATTAACAAAGGGAAGATTTGAGAATTAAGGGGTGTTAAGGAAGACTTCCAGGAAAAGCCGGGATTTTAGTTGGGACTTAAAGAAAACTATATAATTATGAATACTATTATACTACTGCCCAAGCTTTAGGCAATTTCCTATGCAAATTTGAATATCGTGTTTTGTGTGGACAGATTGTGGCATAACTCCTGATTTGCAAAAAAGATCTCTGGGCTGACACTGCATAATTGTATAGGGGGCAGACACTTCAGAGGAGGAGTTAAAGATAAGCAGTGAAGAGAGGCAAGGGCAATCTTATAAATGAAGGACTATGTTTATTTCCTTTAATCTGTATTCATTTGGGGGAAACTGTAACTCCAACATATCCCTTGACTTCAAGCACTTGTAACCAAAACACTGCTAAGATAGGACTCCTGCCATCCCGCCTCCCTTTAAAATAATTCTCTCTTCTTGGGAGCTAAGATCTTATATCACTACTAAAATTCTCACCTCTTCCTGTATATTCTTTTGCCTACTCTTTTCTATATAATTTTCCCTATTTTTGATTACTGCTTACTTTTATGAAGAGATGCACTGATATTAAATATGTCTATGACTCTTCTATCCTCAAAACCTTTCATTTTGATCCTACCATCCCTGCCAGCTATTGTCCTATTGTGTGAATCACCACAAAGTGTGGCAAGTCCTCAAAGAGACAGAAGTGACATTTCATCTTGTTTCCTAAGGAATCTGTATACAAGGCAAGAAGCAACAGTTAGATCCAATCACAAGACAGCTGACTGGTTTAATATCAGAAAAAAAGCATGAGCAGACTATATATTGTCACCTTTTTTACATGCAGAATACATCATGCAAATTGCCGGGCTTAATGAATCAAAAGTCAGAATTAAGGTTGCTGGGAGAAATATCAATGATCTCAGAGATGAAGATGATACCACTCTGATGACAGGAAACAAATAGGAATTAAGAAGCCTCTTGATGGAAGAGGAGAATATAAAAGCAGGTTTGAAGTTTAACGTAAAAGAAAAACAAACTGGTCCCATCACTCCCTGGCAAACAGAGGGAGAAGAAATGAAAGTGGTATCAGATTTTATATTCTTGTGCTCAAAAGATCACTGCAGACAGCAACTGCAGCCACGAAACTAAAAGATACTTATTTCTAGGAAGGAAAACTATGGCAATTCTGGACAGCATACTAAAAAGCAGAGACATCATCTTGTCAATAAACATCTGTATAGTCAAAGTTATGTTTTTTTCTGCTAGTAATGTATGGCTGTGAGAGTTGAATTATAAGGAAAACTGAGCTCTGCAGAATCAATACTTTCAAACTGTGAGCCTAGAGAAGACTTTTGAGAGTCCCTGAGACAAATCAGTCAATACTTTAAGAAATAGATTCAGGTTATTCACTAGAAGGTCAGACTCTGAAGCTGAAACTTAAATACTTTGGCCACATAAGGAGAAGATTGCACTTATTAGAAAAGACCCTGATGTTAAGAAAGATTGAAGACAAAAGGAAAAGGGAATGGCTGGGGATGAGATGGATGGATAGTGTCATGGAAACAATGAACATGAACTTCGATTTTGAGAAATAGTGGAGGACAGAAGACCTGGTGTGCTATTGTCCATGGGGTCAAAAAGAGTTGGACAACACTGACTGATTAAACAACAGATACGATGAATTTCTTTCTCTTGGTAAGTTTTTAAGTTTATTTTAAACTTAAATAGAAAATAAGAAAAAAACATCACCATGTATACAGCAGGATATAAGAAAGGATTCAATGTAAAACAATAAATTTATATTTCAAGAAAACCTATATAATAAATACTACACATTGTTTTCAAAGCCGTCCAACTTTGCTTTCTTCTAGGTTTTCTTTTGTTCTCTGCTGTGCACTTTTTACTTTATCTTTTCCCCCTTCCTCCCCTCCCAAAGAAGGAGGGATATACATACATACACACACATACACACATACATATATATGTGTATATGTCTATACACATATATATGTATATATGGGGATATATATATACATATGGATATGTATATATGCACATAGATATCTATAAACATACACATATATAGACATATACACTCATACATATATGTGTAAGACTATATTATGCTTATTTCCACTTGTCATCTGATGTTCTGAAGGTGGATAGCATCTTCCTCCATACGTACATTCTGTGTTTTTCTAAATCAAGTAGTTCATCATTTCCTACACTACAGTCATATTCCAACGCAATCACATTCTATTTGAGAAATTGTCTATGAAATTTTCCCCTTATTTTCTGTATTCCTTCTATTCTTGGCTGCATTTTATTTATATGAGAAATTTTTAATTTAAAATAATTAAAATTATCCACTTTATACTTGCTCTCAATAATGCTCTCACCTTCTAATATAGTTTAAGGTCTGATACTACAGTATTTGCTTCCTTTACATCTTTTTTTCCCCTGGTTATTTTCAAGTTCCTGACCTTCCATTCTTTCAAATGAACTTTGTTACTTTTTTTCTAACTCAGTAAGATAATTTCTTAGTAATTTTATTGGGGTGGAATTACATAAATGGATTAGTTAGGTAAAATTGACATTTAAAAATTATTTTGGCTTTACCTACCCACAAAGAATAAATATTAATTCAATTATTTAGATCTGACTTTATTCATATAAAAGTGTTTTGTGTTTATGTTAAAATGTTTAGTCTGCTATCAGTTACCACTTTATGAGTAAATTCATTCCATTCATATTCTAAGTTATAATTACTTGTATATTGTATGGCTCCCTATTTTTACTTACTATCTTTCTCATTTTTCCTATTTTTACTTACTATCTTTCTCACCTTATTCCTATCCTTCCTCACTCCTTTGCTTTATGTCTACCTGTTTCCTTGCCCTCCTATTCCTTAACCTACCTAACCCTCCAAGAATCCTCCCTTATCCTCTCCCCCAAACTTCTGCCTTTGCCTTCTTATTTTTTTCTGAAGTTAGAAGACTTTTATACCCCTTAATCTATCTATCTATCTATCTATCTATCTATCTATCTATCTATCTATCTATCTATCTATCCACCTACTTATCTATCTATCTATCATCTCTATATATCTATATCTATTTCCCTATATATGTTGTTTCTTCTTTAACCCATTCCCGATGAGGGTAAGGTTTCTACCCACCCTCCCCCCACTAGCTTCTTTTGTATCAGTTTTTTCTTTTATGCCTGATTTGTATAAGATAATTGCTTCTTTATATCTCTCCCTACAGTTTTATTTTTTTTTAGAATCACCCCATCTTACTTAGCTCAGCCCAAGCCTTTCTTTCAAACTACCCACCAAAAAATGACAATCGTAAAAGAATTGATAACATTTTCAAGTATAAGAAGTAAACATTTTGACCTTATTGAATCCCTCATAACTGATACTTAATGTTTACCTTATATTTTTCCTGGATGTTATATGTTGAATTCTTCCATAAGTTCTGCTGTTTTTGTCACAAATACCTGAAAGTCTTTCAGTTTGTTAAATGTCCATTTTTTTCCATTCAAGATTAACTTAACTGGGCTGGGTAAGTTACCCCTGGTCTTAACCCCAGCTCTTTTGCTCTATGAAATATAATATTCTAAGACCTATGGTCCTCCAGTAGCTGCTAGGTCTTATACAATCCTTACTGAAGTTCCATGATATTTAAATTGTTTTTTTTCTTGTTGTTTCCAATATTTTCTCCTTATCCCGGGAGCTTTGAAACTTAGCTATGATATTCCTGTAAGTTTTCCTCCTGGGATCTCTTTTAGGTGGTTATCAGTGGATTTTTTCTTATTTCTGCTTTACCTTCTTGTTCTATAACTTCAAGGCAATTTTTGTTGATAATTTCTTTTAATATGGTACCACTATTCTTATTTTATCATAATTTTCAGGTAGTCTGAATAGTCTTACATTATTTTTCCTCAATCTGTTCTACAGATCAGTTGTTTTTCTGATGAGATGTTTCACATTTTCTTCTTTTTTCATTCTTCTGATTTTGTTTTATTATGTCTTTGTGTCTTAGAATGTCATTAGCTTCTATAGTGTCAGTGTAATATATATAGTGCCCACGATCATGATAAAGACCATGGCTATAAATATCACATGATGTTTGATTGGAAACTATAACAAACTCTCCATATAGAGGACAGAACCAAAGCATTTATTTAGACACCAGAAAACTAATCCTAAAACCAGTAAGCTGATTCCATCATAGTAGTGAAGAAATTAACAAGCCATAACAATACAGAGAGCCATGCCATCCTTTAGTCTTCCCACAAACCAATATAAGAGCAATATTTACTTACAAACCTCTCTTTCTCCTTGCCTAGACTTCTCTCTCTCCCACTGTCTTGTTAGCTCTGACTCCCAGCTTCCTTTGGCTCTTCTCCACCCTTCAGCAAACTTCTTTGCCACAGGCTCCATGTGACCATTCAGCCTATTGGGGGGCATCCTTTATCTTCAAAGCAGGGAAGCTTCCTGTGGGTTCTGCTCCACCCTTTAGCAAACTTCTCCTTTCACAGGCTCCATGTGATTAAATTCAGCCTATTAGGGGGCAAAGTTTACTTTCAAAGCAGGGAAGGTCTTCAAATTCCCATTAGGCCTATGAAGGGGCAGGGAACATCTTCAAATTCCCATTCCCATTACGGCTTCCCCTTGGCCAATTCTAGTTTTCAACAAATCATTTTCTTCCTTAAGTTTTTGATTCGCTATTTCAAGTTGATTGATTTTCTTTTCATTATTTTCTTTATTTTCTCGGATGGCTCTTTTTCTTCTTCTTCTAATTTTCCCCCAATCTCTCTTATTTGATTTTTTTTTCTTAAGCAATTGGGGTTAAGTAACTTGCTCAAGGTTACACGGCTAGTCATTATTTATTAGTGGGTGCTCATTTTCTGAGGCTGGATCTGATCTCGGGTCATCCCAACTCCGAGGCTGGCGCTCTTACTCACTGCGCCACCTAGCCGCCCCTTTAGGGCAATTGGGGTTAAGTAACTTGCCCAAGGTTACATGGCTAGGTTTTTGTTTGTGTGGATTAAGTGTCGGAGGCCGGCTCCGAACTCAGGTCCTTCTGATTCCAGGGCCGGTGCTCTATTCACTGTGCCACCTAGCCGCCCCTCTTATTTGATTTTTAAAAGACCTTTTTAAAGTTCTTCCAAAAACTTAAGCACTTGTTATTTCTTATTGAAAAAGGAGCGGCCTTTTTAGCTCCATTATGTTCCTCTAAATATAAACCCAGATCTTTTCAGTCCCAATAGGCATCTTTATCTGCTATGTTTCCATCACATCAATTTCGGATGTAGAGATGACCCTTCTACATGCTATGGTCAACTCCTTTTTATGCACTCGATACAGTTTCTTCCAGATTGCTCCTATTATCCCCATTATCTTCATTATTATCTCTCTCTCTCTCTCTCTCTCTCTCTCTCTCTCTCTCTCTCTCTCTCTCTCTCTCTCCTGTCTCCTTCCTCATCTATGACTCTCTAATCCTTAAAAATCTTCACTTGATCCTACCATCCCTTCTAGCTATTGTCCTATTTGACAAAGCTCACTATATACTTAATGCCTCTACTTCCTTTCTTTTCTCTCTTTCCTAAACTTTCTACAACCTTCCATATAATCTCATCACCCAAATGAAACTTCTCTATCCAATATCCTTAAAGATCTCTTAATTGCTACATTAATGGCTTTTTCTCAGTCCTCATTATGACCTCTCTTATAGAATACAGTATAGTTGATCACTGACTCCTCCTGGATATGCTTTTCTCATTAGGTTTTTGTGAATTTACTCTATCCTGGTTATTCTCCAATTTTTCTGTTTATTCTTTCAGTTTTCTTTGCTGATTCCTCTTATACGGTCAGTTCTGCTATAATATGACTTTTGTGTTCCTAAAAATTATTAGACTATGCAAAATAATATAATAAAAATCACAGGGCTTAGGGAAGAAATGGGGTTAGGGATACAACTCTCAAAAAAGTCATCAGTGACACAGAAACATATAGGAATCACCTAAAAATGGTAGCATGGTTTTATACATGTTAAATGGTTAAGAGATGCATAAATATCACAATAAATAGTGGCAGTATACAGGCTTCAGGATGTTGCTTGGCCTTCATCCAGGTTCCCACAGAGCCTGGACTGTCAGAGGTGAGTCATGGATGAAAGGGTGGAGGCCTAAACTCTGGGGAAGGGCCAGGTTGGGTCTCAGCCAGCTTGGTGGAAGGTGGCAGGAGGGTAGAGATTGACCAGCCTGCCTCCACCCACAGTTCCTACTATACCAGAAGATAGAAAATACATATAGTATTTTACCTTGAAAAAGACCTGAAGTTTGCTTATGGAAGGAGAAATTAGAATTATTCCAACTTGTGAGTAATTGTAAAGTGGCATAGTTTTCTGTGTTCTCTCATGGGTGAAATCTTGAATAGACAAAAACGAAGTTCATGTTATGCTCAAGTAATTTCCTAATATATTAAACACATTGGAATAACTTCATGTTTTCAAAACAAGAAACATAGCAGAACTGACTGTATAGAACTCTAGTCTCTCTCCATCTCAAACTTGGATGTTTTGTGGGCATCTCAAATTCAACATGCCCAAGAGAGAACTCAATATCTTTTCCCTAAAACCTTCTTCTTTTTAATTCTCAAGTTCCCTGTGATATTAAGGGCACCATTATCATCCCAGTCAGCTAGGCTTGCAAGCTCAATGACATCTTCAGCTTCTCACTTTCACTAATCCCACATATCTGATCCTTTGCCAAATCTTTTAATTTCTATTTTCACAAATTCTCCTGTATATATACTCAGCTCTCTCCTCATTCAGTCAGAACTCTGGTTCAGGTCCTATTACCCCTCTCCTGAGCTACTGCAAAAGCCTTCTAATGGTTTCCCTGCCTCAAGTGTTTCTCTATTCCATTCTATTTCTACTCAACTACTCTATTTCTACTCAACTACTTATTCTAAAGTATAAGTTGGACTATAATACCTCTTTATTTGGCATTTAAAGTTCTTTATAACCTGACCCTTTACTACCTGTCTAGTCTTTTATGCTTGAGCAATGCTGACCCATTTGCAATTTTTCAAACATGAAATTCCTTCTCCTTTCTCAGTGTTTTTTCACTGGTTATGCCCCATCATCTGTGTTTCATAGTTTTCTTGACTCCCTTCAGGCCTCAATTTCAAGAGGCCTTTTCCTGTTCCCAAGCTGCTAATGTCTTCCATTCTCAGATTCTCTTTCAAATTCTCTCTCTCTATATCCTCTAGGCACCAAGTTGTTTCTGTGTTGCCTCCCTTATTCAAATGTCTACTTCTTGACAGGGCAAGAATGCATTTCACCTTTCTTTGTATTCAAGTCTCTGGAACTTAGTAAAAACTTAATAAATGTTTATTGATTTAAACTTAGTAGGTAAGCCTCAAAGGGTTCATCAAGGCATATAGAGAAGTGCCCAGAATCATTCAACTAATAAGTTTCAGAGGCAGAATTACAAACCAAGTCTATGACTCTAAGCGCAGAACTCTATTCACCACCCTATGCTGTCTCTCTTGAGCTATTATTGTGATTATAAAGTAGAAATTTGCTATGAAATAACAATGAGGGGGAGGAGGAAGAAAAGGATAATGATAATAATAGCACTTATATACCACTTTAAGATTCATTAAGTGTTATTACATATATGTATGTATATACATAATATATGCTATATATATGTGTGTATACATTATATATATATATGTGATCTCATTTGATCTTCATTTGAATCCTCTTTTAAAATTGAACAAATAGAGATTAAGTGACATGCCCAGAGTCACACAGTTAGTAAGTGTTTGAGGCAGCATTCAAACTCGTCTTCCTGATTCCAAATCCAAGACTCCATCCATCAAACCACCTAGATGCCCATTAACAGTGGTAATTTTGATAATAAAATAGATCAACAGATAAGTAATAATTAAACACTGAGTGACTGTTGTCCTACATTCTCAAAGAGGACCAAAATGACATCACTGTGCTAATATCAAGTTTCAATGTGTCTAACTGTGATTGATCAAAGCAATAAGAGCTCAGAATGCTCTAGCACAGGTCAGGCACATATAGTCCATGTGAACATTTGGGGTGGGTTCTCCAAATTTGTGTATTCTGTGTTTCCTTTGAGCTGTGTCAGTTTGCTCATAGAGCACAGCAACTTCTCTGATGTGGGCACACCATGCTGAGTCATCCTCTGCCAGTGTCTCCCATGTCACACAATCAATCCCAAAGTTCTTGAGAGAGACATTGGGGTATATTCCAGGGTGAAAATGCAACAAGGGATAATGGATATTCCAGGGTGAGGAGACCCCAGGAGCTGAAAGAGGTTCTAATATGACAATACAACTGAGGTATTTGTATTGAAATCCAGAAAGAAGCACAGCTAGGAGCCCAAATATCTTGTCACAAGGCTTCAAAAGAATTTTTATTATAAACTTGAAAGTCATCAAAAACATGAGCATTTCTATATACAAAGGACAGAAAGAGAGGATATAATAGAAAACTATGAACCTACCACATATAGCTTTGTCTAAAGTTTATGCCAAATTTAACAATATTAACAATATTGTCCTTGTCTGTACCCCCTTCTAAGCTTCATTCTGTTATTTTCTGTTTATATTTTAAATGTTTCATTGATTTTTTCTTTTTCTTCTTTCTTTTCTTGTATCACTATTCCCTCTCTCCTTCATAAAACGGCCCTCACACAAATAAAAGCACTCTCTTTTTAACAAATAAGTATAGTCAGGCAAAATTTTATATCAGGCTCTTTCATTCACTTATCCAAAAGAGGGGTTTCAGGCTAAATTTATGTCTGTCTTCCCTCTTAAATATTGCTTGTCTAAAGGCATGATTTTGGGAAAAGTGTTCAAAACAAAAGGCACTTCTCTGTTACCCATAGCAAGGAAAGTAATCATCATCTCAGTCTTAATTATTTCACCAATTTAGCTCTTTCCCACTAATTGCACCTACTCAAAGGACAATCACAAATAATTAATAACAAGTTTATTTATCCAAGCCAAACAGCAATCAGAAATTGAAGTTTGGCATAATAGAATATACCATAACATATACAAAAGTTAGCGACCTGTTTATTGAAAGTAAAATGATATCTCAGCTAAGATGAAGAGAAAGGCATTGATTTTACCCAAGGGGAAAGTTTCTGAAGTCTCTGGATCAGGGACATGTTGACGTGCTGGTTTCTCCTATATATCTGTAGCTTCAAGGTTTTTACATGTCTCTCTCCTGAAGAGTGTTGAAACAGATGCCTGTCTCTCCCAAGAACCTCTGGAACCTGTACCACCCTGTAAACAGTTATTTGGCATCATATTATGTTCAGCATTCTTTACATTAAATAGGTGTTATACCTCCTTCCACAAATGCAGCTGCATACTGGAAGCTTGATTGAAAGCTCAGTTATTTCAACATCCTGTATATTTTAACTATTATATTTTAATAAACTCAAAGAAATTTTATGAAAAATAACTACCCTCTGTTTCCTTTCTAACTCTGATTACACTGATTTTCTTTGTACAAAAGTTTTTCAGTCTTATATAATTAAATTTGTCCATTTCTTCTCCTATAATCCTTTTCACACCTTGTTTAGTAATTAAAAACTCTTCTCCTATCTATGGTTAATAATGTTATCTTCTTTTCTACTCTTATTTATTAAGGACATGACCTTTATGTTTAGGTCAGGTATACATTTTGAATTTATTGTGGTATATGTTATGAGTTATTGGCCTAAACCTAATTTCTGTCAGATTGCTTTTGAGATTTCTCAGCATCCTCAAATAAATGTCTTTACCTCAATATGTAACTCTTTAAACCAATAGTTTGCATCCTTAGGTTTATCAAACACTATTATTATGTTCAATTGCCTTTGCATCTTCTACACCTAATATTTTCCATGGTCAGCTTTTCTATTTTATAATCAAATATCAAATAGTTTTTGTGATGTACTTTGTGGTGCTTCAAGGCCCCATGACTTCCCATTTCTTTTCATTATTTCCACTGATATTCTTGTTTTTGTTCCTTTTGTTCTTCCAGATGAATTTTTATTATAATTTTGACTAATTCCATAAAATACTCCTTTAATAGTTTGAATAGCCTGGCACTGAATCTAATGTAATATTATTATACAGTGAAGAAATGGGATGATTTCAGAAAAACCAGGAAAAAAGACTTGTGTTAACTCATAAAAGGTGAAGTGAAAAGAATGAGGAAAAAGACTTAGGGAACGACAACAATATTGTAAAGAAAAAGTTGGAAGATTTAAACACTCTGACCAAAGCAATGGCCAACCATGATTCCAAAGGAAAGATGATAAAACATACTATTCATTTCCTGAAAGTGTGGTAGTGGAAGTGCAATCAGACCATACAATCATTTTTGGGGACAAAAAGGATAAAAAAAAAATGGAAAGACAACAAAGTCAAAATTCCTGCATCAAAAGCTTCCAAGAAAAATATGAACTGGTCCCAGGCCATGGAGGAACTCAAGAACTCAATGTGCAACTTGAGACATGTTTTTTTTTTTATTGTGGGGATAGGAGGATATGGACAGCACAAGAATTTGTTTTCCTTGAATAGACTTATTTGTTACAATGGCATTGTTATTATTTTCTTTGTTGATGGATGAGAATGCAAGGGGAAAACTAAAATGCTAATTGAAAAAAATAACATTAAAATTTAAAACCATATTGTAGTGTTATGGAAATGCTTGTATTGTTCCATGAATTGAAAATAAATATTTTAAAAACATATGGCACTGATTTTGAAAAATAAATAATATTGCCCTATTTACTATATTAGCATAGCTCAGCCATAGGAATTACTTCCTTTCTAATCATTTAAGACTTTAAAAATTCTTGTAAAGGAATTTCATAGTTGCATTCATTTAACATCTGTGTATATCCTGGTAAGTGAACTACCAGAAATCATTTATATTTTACAATAATTATGAGGATAGAGTCAAGATGGTGAAGTAAAAGCAGGAACTTGCTTGAGCTCCTGCTCCAACCACCTCCAATACCTGTAAAAAATGACTCTAGACAAAGAGCTACATAACCCACAAAGTGACAGAGAGAAACAAATCTCCCATGGAAGGCAGCCTGGCAAGCCAACAGGAAGGGTCTATCTCACCAAGGTGGGAGCTGAGAATACTCCTACATGAGCTGTGTGGGCCCAGACCTAGGGCAGCCCTGACCAGTGGCAAAGACTGGCCAGGGCAGATTTCAGGAGAGTGAATCACTGGCAGCTGTGGTGGTTTCCAGACTGCTCAACCCACAAATGCCAAAGAGAAAGCAAAAGGCCAGTAGGGAACTCTGTTGGAACTGGGTGAGAGAAGAGAGTGGTCTGACCCCTACCCTGGGGCAAGAGGTGGCGGCAGGTTCGGTGGCTGCATTTGCTGCCATGTGACTGCCTCTGGAGCTCCTGGCCTGCAAATTGTAGGAGGATCAACAGATCATTGAGAGGGTAATTGCTCTTGCTTTTACCTGCTTGGATCTGGGTCACGGTCTTGGGTGGTGATCCTGGAGTCAGGAACACTAGTGTGCCAGAGCTTGTGGTGGGCATAGAGAGGGCACCCTCCTCAGACCTCTGATGACAGCTCTGACAAAAACTGCAAAAAACCCCAGAAATTTGGGACACAGCTATCTTCACTCTGGAAGCAGAGTTCTAGAGTCAAAAAGCTTAAAAGTCAAGTAATTGGCTAGCAAGATCGGCAAACAGAGGAAGCACAATCAGACCATAGAATCTTTTGGGGGGACAAAAAGGATAAGGATTTAGAACCAGAAGAAGACAACAAAGTAAAAATTCCTGCATCAAAAGCTTCCAAGAAAAATATGAAGTGGTCCTAGGCCCCTCAAGAAGGATTTTGAAAATCAAGTAAGAGAAGAGGAAGAAAAATTGTGAAGAGAAATAGAATGATGCAAGAAAATCATGAAAAGAGAGTCAACAGCCTGACTAAAGAAAATGACACCTTAAAAATAGACTAACTCAAATGGCAAAGGAGGCCCAAAAAGCCAGTGAGAAGAATGCCTTAAAAAGCAGAATTGCCCAGATGAAAAAATAATTTCAAAAACTCCCTGAAGAGAATAATTCCTTCAAAATTAGATTGGAGCAAATGGGGGCTAATGACATTTTGAGAAATCAAGATACCATAAAACAGATCCAAATAAATGAAAAAATAGAAGGCAATGTGAAATCTCATTGGAAAAACCACTGACCTGGAAAATAGATCCAGGAGAGATAATTTAAAAATTATTGGACTATCTGAAAGCCATGACCAAAAAAAGAGCCTATCCTTTAAGAAATTCTCAAGGAAAATTGCCCTGATATTCTAGAACCAGAGGGCAAAATAGAAATTGAAAGAATTCACTGATCACCTCTTGAAAAAGATCCCCAAAAGAAAACTCCTAGGAATATTATAGCCAAATTCCAGAGTTCCCAGATCAAGGAGAAAATATTACAAGCAGTCAGGAAGAAATTTGAGTATTGTGGAAACACAATCAGGATAACACAAGATCTAGAGGCTTCTACATTAAGTGATCAAAGGGCTTGAAATATGATATGATAGTTGAAGGAGCTAGGATTAAAATCAAGAATCACCTACCCAGCAAAACTATATAATGCTTCAGGGGAAAAGATGGTCACTCAATGAAACAGAGGACTGTATGATTTAAAAAAAAAACAGAGCTTAACAGAAAATCTGACTTTCAAATACAAGAAGCAAGAGAAGCATGAGAAGGTAAACAGGGAAAAGAAATCATAAGGAACTGAAGTTGAACTATTTACATTCCTGCATGGAAAAACAATCATTGTAACTCATGAGACTTTCCTCAGTATGAGTATAGTTGAAGGGAATATATATGCATATATGTGTACATACCTATATATGTATGCATAGGAGGGTGTATGTGTGTATAAATATATATGTGAGTGTGTGTATATATGTGTACATGTATACATAGACAGAGAGCACAAGATGCATTGAATATGAAGGGATAATATCTAAAGAAATAAAATTAAGAGGTGAGAGAGGAATATATTGGGAGAAGGAGAAAGGGAGATATAGATTAGGGTAAATTATCTCATATAAAAGAGGCCAGAGAAAACTGTTACAATGGAGGGGAAGAGCAGGAAGATGAAAAAGAATGGGTCAAGGTTACTCACATTGAATTTGGCTTAAGGAGGGAATGACATACACACTCAACTGGGTATCTTACCCTACAGAAAAGTAGTGGGGAAGAGGATAAGAGGGGGATGATAGAAGGGAAGGCAGACTGGAGGAGAGGGTAGTTAGAAACAAACACTTTTGAAAAGGGAGAGGGTCAAAGTAGAAAAGAGAATAAGTGGGGGGTGGGATAGGATGGAGGGAAATGTAGTTAGTCTTTCACAATATAACTACTATGGAAATGTTTTGCATAACTACACATGTACAACCTATATTGAATTGCTTGTCTTCTCAGTGTGTGTGTGTGTGTGGGGGGGAGGTTTGAGGAGGAAAGAAGGGAAAGAATCTGGAAATCAAAGTTTTAAAAACAAATGTTAAAAAAATATTTTTTACATACAACTGGGAAATAAGATATACAGGCACTGGAGTATAGAAATCCATCTTGACCTACTAGAAAGTTGTGGGGGATGGGAAAGAATACAAGAGAGAACAGATTGGGGGAAAGGGTATTCAGTAGGTTCGCTATCTTGGGGTCGGGGGCCAGGGGAAAGACAGGGAGAAAATGTGTAAGTCAAAATCTTGTGGAAATGAATGTTGGAAACTAAAAATAAATAAATAAATTGCAAAGTTAGCACATAAAAAACCCATATAATAAAAAATAATTTTGAATGGAATTTCTTTCCTACCCTGTTCCACTTCTTACTGGGTTCAATCAGTAATATAGTACTGATGATCATTACATCAGCATTTATTTTATATCCTGCTCCTTTGCTGAAGTTGTTTTTTCAATTAAAAAAAAACCAACTTACAACTTCTTTGTAAAAATAAAATCACTAAGAATCTCTCTGTGTTTAACAGAACACAAAAACATGTTTTTCTATTTTAATTTTTTATTTTGAACCTAAACACCAAAAAAGAGAGCATTTCTATACACAATAGAACACAAAATGTTAATTCTGTGTTAAACCTTGAATCTTTATTTTATATTTGCTTTTTAAAAATGTTTAACCAAAACCATGGTACAGTGCATAGAGTGCTGGGCCTATAGTCAAGAAAACTCATCCTCCTGATTTCAAATATGGCTTCAGACACTTACTAGCTATGTTACCCTGGGCAAGTCACTTAACCGTATTTGCCTGAGTTTCTTCATCTTTAAATTGAGTTGGAGAAGGAAATAGCAAACCATTTGAATATCCTTGCTAAGAAAACTCCAAATAGGGTCACCAAGAGTTGGATGTGAAATGATTGTACAGCAACAAATCAAGTCACTTACAAGTCTGCCTCTTTCAAGTGGGACCCAGAACACACTACAGTTTTAGAAAATTATAAAGCAGACTGTTCAGCAGTCTCTCCCAGTTGAACTTCATTTTGACACTACAAGGCTCATGTTCTCACAATCCATAAAGAAAAGTGAAATCTTTTGTAGGCACCAGGAGGTGGTCAGAACAAACAACTATTGGGCTTTTGAAGCTGCAAGTTTCCCACATCACCTACTCATCATTCCACTTTTGAAAAGCAGTTACTTGCCTTTTAATAGTTCCTACTTGCTACTGAACAGACGATACAGGGTCAAACATTCTCTTTGTCCATATTTGCCAATTTTTGGTTTAGGTATGCAAGTTGTTCCCCTAACAAGATGGGTAGAGCACAGGAGGCTTCTATTGCTAAATGGAAATAGTATTTAAAAAACATGCTTGTAGAGGTCTTGTCAATCAAGAACAAATACAGAGCTGAAAAAAAAGTTTTAGAAAGAAGTTTAAGTCATCTGGCAGAAGGGAGAGCCAAATTAGGTGGCCAGCTGCCTTGAGCCTCTAGGAGTTATATGTTACATAGGTAGGGTATGAGTTTGGGAACAAGGAAGCCAGGGAAATTAAGCTGATTGCTCCTTACAGGTTATCAGAGAGGGACTTTTGAATAAGGGGCACAATCTCTATGTGGAAGCAAGGCATGCTGACTGTTAGACCTGGAAGGTTTCTGGAGTCAGTACATCCTGTACGTCCTAAGTTAAACAATAAACAAGTCTGGTCTAGACAAGTCTGGTCTTTCCCCGTGCTGGGTGAGATTCAAAAATGCAGTAAAGTTTTCCCCACAGACCTTTCAGTGTTGGTGCCCTTCACATACAGGTAGTGATTATGCCAGAGAACCTAAAAAAACCCTGCCCCCTCCACTGGTTCAGTGGGTCTCTACCTATAAAGACCCAGTACTGTATGCTGCAAGAAAGAAATATTCAATTGTATTTTAGCAACTAGGGGATACCCCAGGGCATAGAGTTTCTGGAAAGTCCTTCCAGTTCAATTTGTATTAACTTAGAATGAAAGGGACCCTCAACTTACTTTTGTGTGGTTTTTGTTGTTGTTGTTTTAACAATTCAGATTCTGTATTCATAAATCTGGAATGTCTGTGATGCAGTACTTAAAACTCAGATCTGTACACTCTTTAACACCCACAGACATCATACGCCTACAAATAACATTTACACATAATAATATAGAAGCAACATAGTAGAGATGACATACCCATACATACAAAGTCATATAATTAAATTCTACCAATATTTATTAAATGTCTAATTGCACAAAGCACTGTGTTAAGTTATAAGGATACAAAGACAAAAACTAAACAGACTCTGCCCTCATCAGTTTCTATTCCACTGGATATGTACAACATGCATACCAAGAAGTAAATACAAGAACATTAACCACTACGTGATCAAGCTGGAATTCATGCAGAGTGGCACAAATAAATATGTATAGAACATAAACACTCAAAAAAGTAGATTAGATTGATGTATGATGGAGTCATTTGATGTATGATCATATTACTCAAATTACTCAGTAATAGGTGGTCCCTTTAAGTGCTAAATTTCTCTACTTTTATGATTTTAAAAAATAAATGGTTCATGACTAGAAAAGATAATGAATGAATAAATAGGTGGAAGAAGGTAAATCCTAAGTGAGAGAGGAGGATTAAATGGGTAAGAAAGTGTGGGTGGTCAAGCAAGAGAGAATAGTCAGTGATGTAACCACAGGATTCTATTACAATATTTAATATTGGACATAGCATTCCAGTTTGGTGGAGGTATAGATTATAGAGTCAAGATCTATCATTCCCTTGTGCCCTGCTTGGTTGGAATGCACAGAGGAATGGAAAGTCAGTCTGAATGTGTTGGCAAAGAACTTTTATTGATTTAGAAAATTTGTTTTTCCCTGAGCTCCTGATCCCCAGAGGGAATATGACCTTCTTCTCCTTAGTTTTATTGGTGGTAATTCCTTCATTCCACAAAGGATTCCTCAGACCCATAGCCAGACTCCTTAGACTTCCTATATCAGGTACTCCATCCCCTACTTACACAATTCCCTTACACCATAGTAGTATGCCTTCTGACTACAGAAAATTTGATGGTCTCTCCCTTATATATTTCCCCACTCAGTTTTATTACACACACACACACACACACACACACACACACACACACACACACACACACACACACACACCCTCTAGATATAAAACCCTATAATTTGAGAGGAGCTTAAGGTTCCTATATAGTACATTAAGACAGTTCAAATCCATATGAATGCATAGAAAAAATATAGGGAAATATTTTATAATGCAGAATTTTTGGTTTCCCTTTTCTTATAGCCCTATAGTGTTACTAATATCTTTATCATTTTCAGGAACCAGAGTCTTGATTCCCAGGAGTTCTCTATCTTCTGACCCTTGCTTCTAACCTGGATTTAAGATTTCCATAGATATAAATCAAAGACTTGGAGCTAGAAAGGACCTTAAAAGTGATCTAGTCCAATACCCTCATGTTATACTGTCAGTGTGGAAACTGACACCCAGAGAGGGTCATTTGAGCTATCCAGTGTCACAGTTAGTAAGTCCATTGCTGTATAGTTCAGCATAATCTCCCTTACACTGAATGGCTTGCTAAGTTTTTCACGACTTGTTAGTGACCTCCTAATATTCTTCCTTAGTAACATTTGATGAAGGAAATCAAAATGGTTTCAAAACCATTGTATTCTTTTAAAAACCAAATTCATTTTCTATAATACTTTTTATTAGTTATTATTTTTTATTCTGAACTTAAGAAATAAAAGAAGCATTTCCATAACAAAGTAGAATAGAAAAAAAGGATTGCACATGAAACTATAAATCCATTATATACAACTTGCTTTTCCTTTTAAATATATAATAAAGCTATCATGTAACTTTCTTTTGCTTTTTTCTCCTTCCTCTCCTCCCCCTCCCACCTTAGAGAGGGCTACATCAGACATAAATATGTATATATGTAAAACCATACCATACATATTTTTATTTATCAGTTCTTTCCCTGGATGCAGTGAGAATCTTCATAGGTCCTTTGAAGTTAATTTAAAATGACTTATTTGCACAAAGTCATTTTTTCTTGCTTTTTTGAGGGGGGAAGGCAGGGCAATTGGGGTTAAGTGACTTGCCCAAGGTCACATGGCTAGTTTTTGTGTTAAGTGTCTGAGATCAGATTTGAACTCAGGTCCTCTTGATTCCAGTGCCAGTGCTCTATTCACTGTGCCACCTAGCTGCCCCTCAAAGACATTCTTAAAACAATATTGCTGTTACTGTATATGACCTCTTGGTTTTGCTCATTTTGGTCTTCATTATTTCATGCATCTTTTCATGTTTTTCTAAAATCATTGAACTCATCATTTCTTATAGCATAGTAGTATGCCATCATGATCATAAACCACAACACCAACAGTGAATTAGTGCCCCAATTTTTCCACACACCCTCCAACATTTGTTGCTTTCCCCTTCTATCATTTTAGCTAATCTGATAGGTGTAAAATGATATCTCAAGTTTGTTTTAGTTTGCATTTCTCTAATCAATAATGATTTCAAGCATTTTTTCATATGACTATAAATCATTTTGATTTCTTCACTGGAAAATTATTCATATCCTTTGACCATTTATCAATTAGGGAATGACTCATATTCTTACAGATTTGACAAAGTTCTTTATATATTTGAAATAGGACATCTTTATCTAAGAAACTGTCTATAAAATTTTCCCCCAAGTTTTCCAATTTTTTGCCTTTCTTTTGATTTTGGCTACATGAGTTTTGTTTGTACAAAACTTTAATTTAATATAATCAAAATTGTTTATTTTCTACCTAACTTTGCTCTCTGTCTCTTATTTATTCATAAATTGTTTGCCTTTCCATAAATTTGATAAGTAATGTGTCCCACATTCTTCAAATTTTATTGTAATATCTCCCTTTATATCTGGGTCATGTATCCACATACCTTATCTTGGTAAGTGGTGTAAGATATTGGTCTATGTCCAATTTCTGTCAGATTTCTTTCCCAACAATTTTTACCAAATAATGAATTTTTATCCAAAAAACTTAAGTCTTTACACTTGTCAAACACAAAGTTACTATAAACATGTGCTGCTGTAAATTGTATCTCTGCTCTGTTCCACTTGGTCAAAATGTACAATCTTAATAATGTTATTGTAATCTATTATCTACCTTTCTATTTCTTAGCTACTATCAGATAATTTTGATAATTATAGCTTTGTAATATAGTTTAAGATCTGGTACTGCTAAGCCTCCTTCCTTTACATTTTTTCATTGGTTCTTTTCATATTTTTTCATATTTTGTTATTCAAAAAGAATTGTTATTCTTTTTTCTAACTCAGTGAACATTTTTTGGTAATTTAATTGGGATGGCATTGAAGATTATATAAATTTAGGCAAAATAGTAATTTTATTATATTGGCCTAACCTACCCATAAACAATTAATATTTCTCCAATTATTTAAAACTAAATTTATTTTCATAAAAATTTTTTAAAATAATTTTGTTCATACAGTTACTGGGTTTGTTTTGGTAGGTGTACACCAGTATTTTATACTGTCTAGTTATTTTAAATGGAGTATCTTTTACTATCTCTTCTTGCAGGGTTTTATTGATGATATATAGGAATGCTGATGGTTTATACTTTATATCCTGCTGGTTAACTAAAATTAATATTTTCAAATAACTTTTTAGTTGAGTCTTTAGGATTTTCCAAGCATATCATCATATTGTCTGAAAAAGAGATAGTTTTGTTATCTAATTGTCCATTCTGATTCCTTCTATTTCTTCTGCTATTTCTAGGATTTCCAATAATATTGGTGACAGTGGGCATCCTTGTTTCACATTTGATCTTACTGGGAAGACTTCTAGCTTATCCCAATTACAAATAATGCTTGCTGATAGTTTTAGATAGGTGCTTTATTATCAATTTAAGGAAAAATCCACTTATACTTTCAAGAGTTTTTAATAGAAATGAGTGTTGTACTTTATCAAAAGGTTTTTTTTGCATCTATTGATATAATCATATGATTTTGTTAATTTTATTATTGATATAACCAATTAGGTTAATAATTTTCATTATGTTAAGCCATCCCTGCATTAGTGGTATAAATCCCACTTGGCCAAAATGTATAATCTTTATAATATATTATTGTAATCTATTAGCTAGAATTTTATTCAGGATTTTTTGCATCTATATCCATTAATCAAACTGGTCTATAACTTTCCTTCTCTGTTTTTGCTCTTCCTCATTTAGCTATCAATATCATATTTATTTCATAAAAGGAGTGTAGTAGGACCCCTACTTTGCCTATTATTCCAAATAATTTACTTACTATTGAAAATAATTGGTCTTTAACTGTTTGATAGAATTGACTTGTAAATCTATCTGATCCTAGTGCTTTTTTCTTAGGAAGCTCATTTATGGCCTGTTCAATTTCTTTTTCTAAGACAGGTATATTTAGATATTCTATTTCTGCTAATCTAGGCAGTATATGTTTGTAAATATTCTTCCATTTCACTTAAGTTGTTAAATTTATTGGCATATAATTGGACAAAATAAGTCCTTATAATTGCTTTGATTTCGTCTTCATTAGTAGTATACTGACCTCATTTTTAATACTAGTGATTTGGTTTTCTTTTCTCTTTTTAAAATCATATTAACCAAACGCTTATCTATTTTATTGTTTTTTTATAAAACCAACTCCTAGTTTTATTTTGTAATTCAATAATTTTCTGACTCTCAATTTTATTAATCTCACCTTTTATCTTTAGAACTTTCAACTTAGTGTTGAATTGGGGATTTTTAGTTTGTTCTTTTTCTGTTTTGTTTACCTGTACGCCTCATTGATTGGTCTGCTCTTTCTCTATTTCACTCATGTAAGCATGAGTGAGATATACATTTCTGCTCATTACTGCTTTTGCTGTATTGCATAGGTTTTGATATGTTTTCTTATTATTGTAATTTTCTTTAGGGAAATTGTTAATTATTTCTATGATTTATTCTTTTTCCCACTCACTCTTTATGATTAGGTTGTTTAGTCTCCAACTAGTTTTGTTCTATGTTTCTGTGATCCCTTATTAAGTATATTTTAATTGCATATTAATTTTAAAAGGATGCATTTAATATTTATGCTTTTCCATTTTTAAGTATACATTTTTGTGCCCCAATATATGGTTAATCTTTGTAAAGATAGTATGTACCACTGATAAAAAGATGTATTCCTTTCTATTCCCATTCAAATATCTCCAGATATCTATCATATCTAGGTTATCTAAAATTCTACTCATTTTGTTGACATTTTATTTATTTTTGGTTAGATTTATCTAGTTCTAAGAGAGGAAGATTAAAGTCCCCAACTATTATAGTACTACTATCTATCTCCTCCTGTAATTCATTTAACTTTTCTTTTAAAATTTAGATGCTGGGGTGGAGGGGCAGAGCCAAGATGGTGGATTAGAAACAGCACTTCCATGGCACTCCAGCCCACACCACTTCCAAACCATGTAAAAGGTGGACTCTGAACAACTTCTGGAGCTCCAGCACCCACAGAACAACACAGAGAAGCTAACCTACCCCTGAAGACAGCCCGGCAGCCTGGCAGGAAACAGCCAGCACATCAGACTGGGAACTGACAGCACAGTGCTCTGGGAGCCGAGCCCAGGCCTACCCGAGTCATGGTTTTAGCCCCAGGGCGGCAGGGCCAGCAGCTGGCTGGAGGGAGCTCAGACCACCAGCAGCGGTGACAATTCCAGAATTATCAACAAAGATATGACTAGGACAAAGTGAGAGGTTAGTGCCCTATGGACTTTGGAACCAGTATTTGGGAAACACATTGGTTTTTTCCCCTGGGGGCGAGAAGTGGCTGAGGAGACGCAGCACAGATGCCATTTTGCAGCTTCAGTTGCAGCTTCAGCTCCTGGCCTGCGAACTGTAGGGGGATCTGGAGATCAGTCTGGGGGTTAATCGCTCTTGCTTTAACCTCCCTGGATCTGGGTTGCAGTCTGGGGTGGAGGTCTTGGGGTGGGTATCCAGCTTGCCAAAGCATGTGGAGGTTTCACAGAGGCCACCCAACTAATACCTCCAGAAGATGAGAAGACCCCAGCGTTTGGGACAGAAGCTCTCCTGTCTGGTGACAGAGTCCTACTGTGGCAACAAGCCCAAAAGTCAAATAATTAAGTGTCTGAGGATGGATCAGAACTCAGGTCCTTCTGATTCCAAGGCTGGCGCTTTATTTACTGCGCCACCTAGCCACCCCTATCCTCCTAAATCTTAATCTACACAGGCTTATAAAAGTCTTTCCCTGAATTCATTTCCTAAGGGAGAGTCAAGATAGTGGAGAAAAGGCAGGAACTCAATTGAGATCTCCCTCAAATCCCTCCAAATTCCTTTAAATAATGGTTCAAAACAAATTCTAGAGAAGCAGAACCCTCCAAAAAAAGAAACAAAAACAAAAAACAAGGTGAAACAATTTTCCAGTCCAAGAAAACTTAGAAAGTTGGCAAGAAAGATATGTTACACTAGGGTAAGAGTGGAGCACAGGTCAGTGCAGGCCACACCAATGCAGAGTGGGCCTCAGGCAACCAGGAGAAGGCCTTGGGGGTGACTGAATCAGTTGAGCCGCTTCCAGAGTCTCAGCCCACAGACATCAAAGGGGTCAGACAACTAGTCAGGAAGAGACTTCAGAGAACCCTCTTGCTGGGAACAGATGCAGGATTCTATTGTATTGCATATACTTGGATCTGGGTAACAGCCCTGGATCTCAGTTCCAGGGCAAGGAATAACACTGGCACACCAGAGTTTGTAGCCTCAGGAGAGCAGGGACTCTGGTCATAGTTTCATTTGGAAAGTGGTCATTCACAGACAAATACACAATACAAGAGAGTGGCAAACACATGTCTCCCTAAGTCATACCACCTTCAAAAACAAAAAATTTACAGGTCCCCAGAATCACCTCTGTGAACAACTGTACAAAAAGCCCTGAAGCTTGGGATAGTGCCTCCTCCATTCCACAAAGACCCACTTTAGCATGCAGTTAAAATTCAAGAAATAGGTTGGAAAAAAAGGAGACAACATAAAGAATAAAGAAAGTTACTAGGGTGAAAGGGAAGATCACACTCAGAAGACAAAAAAGTCAAAATTCCTATATCCAAGGCCTCAAAGAAAAAAATGAATTGGCCCTAGGCCATGGAACAGCTCAAAAAGGATTTTTTAAATCAGGTAAGAGAGGTAGAGGAAAAACTGTAAGAGAAATGAGAGATATATAAGAAAAAAATAATTAAAAAATAGAAAACAGCTAGGTAAAGTAAGCACCCCCCAAAAATACTAAAGAAAACAATACCTTAAAAAACAGAATGAGCCAAATGGTAAAAGAAGCACAACAATCCAATGAAGAGAGTGTCTTGAAAAGCAGAATTGTCCAAGTGGAGAAAGAAGTACAAAAATCCACTGAAGAAAAGAACTCCTTAAAAAAGTAGAACTGGCCAGATGGAAAAGGAAGAACAAAAGCTCACTGAAGAACCTAATTCCTTAAAAATTAGAATTGGGAAAGTGGAAGCTAATGACTCTATGAGGCATCAGGAACTAATCAAACAAAATCAAAGGAATGAAAAAATAGAAGAAAATGTGAAATACCTCATTGGAAAAACAAGTGACCTGGAAACTAGATCCAGGAAAGATAATTTAAGAATGATTGGACTACCTGAAAGTCATGATCAAACAAAGAGCCTAGACATCATCTTTCAAGAAATTATCAAGGAAAGCTCTCCTGACATTCTGGAACCAGAGGGTAAAATAGAAATTGAAAGAATACACTGATCATCTCCTGAAAAAGATCCCAAAATGAAAAATCCAAGGAATATTATAGCCAAATTCCAGAACTCCCAAGTCAAGTAGAAAATATTGCAAGCAGCCAAAAAGAAAGAGTTTAAGTATCATGGAGCCATAGTCAGGATGACACAAGATTTAGCAGTTTCTACTTCAATTCAATTACCATCTCTGTGCTGATCATTCTTAAATCTAACTATCCTGCCCTAGCCTCTCTGCTGACTACTAATCTTGCACCTCCAACTTCTTTTTTTTACTCTGCTTTGCTGGGTAAGTTATTTTTCATCACAACACTAACTCTTTTGCTCTTTGAAACATAATGTTCTATAATGGTAATGTAATTTGACCCCTTTGTATTGGCAAGTAAGCAGGTACTTAGCACTTAGTAATTGATCAAGCCTCTGTGAAAGAAACAGAAGATATGAACCCCTGTTCTTGATATAACAGGAAGGGGTTGGCTGAAACAGGAAGTAGCTAATGCTGTGTATATAAGAAAAGCCCCAGAAAGGCACAGTCAAAATTTCTTGGGACAGGCATCTGGAGGCAGAGCAGCTACAGAAGAGGGAGTCAAAAACTGAACCAGAATTTACTGAGATCTTGTGGTGGTGGAGCTTCCTCTGAACAGGAGCACAGGAGCCCAGATGTCCAGGAGGCCAGGAGGCCAGGAGCCCTGCCCCCCAGGCTGGATAAGGTGATTCTGATTTTTTGAGTGAGCTGCAGGAGATTGAGGAAGCATGACCAAGATGCCAAGACTTTGTCTGTTTGTGGCTTGGTTGAGCCTTGAATTACCAGGAATAGAAATTGTGAAGTATTTGAGATGAACTGGACCCTATGAATTTCAGTATGGATCAAGACTTACACAGAGATATGGACAAGGAACTGGGAGCTGTCTGCCTTTGAATCCAGGTAACTGTTTGGTGGATTTAGGTAGGAGTTGCCTGCCTTGAGTCAAGATGAAAAGACATCTCTGTGGGTACTGAGTAGTGATGAGATTGTAGTTTACTACTGACCTAGGGTCTGTGTATTTTCTAATGATCATACTTAGTGATTAATGATACATAGTAATTGATTGCTGAATAAGTGAGTGATTGAGTTAACTTAGTGTACCCCATGACTGGAAGACTTTGACTATTGTGCTTTGATATGATTGTTCTTTGTTCAAAACTTGTTACCACTTTGGTGAAAACTATGTGGCCATTTTAATGTTTTTGTGAATACTATATTAAGATTTTCTGTGATGTTGTAATATTATGAATGTTGTACCTTGATTTTCTGCAAATGTTTTGCTTTGATTTGTTATGGAATAAATAGAGTATTCAGTACACTGTGTAAAAACCTTAAAAGCTGTTTATGGTGGAGTCAAGATGGCAGAGTAGAAACAGGACTTCCATGCAGCTCCAGCTCCCACCACTTCCAATTTATGTAAAAGGGGACTCTAAACAAACTTTGGAGCTACAGAATCCACAAAATGAGATAGAGAAGCTAACCTCCCACTGAGGACAGCCTGGCAGTCTGGCAGGGAGCAGCCAGTACAGCCTCTGGGAGCTGACTCCAGTCCCACATGAGTCAGAGATTTTAGCCCCAGGGGGGCCTGACCAGCAGCCAGCAACCAGCTGGAGGGACTCCAGAATACCAGCAACTGTGGCGTTTCCAGAATTACAAACACATAGATGCCAAGGACAAAGTGAGAGGTCAGTACCCTGTGGACTTTGAGACTAATGGGGAGAGCATGCTGGCTTTTTCCCCCAGGGTGAGAGGCTGCTAAGATGCCTCAGAGTAGAGAGCACAATTTTGCAGTTTCAGCTCCTGGACTGCAGACTGGTGAGGGGGGACCAGGCAATCAGTCTGGGGGGTAAGCAATCTTGCTTTAACCTGGATTGTGGTCTGGGGTGGAGGTCTTGGGATGTGTGACCAGCTTGCCATAGCATGTGGGGGCTTCAGAGACGGCACCCAAATAATACCTTTGGCAGCTGAGAAAACCTCAGCATTTGGGACAGAACCTCCCCTTTCTGGGGGCAGAGTCCTACTGCGAAAAAAAAGCCCAGGGGCCAAGTGACTGAGTGGCAACATGAGTAGGCAAACAAAGCAAAATAAACAGAGTACCCCAACTTTGCACTCCTACTTTGGTGACAAAAAGGATCAAAGCATGGAACAGGAGGAGGACTGTGAGGTCAGAAATCCGGCTCCAAAAGCTTCCAAGAAAAATATGAGCTGGTTACAGGCCATAGAGGACCTTAAGAAGCAGATAAGAGAAGTGGAGGAAAAATTGGGGAGAGAAATGAGAATGAAGCAAGAAAATTATGAAAGGAGAGTCAATAGCCTGACTGAGGAAAATAACACCTTAAAAATAGACTAACTCAAATGGAAAAAAAGGCTCAAAAAGGCAATGAGGAGAAGAGTGTTTTAAAAAGTCAAATTTGCCAGATGGAAAAAGAATCTCAAAAGCTCACTGAGGAGAGTCATTCCTTCAGAATTAGATTGGAGCAAATGGAAGCTAGTGACTTTATGAGAAATCAAGGTGCTGTTAAGCAGATCCAAACAAATGAAAGAATAGAAGGAAATGTGAAATATCTCATGGGAAAAACCACTGACCTGGAAAATAGATCCAGGAGAGATAATTTAAAAATTATTGGACTACCTGAAAGCCATGATCAAAGAAAGAATCTAGAAATCATTCTTCAAGAAATTCTCAAGGAAAATTGCCCTGATGTTTTAGACCCAGAGGGCAAAATAGAGGTTGAAAGAATCTGCCAATCAATCACCTCCTGAAAAAGATCTCAAAAAGAAAACCCCTAGGAATATTATAGCCAGGTTCCAGAATTCCCAGATCAAGGAGAGAATATTACAAGCAGCCAAGAAGAAACAATTTGAATATTGTAGAAACACAATCAGGATAGCACAGGATCTGGCAGCTTCTACACTGAGGGATTGAAGGGCTTGGAATATGATATTCCAGAGGGCAAAGGAGCTGGGATTAAAACCAAGAATCACCTACCCAGCAAAACTGAGTATCATGTTTCAGGGGGAAATATGGTCATTCAGTAGAATAGAGGACTTTCAAGGATTCTTGATGAAAAAAAACCAAAGTTGAATAGAAAATTTGACATTTAGATACAAGAAGCAAGAGAAGCTTGAGAAGGTAAACAGGGAAAAGAAATCATAAGGAACTTATAAAAGTTGAACTATTTATATTCATACAGGGAAAAATGATAATTGTAACTGATGAAACTATTCTCAATATGAAAAGAGTTGAAGAAGTGTATATGGGCATATGAATACATATGTGAATATGTGTATATATGTTTACAGGTATACATAGATAGAGGGCACAGGTCAAATTTAATAGGAAGGGATGATACTTAAAAGGTAAAATTAAGAGGTGAGAGAGAAATATAATGAGACGAGATAGGGAAAGACAGAATGGGGTAAACTATCTCATATAGAAGAGGCAAGGGAAATACGGAAGGCAAAAAGGCAAAACCATATTTTCATTGAATTTGGCTCAGGGAGAGAATGACATACATACTAAATAGGATATCTCACTTACAGGAGAGTGGGGGGAAGGGCATGAGGGGGGAGTGATGGAAGGGAAATCAGGCTGGGGGGAGGGAAGTTGGAAGCACCCACTTTTGAAAAGGATCAGGATCAAAGTACAGAGAACAAGTGGGAGGTGGGATAGGAGGGAGGGAAATATAGTCAGTCTTTTACAACCTATCTACTATGGTAATATTTTGCATAGCTACACATGTACAATATATACTGAATTGCTTATCTTCCCAGTAAGGGTGGGTGACAAGGGAGGAAGGGAATGAATCTGGAATTTAAAGTTTTAAAATCAAATGTTTAAAAATATATAAATACTATTATAAACACTGTTTTACATATAATTGGGAAATAAGATATACAGGCATTGGGGCATAAAGATCCACCATGCCCTACTGGAAAAATCAAAGGTGGTATGGGAGAAGATATGGGAGAGAGCAGATTGGAGGAGTGGATATCCTGTGGGACTGCTATTCTGGGGTGGTGGGTAAGGGAAAAGCAGGGAAAAAATTGTAACTCAAAATCTGGTGGAAATAGATGATGTAAACCGGAAGTTAATAAAGCATTTGGTAAAAAAAAAAAAAAGCTGTTCACTGTAGCATTCTTCTGGAAAGCTGCTCGTGTATGGCTTTACATGTTCCAAGATGTACAGGTTTTTAGTGTGGAAGCTGCTAGCTCTTGTGTAATCCTAATTGCAGCTCCACAGGATTTACATTGCTTTTTTTCCCCCGCTTGTGGCTTGTAATATTTTCTCCTTAACCTGGGAGATTTGAAATTTGTCCATGATATTCCTGTAAGGTTTCCACCTGGGATCTCTTTCAGGTGGTGATCAGTGGATTTTTATTAACATTTCTACTTTACCCTCTTGTTCCAGAAATTCAGGGCAATCAATGAGACCTGGTGAGATCACCAAGTGAAAATATGGAACACTTCATGATAATTTCTGGCAATGTCATCATGCTTATCTCCATTGGTCTGCATTTTGATGGGTTTAGTATTCCTGTTGGTCTTGTGGTTACTGCTGGTGACCACTAGGTATTGATTCACTGATGGATTTTTTGTGGCTTTTGGGAATAGTAGTTTATTTTGGGCATTGCTCCATTGGTCTCATAAGGTCTTATACTGGCTGCTTGTTATTGCTCCTTTCTATAAGCTTTTAGGTTTCATCCCTCTAGGATCAAGTGCTGGTCCTCTCAGTTCTAGTCTGCTAGGGCACAGTAGCTAGAAAACCTCTTCCTTATAGGAACAGACTATCAGTTCTTTAATCATAGTCACCATATAAAAACAAGAAAAGTCAGGCAATGCCCCGAGGCTAAAATTGCCTTTTTTTTTTTCTTGCCCTGTGTCTAAGTAGAGAAAGCATTATGTTTCAGACAATTATCTGACAGACATTTCTAACATTCTCCCTATATTATGAATTAAATTAATATGAGCCAGTACTAAAACTAAAGACTCAAGATCATTGTAGTTCACCCAACCAGACCATATTCTCGACTTTATTATAGTATATCTCTCAGCAGCAAAACTCTGTTACTTTTATATTCTTCACTAGTACAAAACAAAAGCAAAAACAAAAATACTACTTTTCCGCCAGCTCCGCCATATTTCAGTGAGTTGCCAAAATGACGTACACAAAAGGAAAAAGGAGAGAAACATGATACATGTTTTCTAGGCCCTTTAGAAAGCATGGTGTTGTCCCTTTGGCTACATATATGCGAATATACAAGAAAGGTGATATAGATATCAATGGTATGGGCACAGCTCAGCAAGGAATGCCCCACAAATGTTACCATGGCAAGACTGGACGGGTTATAATGTTACTCAGCATGCTGTAGGCATTGTTGTAAACAAACAGGTTAAGGGCAAGATTCTAGCCAAAAGAATTAATGTGTGTATTGAGCATACTAAGCATTCCAAGAGCAGAGATAGCTTCCTGAAGCGGGTAAAGGAAAATGATCAGAAGAAGAAGGAAGCCAAAGAAAAAGGCACTTGGGTTCAACTGAAACACCAGCCTGCTCCACCCAGAGAAGCACACTTTGTGAGAACCAATGGCAAGGAACCTGAGCTGTTGGAACCAATCCCCTATGAATTCATGGCATAAGTGACTAAAAAAAAAAAAAGAACAAAAAAATCTTGGATTATGGGGGGGAAAACCCCCAAAATATTGCCTCCCTACACTAATAAAATGTAAAGGAAGTGTTGAGATGTCTAAAACCCTTGTACAAGTCACTTTTCTTCTCTAAGCATCAGTTTCCCTAGCTGTAAAACAAAGGGTTAGATTATCTTTCTAACCTTGTTGTGTATTATTCCTCCTTCAACATTCTCTGATTAAACCAATATGTCCTTTCTGTTTCTCATACAAAATACTCCACGTGCTATCTCTGTGCCTTTATGCTGGCTATTCCCTCATGCTTGGAATGCACTTCTTCCTCATTTCTGCATCATTGAATCCCTCTCTTTTGTAAAAATGCATCTCAAGCACTACCTCCACCACAAAGTCTTTCTGACACCTTGTGCCCTCCTTTCTAAACTATCTCAGACTAACTACTTTGTCTTTACAGGTATTTTCTCTTTTTATTCTTATTCTGCATGGAGACACCAAAGAGGAGTGGACAAGGAACTGACCTCAGAGCTAGAAAGACCTGGGTTCAAGTCTTCTTTTAACTTATGCTGGCTGTATGACCCCTAGATGAGGCACTTAATCTCTCAGAAACCTAGACAATCCTCTAAGACTATTAAATTGCTGAGAAGTGCTGACCTACATTGGGAAAGAAAATTTCTTCACCTGGGTGTTCCTCATAACAATGAACAGAGTACTATATTTATTCTGTATACATTATATATATATTTATTCTTGACAGTGATTGTTTCATTTTTTTGTGTATGAAAAGTACAAAATTCCCAGTGCCTGGCATAGAAAAGTCTTTTCATAAATACTGCTGATGGACTCTGAATATTCTTCTAACCATAAATCTATATGCCTGTCATCCTCCAAAGTCAACTAAAGTAAAGCCCAATTTACAAATATATTCCTTTCCAACTTTGTTCAGGTTTCTTTCAGAAATCATTGAATAGTCTATCCTTGGGCTCATAACTATATAAGTAAATAGCAGGGTAACAATGTTTATGCTAGCTCAGAGGTTCATGAACTTTCAACAGCCTGCTCACAATCCTCTTGAATTAAATCAACAAATTTTATCTCTGTCACTGTGCTAAAAGTACTGAAATGGCTGGTAATTATATCCTGCCATCTTACAGCTCATACTATAAAATTCTGTGACCTGAGATCCTTAGCAGCAGCGTGATATGCTATGGTTTTTAATGTATGAGCAATACACAGACTCAGGAGACTTTGGATTTGAGTCTCTTCTATTTTATTCACTAGCTTGTGACCTTTGGAAAGTTACTTCTCTAATGATGAACTATCATCAAAACAGATAAACTATCTCAACATAGGTGCTATAAATAAAATGTGTTATCTTACCTATAATGTTTTGTAATTAATAAAGCTATATAAATGTGAATTATTATTGCCAAAGGATTGAAACTGCTTTCAAATTTCCAAACTACCAGTCTACAATTGCATATTAAGAAATATATTTCAACCTTAGTGTAGTGTCAATGCAATATTTACAGGGCCCATGATCATTATAAATATACCTGCATGGTACTCAGTTACAAAATATAACAGACTCTCCACATATTAGAAAGAAGCAAAGCATTTATTCAGACACCAGAAAACCGAATCCCAACACCATTAAGTCGATTCCATCATAGTAGCAAAGAAGTTAATAAGCCATAACAGCATGGAGAACCACAGCATCCATTAGCCTTTCCACAAACCAACATAAGACCAATATTTATTCACAAGCCTATCAGACTCCATTTTGTATGCACTCCTCCCAACCATCTAGTCTAGCTCTGACTCCCAGCTTCCTGTGGAGTCTGTTCCATCCTCCAGCAAACTCCTCCCACCACAGGCTCCATGTGACTACATTCAGCCTATTAGGGGACAGAATATATTTTCAAAACAGGAAAGGTCTTGAAATTCCCTTAGACATTAAAGGGCAAGGAAGCTCTTCAAATTCCCATTACCATAACAGTTAGCTAAAAATTCATTTTCATACAGTTGTAGAATTTTCAAGGCATGGGATATTAGAGATGCCCTGCATTTACAGAGGCACTAGCAAAAAGGGAAATCTCATTCCAAATATTTATAAAATATCACCTGCAACCAGTGCAAGTAAAACGTCCCACAGTAATCTTTTTCTGACCAGTTTTATAACCACTTCCCCTCACCCCATCCCTTATGTCTCTGTGCTGAGAGATCTCAAAGTTGCTGCTGCTGCTGTGGCTGCTATTGCTGCTCTGGAAAGGTTTCCACACTGTCAAAAACTTCCCCTGCTAATCTCCTAAGTTTTCTTAGGCCAGAAAAATGTTCCATTCTGACTTTTTATTGACTCTGACACTATGAAATTTTATTTGAGATGTTATTCTTTGGGAAGTGAATGTAGAGAGAATTCTGCTGGGTTGTCTCTAATCTGCTATCTTGGCTCTGCCCTATTGCCAAGACATGCATTTTCAGACCCAACAAATATGTGGATTTGATTTGCTTGACTATATTTATTTGTTGCAAGAGAAGAGGTTTTTTAAGGGTAGAGGGAATTATGAGAGAAATTAATAGTGGTATTCATAGTCATGCAGGAAAAAAAGAAAAGAAAGAAAAGAAAACCAATGAAACATTGAGAAATTCAGAGAAGAGGGACGGCTAGGTGGCCCAGTGAGTAAGAGAGTCATCCCTGGAGTCAGGATGACCCGGGATTGAATCTGGCCTCAGAAAATGAGCACCCACACATGAATAATGACTGGCCGTGTAACCTTGAGCAAGTTACTTAACCCCAATTGCTTTAAAAAAAATTCACAGAAGAAAATGAAAAGAAGTTCAGACGAGGATATGGACAAGTAGAGCAATATGGTTATTTTGTTTAATGTATGCTTTTCCCCCCTCCTTCTTTTTTTTTTGGCGGGTAATTAGGGTAAAGTAACTTGCCCAAGGTCACACGGCTAGGTTTTTGTTTGTGTGTGTTAAGTGTCTGAGGTCAGATCCGAACTCAGGTCCTTCTGACTCCAGGGCCGACGCTCTATTCACTGTCCCACCTAGCCGCCTCCCCCCTTCCTTCTTTAAAAATAAATCATTAGAGTGTTACACTTTTTTCAGAACAAGTACATTGTGCAGAAATTAGAAAGCCAACTCTTATCAAGTATCAACATTTTCTAAATATTGTTTAGCTGAAATGCCATTTCATTTGTGAAAACAATCTCTCATAATGAACCTTAACATATCTTAGTTACTATTACATATGTGCTGTCTCAAATGAAATGATATTTTGACAGAAAAAAGTACTAATTTTAAAAGTTTGGTAGACATATTTCCGTGGCTAATGTTTATACACACTACTTTTTCTATTGAAAAGCTTTACAAAAGTTCTAAATTATATTAAGCATAGTTAAAGGTAAGAACTAGCTGCTTTTTAGAAAATTCTAAAAGTAATTTCTGTATTTTAGAAATAAATGTTTAGGGGTGGCTAGGTGGCGCAGTGAATAGAGCGCCGGCCCTGGAATCAGAAGGACCTGAGTTCGGATCCGGCCTCAGACACTTAACACACAAACAAAAACCTAGCCGTGTGACCTTGGGCAAGTTACTTAAACCCAATTGCCCTCCAAAAAGCAAAAAAAAAAAAAATATTTAGCAAATATTCAGAAAATAATGATTAGCAACTAGTGATCATCTACTTTGAGATATTAAACAACATACATTTTCTGGAATAGCTTTTCAGCATTGCAGCTGGCATTCTGATACAAGAAAGAGGACTTCCCACATATAAATGTTTCCATGCAATTTCTCTTAGTGTGCAGCTGTGGTTTCATCCTTTTTTTTTAACAGTGCCATCAGGGGATTATAAACAGGTGAGTCCCTAGGATTTATATTTCAAATCAGAATGGAAATGAAACCAAATGATCCATATATCTGTATGTAAAAATACTCATTTGTGGTCAATTACATTACAACAACAAAAAATGCAATTACTTATTTACAATTAAATAATTTGACATGTATTTAGCAATTATTAAAGCATAATTCACATATGTGGCAATTTTTGCATAAGTTAATTAAACATTAAGTGTAAGGCTAAAAGATGTGACATTTGTAATGCTCTTAAATTTGGGAAATAATTTAATTTTTTTCTGGTTCCCTTTCTAATTTCAAACTGAACAAAAGCAACATAACGTTACCCTAAAATATGTTTGTTTTCTCACATGCTAATTCAAGACTGACAGTACCTGTATTAAATCACAAAATTTTGGCAAATCAATATAGTAATATAATGCAATTGGGTTTATATTGAGAGTTGCATCTTATTTTAATAATAGTGCTCTCTACAAAAAATATCATTTAAGTACCGATTTAGAATGTCAATAATTTTTCAAAGCCAGTTACTTGGGTACTAGGGCCTTACATTTTAGATTTCAACACACTTTTCTTCTTTCTAAAGAAAGTTATTTCACAACATGAAAACTGCTCAAATCAAATATAGTAGTGCTAACATGCCGTAAAAGATATCTCTTCATTTCAGAGTTGGTCTAAAACCAGGTAGAATTTCACAAACCACAATTAATGAAAGTCTACCTCCTGGGGATTCAACATTCTAGTTTCTGGTCAAGGTGTCCATTTGAAACATCTTTAAATCTTCAAATACTGGAAACCTAGCATGGGATCATATTTTCAGGTAATATTTAAAATATGAAATGCTTTATGAATGTGCATGTCATTCTTGCACAGGGATTATACTTATCTTCTTTATATCATTTTAATCTTAGTATATTGCTATTAAAGCTAACACTTTGATAAGTACTTTTGAAAAATAAAATGTATGCAATAGAGATACATAGCTTTATTTGAAAGCCTGCCTTTCTTTTTTTATGTGTGTGGATACAGTTCTTTATAGTACTTTTAAAATAGTACCCTTTCATATGGAAAAGTTTGGCCCCAAAAGGTGCAGAAAAATAGTTGCTGCTCTTTTGTTACAGTTGTGTCCAACTTTTTGGGACCCCATTTGGGGTTTTCTTGTCAAAGATACTAGCATGGTTTGCCATTTCCTTCTCCAGCTCATTTTACAGATGAGGAAACTGAAGCAAATAAGATTAAATGAAATGTCTGAGGCCAGGTTTGAACTCAAGAAGATGCGTCTTCCTGATTCCAGGTTTAGCACTCTATCCACTTTGTCTCACAGTTACTCTATAGAAAAATTACTTTTGCTTAAACAAAAATAATTAAATCTTCAAATAAAGAATGTTAAGCATCACCTACTTTATTAGGACAGTTAGTTAGCAAAATAGATGAAGTGCTGGGCGTGAAGTCAGGAAGACTAATCTTTCTGAGTTCAGATTTGGTCTCAGACACTTAACTAGCTGTGTGACCCTGGGCAAGTCACTTAACCATGTTTGTCTCAGTTCCTCATCTGTAAAATGAGCTAGAGAAGGAAAAAGCAAGCTATAATGGCAAGCAAAGAAGTACTTAGCATCTTGTTTCAGCTATTTAATTAAATTTAGCACCTTGTTTCAGTTCAAGTTTCTTTTGAGTCTTGCCCTGATTGTATCAAGTTTTTGTTAAGAAACAGAACTTGTGAAACCCACAGTGGAAGGAATTTGCTGATACAATAGGAAGGGGTGGAACAGGGAGGAGCTAATGACCATATATAAGGAGAAGCCCAAGCTAGGAGAGAGCAGAACTGAGAAGGCGAATGGTTGTGGAGGCCGGCACTCTGTCTGTTCTGTGTTGATTTTTGTTTGTGATACTTTGTGATAAGCCCTGGGACCTCACTGGAAACACTGAAAGAGGATTTTCTTGTTGTCTGTTTACAGAAGTCCTAGAGGCTCCTTTCAGAGGTGCTGAGGCAGTACTGATGATGTGTGTTGAGCTCTCAGATCTTGCTGGTGGGTCTGTGTTGATTTCACAGGCAGATAGTAAATTGATGATGGTGCCAGCAATATATCTGTGTGTGTGTGTGTGTGTGTGTGTGTGTGTGTGTGTGTGTGTGTGTGTATACCTCTTCTTGGGTACTTAATGCTGACTGAGAAGATCATGATTTACTATGGCCTAGGGGTGGGAGAACTTTGTACTCTTGTAGGTTGTACTCTTAAGGATGATTGAGTTAAGGATGATTGTAAACTAATCTCCAATCAAGAAGAAAAAAAGACTTTTTGACTGAGAGATTAAAATAATGTGACCTAGGGGTGGAGAACTTTGACCTTAGTACTTTGTGTCTGGTAAGGAGGCTTGCTTCTTAAGGAAGATTGAGTTAAGGACTTTCTGAATGATATATTTTATTTGAAACCATGTGGCCACTTCAGTGATAAGTTGTTATAACATTGTGAATGCTATATTTTTGTTTCTGTGAATGTTTTGCTTTAGTTTACTGCTGAATAAATAGAGAGTTCACTATACTCTGTGATCAGAACCTTAAAGCTGTTCATGGTAGCAGTCCTCTGGAAAGCTGCTCAGACTTGGCTTTACACAAACCACTCCAGTGCCTTTGCTGAGAAAACCCCAAATGAGGTCATGAAGAGTCAGGCATGACTGAAACGACTCAACAACAATTTCATAGGAGAATAGTTGGGTACATAAAAATATAGGAAAACAACTGTGATTAAATAATAACTGCTAAAATCTGTGTGCAAAGAAATAGTTTTCAGATATGTGGTGGGCAGTTTAGTTATAAAAGGGACAGAAAATTAGCTGTCACAGCAATTTAAATATAATACCTTATAAAGGCTATAGGATGATGCCTTTTTTGTATGTAAAAAAAGTTTGATAGTTTAAAGAGGTAGAGACTTTTATTTATTAAAAACCGATCATTTCAGTATAAAGAAATATGGTTGGGGACAGCTAGGTGGTGCAGTGGATGGAGTACCAGCTCTAGAATCATGTGGGCCTTAGTTCAAATTTAACCTCAGAAGCTTGACTAGCTGTGTGATTTCAGGCAAGTCATTTAACCCCAATTTCCTTGCAAAAAGAAAAGACAAAGAAAAAGAAAGAAAGAAAATTTTCAGAAGCACACATTGATATCTGAGATAAGGATTGCTACCCCTGCTTTTTTTACTTTAGCTGAAGCATAATATATTCTACTCCAGCCTTTTACCTTTACCCTGTGTGTATCCCCTTGTTTCAAATGTGTTTCTTATAGACAGCATATTGTAAGATTATTGTTTTTAATACATTCTGCTATTTGCCTCCATTTTATGGGAGAGTTCATCCCATTCACATTCACAGCTATGATTACTGTCTGTGTCTTTCCCTCCATCTTATTCCCTCCCTTATTTATGTTTTTGTTTCTTCCTCCTCCCTTCCCCTCCTTAAGAGTTTTCCTTTTGACCACTGTTTCCCTCAGTATTCCCTCCCTGTGACCCCCCCCTTTACCTACCCTTTTCCCTTACTACTATTTCCCTCCCTTCTAACCACTCCCCTCTTCTTATCCCCCCATTACCCTTCCTACTGCCTGTAGGGCACAATGTATCAGGGATGCATACAGCTGGAGGAAAACTCATGTGCTCAGGGAAACACAGTTTTGGGCTTAGATTTTGATGTCATTGGTATACAAGATCATCTGTGCTACATGAAGCTGCTTCCTTGCTAATTGCTGCCTCTATATTTCCCATAGTTCCTAAGCAGGAAAAATCCCTTTCCTGTCCATTTTTGAATTTTAAGCATTTATAAGCTCTTTCAAAACACTGTCATCTTTAAAAGAGAAAGAAAATATGTATGGATATGTGAGTGTGTGTATATGTGTGTATATACATATATACATGTATGTATATGTATGTATGAATGTATGCATGTATGTGTGTGTGTGTGTGTATATATGTATGTGTGTATGTATTGCTGTGTCTCTGAGAAATGTACACAAGCTCAGTTAGATATACACTCACCAGAATGATACACTGACATATCATCCTTGTAGGTCATAGCAGAATAGCTTCACTCTATTTTCCTCTCTAAAACTAGATGTGGAAGCAGAGAGCATCATTTACTTTTGAATGACTTAAACAATCTCAAAGGTGGTGCTGAAGAGCAATAGGTTACACATGAGATTGAGACCCTCTACAATCAATTAGCCCCTCTAGTTGATATCATCCTCCAGCTAGCTGAACTTCATTCCACAATCTAGCAGAGGATGCCTTCTTTTTCCCCTTCTCATTTCTTCAGTCCTCCATCTTCACTAACCAAGTTCTTCAGTCTTCACCTACTGTCCTAGATTCAGTGACTAAAATCAAACCCATCTAGTAGGTAGTTACTCACCTCTTACTATGAGGTAAAACTCACCAAATCTTATTTATAAAAATTATTCCATAATCTTCAGACAGATGTATGACTTTATTATTCCTGAATTTGTTTTGATAAGTCCCTGTAATAGTATTATTTTGTTTTTGCCTGATTGTTAAGTAAATGGTTATATTTAGGGTCTAAAAGTGTCATCTTTATGAATGTGAAAATGTCTTGTGTGTCTTGTGTAAATGAAATGAGTGTCTTGTGTAAATGAATACATACTGTTGGAGGATCAAAAGCTAAAGTTGTAAATAAGGGGACTATAATTCCTCCAGGACATGATTAGCCTAAAACTCTGAATTTTTTTTTTTTACTGTAGTAATGGTTCTTCTACCAATGTAAAACTAGAGTGAAAAGGTAACATGCTACAATGTGAGGGACCATGCTTATATGAGCCATGTCCACATTACATTTGTTGTAATGGAAGAAATATCCCAAACTTATGTGATTTAAAATAGTTTTTCTTTTTTATATATTATTTTTAAAATTTATTTATTTATTTTAGTCTTCAACATTCATTTCCACAAGATTTTGAGTTCCAAATTTCCCCCCCATCTCTCTCCTCCCTCCACCCCAAGATGGCATGCATTCTGATTACCCCTTCCCCCACTCTTACCCTCCCATCTATCACCTCCCATCCCCCTCCTCCTCACTTTCTTGTAGGGCAAGATAGATTTCTATACCTCATTACCTATACACCTTATTTCACAGTTGTATATAAAAGCAATTTTTAACATTTGTTTTTAAAACTTTGAGTTTCAAATTGTCACCCTTCTTCCCTCCCCACATACCTTTATGGAGACGGCAAGCAATTTGATATAGGTTATACATGTGTAGTTATGCAAAAACACTTTCATAAAAGTCATTTTGTGAAAGACTAACTATATTTCCCTTCACCAACCCCACTCCCCATTTATTCATTCTCTCCTTTGACCCTGTCCCATTTCAAAAGTTCTTGCTTCTGACTACCCCTCCCCCAATCTGCCCTCCATTCTACCATTCCTTGCCCCCTCTTATGCCCTTTCCCCTACCTTCCTGTAGGGTAATATATCTGATTGAGTGTATATGCTTTTCTCTCCTTAAGCCAAATCTAATGAGAGTAACGTTCACTCATTCCCTCCCATCTCCCTTCTCTGCCCCTCCACTATAAAAGCTTTTTCATCTCTTTTATGTGAGATAATTTCCCCCTTTCAATCTCTTCCTTTCTCTTTCTCCCAATATATTTCTCTCTCACAGCTTACTTTTATTTTTTAGATATCATCCTTTAATCAACTCACCCTGTGCTTTCTGTCTATGTATGTATGTATGTATGTATGTATGTATGTATGTGTATATATATATCCCTCCAACTACTTTAATACTAAGAAAGATCTCATGAACTACAAATATCCTCTTTCTATGTAGGAAAAAACACAGTTCAACTTTAATAATTCCCTTATGATTTCTCCTACCTGTTTACTTTATCATACTTCTTTTGATTCTTGTTTTGAAAGTCAAATTTTCTAGTCAGCTCTGGTCTTTTCATTAAGAATGCTTGAAAGTTGGTCAAGATGGCAGAGTTGAAACAGGACTTCCACGTGGCTCTGGCTTCCACCTCCTCCAATTCATGTAAAAAATAACTCTAGAAAAACTTTGGAACTACAGAACCCACAAAATGACAGAGAGAAGCTAACCTCCTACTGAGGAGAGCCTGGAAGGCTGGCAGGAAGCAGCCAGCACAGAACTCTGGCAGCCAAGCCCAGCCCTGTTTGAGCCTGAGGTTTTAGCCTCAAGGTGGCCTGACCAGCTGTCGGCTGTAGGGACTTCAGATCACCAGCAGCTGTGGCAGTTTCCAGAATTATCAACCACAGATGCTGAGGACAAAGTGAGAGGTCCGCACAGTGTGGACTTTGGGACCTGGGAATTCAGGAGTGCAGTCTAGCCTTTGCCCCCAGGATGAGAAGCAGCTGAGGCTCCACAGCCATTCAGCTGCTCACCTTGTGGCTGCTTCAGAGCTCCTGGTCTGTAGATTGTAGGGGGACCAAGCAACCAGTTTGAGGGGTAATCACTCTTGCTCTAACCTGCTTGGATCTAGATTGCTGTCTAGGGTGGAGGTCCTGGGGTGTGTGAACAGTCTGCCTGAGCCAGTGGAGGTTTCTGAGAGGGCACCCAACTAATAGCTCCAGCAGCTGTGAAAACCCCAGCATTTGGGATAAAATTCCCCTTTCTGGCAGCAGAGTTCTACTGTGTCAAAAGACTCAAAAGTCAAGTAATTGAGTGGCAACATGAGCAAGCAAAGGAAGCAAAGCAAACAGAGCATTCCAACATTAGACTCCTATCTTGGGGAGGAGGATCAAAGGATCAAAGCATGGAACAGGAAGAAGACAATGAAGTCAGAACTCCTGCACCCAAAGCTACCAAGAAAAATATGAATTGGTTAAATGCCATAGAGGAGCTTAAAAAGGATTTTAAAAAACCAAATAAGAGAAGTGGAGGAAAAATTGGGAAGAGAAATGAGAAAGATGCAAGAAAATTATGAAATGAGTGTCAATAACCTGACTGAAGAAAATAACACCTTAAAAAACAAACTAACTCAGATGGCAAAAGAGGCTTAAAAAGCAATGAGGAGAAAAATGCCTTAAAAGCCGAATTTGTCAGATAGAAGAAGAATCTCAAAAACTCACTGAAGAGAATCATTCCTTCAGAATTAGACTGGAGCAAATGGAAGCTAGTGACTTTATGAGAAATCAAGATAACAGAGCTAAACAAATGAAAAAATAAAAGGCAATGTGAAATATCTCATTGGAAAAACCACTGGCCTGGAAAATAGATCCAGGAGAGATAATTTAAAAATTATTTGACTACCTGAAAGCCATGATCAAAGAAAGAACCTAGAAATCATCCTTCAAGAAATTCTCAAGGAAAATTGCCCTGATGTTTTAGAACCAGAGGGCAAAATAGAGGTTGAAAACATCCACCAATCCCCTTGTGAAAAAGATCCCAAAAAGAAAACACCTAGGAATATTATAGCCCCAAATTCCCAGATCAAGGAGAAAATATTACAAGAAGCCAGGAAGAAACAATTTCAATGTTGTGGAAAAACAATCAGGATAACACAGGATCTGGCAGCTTCTACACTGAGGGATTGAAGGGCTTGGAATATAATATTCCAGAGGGCAAAGGAGCTGGGATTAAAACCAAGAATCACCTCCCCAGCAAAACTGAGTACCATGTTTCAGGGGAAAATATGGTCATTCAGTGGAATAGAGGACTTTCAAGCATTCTTGATGAAAAAACCAGAGTTGAATAGAAAATTTGACATTCAGATACAAGAAGCAAAAGAAGCATGAGAAAGTAAATAGGGAAAAGAAATCATAAGGAACTTATAAAAGTTAAACTATTTACATCCCTACATGGAAAAATGATAATTATAACTTATGAAACTTTTCTCAGTATGAGGATAGTTGAAGGGAATAGAAATGTATATGTGTGTGTGTGCATATGTATATAGATACATAGATATATATCTATACATACATATATGTATTAAATATACATATCTCTATATAAGAGGGTATATAGGCATATGAATACATAAGTGAGTGTGTGTATATATGTTTACAGGTATACAAGACAGAGGGCACAGGATCAGTTTAATAGGAGGGTATGATACTAAAAACGTGAGATTAAGAGGTGAGAGAGGAATATAAAGAGAGCAGATGGGGAGAGACAGAATGGGGTAAATTATCTCATATAGAAGAGGCAAGGGAAAAGTGTTACAATGGAGGGGAAGAACAGGAAGGCAAAATGGAATGAGTCAACCTTATTCTCTTTGAATTTGGCTTAGGAAGGGAATGACATATACACTAAATAGCATATCTCACCCTACAGGAGAGTAGAGGGGAAAGGGAAGAGAGGGGGGATAATGGAAGGGAGGACAGGCTGGGGGGGGGGTGCAGAGAGAAGTTGGAAACACCCACTTTTGAAAAGGGACAGGATCCAAGTAGAGAATAGAACAAGTGGGGGGTGGGATAGAATGGAGGGGAATATAGTCAGTCTTTCACAATATATCCACTATGGAAATGTTTTGCATAGCTACACATATACAACCTATATTGAACTGCTTATCTTCCCAGTGAGGGTAGGTGATGAGGGAGTAAGGGAATGAATCTGGAATTCAAAGTTTTAAAACCATATGTTTAAAATATATATATATGTTCTTATTATTTTTCATGTAACTGTGAAATGAGTTATACAGGCCCTGGAGCATAGAGATCCAATATGCACTACTGGAAAGTTGGAGGGGGTGGGGAAAGATATGGGAGAGAGTAGATTGGGGGAGAGGATATTCAGTGGGATCACTGTTTTGGGGTGGTGGGTAGGGAAAAATGGGGAGAAATTTTGTAACTCAAAATCTTATAGAAATGAATGATGTAAACTAAAAAATAAAAGAGAGAGAAAAAAATGCTTGAAAGTCCTCCATATCATTAAATATACATTTTTTCTCCTGAAGTATTATACTCTGTTTTTCTGGGTAGGTGATTCCTGGTTGTAATCCTAGCTCTTTTGTCCGCTGGAATATCACCTTCCAAGTGATCTAATCCCTTAATGTAGAAGATATTAGATCTTGTGTTATCCTGATTGTGTTTTCACAATATGTGAATTGTTTTTTCCAGCTGCTTACAATATTTTCTCTTTGACCTAGGAACTCTGGAATTTGACCACAATATTCCTAGTAGTTTTCCTTTTGGGATCTCTTTGAAGAGGCAATTGGTTGATTCTTTCAATTTCTATTTTACCCTCTGGTTCTATAATATCAGAACAGTCTTCCTTGATAATTTCTTGAAAGATGATGTCTAGGGTCTTTTTTTAGTCAAGGCTTTCAGGTAGTCCAATAATTTTAAAATTATCTCTCTTTGATCTATTTTGCAGGTCAGTGGTTTTTCCAATGAGATATTTCACATCTGCCTTCTATTTTTTCATTCTTTTGTCTCTGTTTTATAATTTCTTGATTTCTCATAAAGTCATTAGCCTCCATGTGCTCCTTTCTAATCTTGAAGGAATGATTTTCTTCAGTTATCTTTTGGACCTCCTTTTTCTTTTTGGAGGGCGGAAGGCAGGGCAATTGGAGTTAAGTGACTTGCCCAAGGTTCACAACTAGTTTTTGTGTGTATGTTAAGTGTCTGAGGCCAGATTTGAACTCAGGTCCTCCAGACTCCAGGGCTGGTGCTTTATTCACTGTGCCACCTAACCACCCCTGGACCTCCTTTTCCATTTGGCCAATTCTGCTTTTTAAGGTATTCTCCTTATTGGTATTTTGAACCTCTTTTCCCATTTCTGTTAGTCTATTTTTTAAGGTATTATTTTCTTCAGTATTTTTTGTCTCCCTTAGCAAGCTGTTGACTAGTCTTTCATGATTTTCTTGTATCACTCTCATTTCTCTTCCCAATTTTTCCTCTACTTCTCTTACTTGTTTTTCAAAATCCTTTTTGAGCTCTTCCATGGCCTGCAACCAAATCATATTTTTCTTGGAGGTTGTTGATGTAGGAGCTTTGATTCTGTTGTCTTCTTCTGGTTGTATGTTTTGATCTTCTTTGTCACCAAAGTAAGATTCTATAGTCTGCATTTTTTTTACTGTTTGCTTATCTTCCTAGCCAAATACTTGACTTGCAAACATTTAGTTAAAGTAGGACTCTACTTCCAGTGTGTAAGGTGTCTTGTCCCAAACTTCAGGGGTTTTGTGCAGCTGTTTTCAGAGATACTCCTAGGAGTCTGTAAATTTTCAGTACTTCCAAGGTGGTATGAACAAAGGATAGTTGTTCCTGGCCTGTGCTGTGGTCTGTGAGTGACCACAAGCACTCTTCTCTTCTTTAGAACTTCACCAAAAGCTCCACCACACCAGTACTCCTCCTCACCTGAGGACTGCCATCCAAGACTGAGACTCAGTTCCAAGCAGGGCAAAGCAAGAGAATCCTACCTCAGTGCCAGCAAAGAAATATATGTAATTGCCCTCAGATCAGTCACTTGATCTCCACACCATCTGTGGGCTGGGAACTCTGGAAGCAACCACTGCTGCAGCTGCTGCTACTACCACTGCCACTTCCACCATCCCAGGCCTGGAGCTGGATCTCATTCCTCTCTCACCCAGGTCTGACAGAGTTTTCCCACTGACTTTCTATGCTGTCTTTGGTATTTGTGAGCCAAAAAGTCTGAAAACCACCGCAGCTGCCAGTGATTCAGTCCCCTGAGGCCTCTTCCAGCCCTATCAATGCCAGTGTGACCCACACTGGACTGTGCTCCACTACTAGATAGTGGAGCACATACTGGACAGCACACACCACCACTGATAGACCCTTCCTGTTGACTTTCCAGGCTGTCTTGGACTAGAGATTTCTTTCACTCCATCATTTTGTGGGTTCTGCAGCTCTAGAATTTGTTTAGAGTCATGTTTTACAGTTATTTGGAGGGGTTTGGGGGAAAGCTCAAGTAAGTCTCTGCCTTTATTCCACCATCTTGGTTCTGCCCTAAACTAGTTTTTCTAAGAAGATATTGAAACCATTCTCTAGACTTGGTTAGATCAGGGGACTAAAAACCCAAATATCACTTCCTAGTAACACAACTACATTAGAGCCATGGGAAGAAACAAGCATTTTCTGATATATATGTATATATATATATATATATATATATATATATATATATATATATATATATACATATATATATATATATATATATATATATATGTGTGTGTGTGTGTGTGTGTGTGTGTGTGTATTTGTGGAATATCCTTCTTTTTCTATGACTAAATAAATTTCCTTTTGTTAACTATTGAATGACTTACAATCATCTCATTTCATTCTAATATCAAACAAAAATCACCCAAAGACTACCCTGATTCAGGCTTAACCTAGGGCATTTGTATCCAGGTTTATTGATATTTGTCAAGTTCATAATTTAAAAATATAAAAAAATTTAAAATAGAAAAAAGAAGATACTTGTGGTAAAAAAAAAAAGAAAGAGTAATCCTCTGTAGTCAATCAGTTCTTAATCATGTACTCAAAAAAAAGTTAATAGCACCAGTCTAAAAATTCTTAAGAAATCAAAAGAGAAACTACTCAGGGAAGATGGGCTTTTATACACAGGGTTAAAGAAGTGAAGGACTTTCCAGGTGGCTCCAGGCTGTGTCATGTTATTAGAGAGGCATAGAATTAAAACATTATATCATTAGTTAGTCTGTTAGTAAGAGCTTTGACTCTTGCAACATTCATGGGGCCATAAAAGGGTGGGGAGAGCAGGGCCCTCAGGTAAATAAAGACTAGGGACAAGATGAAAGAACTTTACAAAATGGAGTCACTTTGGTTACTTTGCTACTATTAACTCCTCCTTTTGAGTTGCCATATTTTCCAGAAACACTGGACCCAAAGTATGCAAGAGGCCTTGAATCTGTTAAGGTTGAAGTACCCCATCCTCACAGCTGATATAATTTGTTGTTTGTCCTCCAAACTGGACTCCCTATGTGTCCTGAGGAGTCAAGGCAGGCACCAATCAGGGATGGAAACTTGGCAGGAGGGGGCCTTAGACACTCATATACTGTAGCATCTATGAGTTGTAGTGTGCTAGTGAAGCCTTGGATATGTGCATAGAACTAGAAATTATGGGTCTCCATGTATGTTAGTATGATCTTGTGTGCATACCAAGAATGCTACAGGGATGAGTTGCAGAGTCTTGGGTACAACATGGAAGCCAGTAATGCCTAGACATTGTAGAAGACCTCAAAGTCTACAGCACTCTGAAATGGATGCTTCAGAAGACTTTGATATTCCACACTTTGAACCCAAATGATACTGCAGGGCCTGAAGCCTACCAGAACTTTCAGGGCAGATACACCAGAGGAAGTAAAGGCCATTAACAGGAGCCAACATTGAGATGAGGATCAAGTTCTGTCCAATCACTTAACCCAAGGGTAACAGAATGAGACCAAGGCAGATCCTGGAACAAAGTCATAACTCAGGAAGGAAGACTGGATTTGTGAATAAGCAGAAAAAACCATCAACCGCTATCAAAAAAATGAACCCAAGTCAAACCAAGAAGAAGGGAATAATCCCCACTATAATTGCAAACAAGACAGGAAAGATGCTTGGCTGAAAGGACACTAAGAGGACCTAGAAAAAATGAAGCAAGAGAAAAAAAATAACTATGAAAGAAATGAGAGCTATAAAGGAAAGAACTGGAAACAGAAATCTTACTCAAAGGTCTGACTTCCTGAAAATTAGAATGGACTAAATAGCAATCAGTGACTCCCTTAGATAACAAGAAATATTAGAAGAAAATCAAAAGATTGAAAAAAACCTAAAAGAAAAGGTAAAGTATTGATTATGGGAAACAACTGACCTGGAAAGCAAATCAAAGGGAGATAATCTAAGAATCATAAACTACATGAAGACCTGTACTCCACTCCCCCGCCCCCGCCAAAAAATGTATAGATACGACCATATCAAGAAATCATAAATGGAAACCACTCTTATCAATGTGTACCAATGGGTAAACTAAAAATAAAAACATTGTACCAGTCACCTCCTGAAAAAAAACCTCCAAAGAAAATTTCCAGGCACATCTTTTCAAAAATCCAGAGCTTCTGGTAAAGAAAAATAAATACTGCAAGCAGATAAAAAAAATAAAAAGGATGATTTCAAGTGCCAAGGAAACAGTCAGACTCAAAAGCTCTTGGAATATAATATTCCAAGCCACAGGTATAGTCTAAAACCAAGAATAGTTTATCCTGCAACACTGAATATAATTCTAAAAGGGTGGAGGAGGGGATAGATTTTTTTTTGCTTTTTGGAGGGGGGAAGATAGGGCAATTGGGGTTAAGTGACTTGCCCAAGGTCATACAGCTAGTTTTATTGTGTTAAGTGTCTGAGGTCCTATTTGAACTCAGGTCCTCCTGACTCCAGGGCCAGTGCTCTATTCACTGCACCACCTAGCCACTCGAATGGGATGGATTTTTAATGAAATAGAAAACTAAGAATTCCGGAGAAAAAGACTAAGTAATTACTTAGCTGAGTAGATACTTTGAAATGCAATTATATTGTAATCACAAACCCAGAAATGTAAATATATTTGAGCTAGTATAAAGCAAAATCACTATAAAGTCTTTATATTCAGTGATAAATTTTAGCTGTTTCTTTGGAAACTTAGTGTCTTTAAAGGTCAAAGAGGGAGTTAAATAAGGCAAACAGAGATTATAGGTGTAGATCTGTTTTGTTTTGATTTTGGTAGAAGTTAAAGAACAGGAGGAGAAATGAAATACACTACAGAAGAAAAAGGGCAGATAGGTGGCACAGTGAATAAAGCACTTGGCTTGGAATCAGGAAGAATCATCTTTGTAAGTTCAAATCTTGCCTCAGGCACTTATTAGCTATGTGACCCTGGGCAAGAGACTTAACCCTGTTTGCCTCAATTTCCTCATCTGTAAATCGAATATCATGAAGGAGGAATTAAAAGAAAAAAAAAGAAAGAATTAAAAACCAGTGTTTAAGGTCTGGGATAGAAGAAAGAGGCAGTGAAACAGAAGTAAATTGCTCTAATTATAGATAACACACCTCTTTTACTACACATTTATTCTTTGTAAACAAGGTGGTAGGAAAAGAGAGTCAAAGAGGATACTATAGAAAAAATATAAGGGGTGGCTAAGTGGTGCAGTAAATAGAGCACTGACCCTGGAGTCAGGAGGACTTGACTTCAAATCTGGCCTCAGACACTTAATGCTTACTAGCCATGTGACCTTGGGCAAGTCACTTAACCCCAATTGACCTCCAAAAAGCAAGAAAGCAAGAAAGCAAGAAAGCAAGAAAGCAAGAAAGAAAGAAAGAAAGAAAGAAAGAAAGAAAGAAAGAAAGAAAGAAAGAAATTTACAATAATAACCACTAACTTGAGTAGGATGAAGTCATCCATGAAATGTAAGAGGCTATCGGAGTAGATTGAACAGCAAAATCTTAAAATATTTTATTTGGAATAAACACATTTGAACAATAAAGATTCATGCCAAGTTAAAATAAAGATCCAGAGAAGAATTTATTATTTCTCAGGTGAACACAAAAAAGCATGGTAACAATCATAATTTTAAAAAAGGTAACAGTAAAAATACATATTATTAAGACAAATAAACAGATAAATTACATTATGTTCAAAACCACCATAGATAATGAAATTACGTTAATTTTTAATCGTATTTAATGGCATGGTATCTGAATATTTAAAGGAACAGTTAACCAAATTATGTGATAAATAGAAAGTAAAACTATAGTTATTGGAAACAGTGTACTCCTTTCAGATTTAGGAAAACCTAACAAAAAAGTCAATAAGGAAAGAAGTAAGGACCAGAACAGAAGTTTTTAAAAGTTAAATATGAAAAATCTCTAGTTCTTGCTGAATATAAATCAAAAGGTTTGTGTTTTTCTCAGTTGTACATGGCATCTGAATAAATATTGACCATAAGCTCTAGCATAAAAACTCTATAAACAATAAAAAAATCAGGAATATTAAATATGCCATCTACTGACCACAACACAATAAAAATTATAGTCAATAAAGAGCCCCAGAAGAAAGCACTTAAACTAATGTGAACATAAAATAATATTATAGAATTGATGGGTCATTGAAACAATAGAGAATTCCAACAAATTAAATGATAACATGCCAGAATTTTGAAAAGCAGCCAAAGGAATACTTAATGGAAAATTTTAACCAATAAAAAATAAATAAGAGATCAACAAATTAGGCAACAAATTTTAAAAACCACCAGTGAACAACAAAATAGAAATTCTGATAATCAAAGAAGAGACTTACAAAACTGGAAAAAAAAAAACAAAAAAGAATTGATAAGTAAAATTCAGGGTTGATTTGGTGGGGGAGGTGGAGAAGTTAATAGAATAAGCAAACAATCTGTTTTTTTAAAGGCAAAAGGAAAACTAAATTGTCATCAAAAAAGGACCCACAACAAATGAAGAAGGAATAAATGAAATTACTAGAAATTCATTTTCCCAATCATAATGCAAAAAAAGATGATAAATGAAATTGTAAATAGTTTCAGAAATATGTGCAAAGAATCAGGAGAGGAATGATTTATTGAATGTGAATGGAGATGGGCACTTCCTTAAAATGAAAGTTCCACAAGAAGCTAACTAATTAGAGGAAGAGGCTCAGGAATAGAGAGATCTTCCAAGTCGAGAAGATTGCAAGGTTGGAAGGAATCTTCCAGGTGAAAAGCCTGTCAGGGTGGAGGCATCTTCCAGGTAAAAAAGGCTGCTGGGACATGGTGTCAGGGGCATCTCCTGGGATGAGTAAACTTCTGGAACATCATGAAGAAAGAAGTCCAGAAAGTCAGGAGAGAAGCCAGGAGAGAGACTTTCCAAGGGAAAAATCTTTAGAGCCAAATGGATCTACAAGAGAATTCTATTAAACATTTAATGGAAACCAGTTCTAATATTCTACAAACTGCAAAAATAGGAAAAAGAATCTATTATTATTTCTATGATGCAAATATTGTCTTGATCCCTAACCCCAGGAGAAATAAAGTAGAAAAAGGAAACTAGTTTACATCCTTAATAAATTTTAAATGCCAAAATATTAAATAAATAAAATATTACCAAGGAGGCTACAGTAACATATTTCAAAAGATTATACAATGCAACCAGGTTGGATTTATTCCAGGAATACAAAGTTGGTTCAAGATTAGTTAAACTCTAAGTATGATAAATCATACTTATATCATATTAATGATAAAACAATAAAAATCACATTATGTAAATACATTTTAAAAAAGCTTTAAACTAATACAATGGCCATTTCTATGCTTTGAAAAAACCCCAGCTAAATTACATATATAAATGGACCTTTCCTTAATGTGGTAAATAATATCTATCAAAAAAGCAAAAGCCAGTATTTTATATAAAGGAGAAATATTAGAAGACTTTCTATTTAGGTTGAAAAAAATAAGAATGTCCACTATTACTTGATATGGAAATGTTAACTATGAGACAAAAGAAAATGAGGATATGAGAACAAACAAAAAGAAAACAAAATTATTGCTTTCTGCAGATGACATGATGGTCTACATAAAATATCCTAGAGAAGATGGTGGAGAAAGGGCAGGAAGTCATCTGAACTCTCCTCCAACACTCTCTGAACAACAAACAAATTCTGGAGCAACAGAACTTACAAAAATATAGGATGAAACAATTTTTCAGTCCAAGACAACTTAGAAGGTTGGTAAGAAAGGTTTGTTGCACCTGGATAAGAGTGGAGCACAGTCCAGTTCAGGTCCTGCTCCAGTAAACCATCATGTAGGCCTTGTGAATGACTGAATTAGTGGCAGCAGTGGCAACTTCAGGACATCTATGCCCATAAATGGTAAGGAGGTCAGATAAAGATTACAGGGGTCTTTTACTGGTGCCAGAGGCAGGACTCTGTTACATTGACCATACTTGGAACTGGGTTGCAGGTATGGGTCTCGGTCCCAGGGTAAGGAAAACCACTAGTACACCAGAACTTGTAGCCTTCAGGCACACTGGTCACAACTTCAGCGTGGAAAAGAATGCTTGTCATAGCTCATAGACAAGAGCACAGAACAGGAGAATAGTAAATACACCTCCCCCTAGATCATACCATCTTGAAAGAGCCAAAAACTTACAGGTCCCCAGGAGTATTTCTGAAAACAGTTGCAGAAAAAGCCTGAAGCTTGTGACAGTGCCCCCTCCATTCTGGAAGCAGAGCCCCACTCAAGCAGAATTAAGTCAAGAAATGGCTGGAAAAAATGAGCAAACAATAGAAAAAAGATGCTGCCTATAGAAAGTTACTATGATGAAAGGGATGATCAAAACACAAACTTTATTTAACAATAAAGTCAGAACTCTTACATCCAAAGCTTCAAAGAAAAATATGAATTGGCCCTAGGCCATGGAAGAAATCACAAAGGATTTTTAAAATCAAGTAAGAGGTGGAGGAAAAATTGGGAAGAGAAATGAGAGTAACACAAGAAAATCATGAAAAAAGAGTCAACAGCTTGGTAAAGGAGGCACAGATAAACAACTAAAGAAAACAACATCTCAAAAAATAATAAGTCAAATGGTAAAAGAAACAGAAAAGTTCAGTGAAGAGAAGAATGCCTTGAAAAGCAGAGTAGGCCAAATGAAAAAAGAGGTACAAAAATTCACTGAAGAAAAGAACTCCTTAAAAATTAGAATTGGGCAAATGGAAGGTAATGATTTTATGTGATATCAAAAAAAAAACCCAATCAAACAAAATCAAAAGAATGAAAAAAATAGAAGAAAATATGAAATATCTCGTTGGAAAAACAATTGACCAGGAAAATAGGTCTAGGAGAGATAAATTAAGAATTATTGGACTATGTGAAAGCCATGATCAAAAAAGAGCCTACACATCATCTTTCACAAAATTATCAAGGAAAACTGCCCTCATATTTTAGAACCAGAAGGTAAAATAGAAAATTCTTCCTCCTGGAAGAAATCCCGGAATGAAAAATTTCAGGAAAACTATATCCAAATTCTATAACTACCAAGTTAAAGAGAAAATATTGTAAGCAGACCAAAAGTTACAATTCAAATATTGTGGAGTCAATGTCAGGATAACACAAGATTTAGCAGATTCTACATTAAAGGACTGGAGTACTTGTAATATTTTATTCCAGAGGGTGAAACAGCTAGGATTACAATCAGGAATCACCTACCCAGAAAAACTGAGCATAATACTTCAAATGAAAAAAAGGATATTCAATGAAATAGAGAACTTTCATGCATTTCTGATGAAAAGACCAGAGCTGAATAGAAAATTTAACTTTCAAATACAAGACTCAAGAGAAGCATAAAAAAAGGTAAATAAGAAAGAGAATTCAAAAGGGATTCAATAAGGTTAAACTATTTACATTCCTACACAGGAAAATGATCCTTGTAACTCCTAAAAACTTTCTCAGTATTAGGGGAGTTAGGAGTATACCTAAGCAGAGGATATAGGTATAGGTTGAATATGATCCCTAAATCAAATTTAAGGATGAGAAAGAGGAATACACTGGGAGACGGGGAAAGGGAGAAGTAGCATGGAGTAAATTATTTGACATAAAAGGGGCCCAAAAGAGTTTTCACAGTGGAGGGGAAGATGGGAGAAGTGTGGGGGAGCACCTGGACCTTATTCTCATCAGAATTGGCTCAAAGAGGGAACAATATAAATACCCAGTTGGGTATAGATATCTATCTTACCATATAAGAAAGTAAGAAGAGAAAGTGTGTGGCAGGGGGGATGATAGAAAGGAGGATGGATTGAGGGAGGTAAAAGTCGGAAGCAAAACACTTTTGAGAAACACAGTGTGAAATGAGAGAGTAGGATAAAGAAAGGGAATATAGGGTGGGGGGAAATACATAGTAATCATAAGTGTGAAAAAAAATTGCAGCAAATTTTTCTGATACAAACCTCATTTCTCAAATATATAAGGAAGTGAGTCAAATTTATAAAACTGAGGCTCATTCCTCAATTGATAAATGGTCAAAGGGGATGAATAAGCAGCTTTCAGACAAAGTCATCAAAGCTATCCTAAGTCATATGAAAAAAATGCTCTAAACCAGTACTGATTAGAGAAATGCAAATTAAAACAAATCTGAGCTTCCACCCACACCGATCAGATTGGGTAGTACAAAAGAAAAGACGAATGACAAATGTTGGAAGGGATTGGGAAAGTGGAGGCACTGATGCACTGTTTGTGAAGTGGTACACTGATTCAACCATTATGGTGAACAATTTGGAAACTATAGATATCCTTTAGCCAAGCAATACTCCTACTAGGTCTGTATCCCGAAGACCTAAAAAAACAAAAAGGAAAAGGAGCTATATATGTGCAAAAATATTTAGAGCAGCTCTTTTAGTGGTGACAAAGAATTAGAAATTGAGGGGATATCCATCAATCGAATAAACAAATTATATGTGATTGTGATGGAACACTATTGTACTATAAGGATGGAATATTACTGTACTATAAGAAATGAGCAGGATGCTTTCAGAAAAACCTGGAGAGACTTGACAAATAGTCAAAGGGTGTGAATATGTGTTTCTAAAAGGAAGAACTCCAGGCTATTAACAGGCATACTAAGAAAAAAATGTTACAAATCATTAGTAATTTGAGAAATTCAGATTAAAATTCCAAGGTTCCACCTCACACCTATCAACTCCGTAAAAATAAAATAAAAGTTAAATGAGTTGTTGGAGGGGGCTGCAGGAATACAGACATACTCCTGATAGAACTATGAAATGCTCTCAGTCCAGAAAGCAATCTGGAAAACTATACCTAAAAAGTATAGTTTTTATGCATATACCCTTTGACCCAATCATACCGCTGATTTATAACACAAAGAAATTAAAGAATAAAGGACCAATGTGTTAAAAATATGAATGGCCACAATTTTCACTGTGACAAAAAATTTTGAAACAAAACAAGTGCCCATCACTTGGAGGCTGGCTAAACAGCCTAAACATTCATGAATGTGATGGAATATTATTGTGCTATAAGAAATGATATAAGGGGTGAATTCAGAGAAATCAGGGAAGACCAGCGTGAACTAATATAGAATAAAGTAAGTTGAAGTAAAAGAACAATTTATACAAAATAACTACAGTTGTAAAAAGAAAAACAACTTTGAAAGACTTAAGAACTCTGAACAGTGCAGTTACCAACTAGAACACCAAAAGAGGATCAATGCACTCTACTTCTTGAGAAAGAGGTGGAGGACTCAAGGTACACACTGATTATATATATTTGGACATGGACTCTCTATCAGTTCCTTAAACTATAAAATAATAGAAATTGACTAATTGACATATAAGGTCCAGTCTAGTTCTAAATCTATAGTATTATGACTGGTTTTATCCAGTGAGAGCTCAGCCTGGGAAGCAATGAACATTTGAAAGGGCTTGATGATGTGGAATAGAGGGGCCACAATCCACTTCTGATAATGTGTAAGTACTATTCTGTGGCTCTTTCTGATCTACTAAGTATGTGGCTAAAATACAAACTTTTGATTGGTTCCCAGATTAGAACCTGGTATGCAACCAAAAAGCCCTACCTACTCAAAGGAAATTTCTCTATAACTGCTGAAGGCCTCCCAGTAGGAAAAGAGAGCTAGCAACAGTGGTTCGCTCTGCCCATTCAGGTCTGAACAATTTATGATGAATGGATGAAACTATAAGAAATGATGAAGGGAAATTTCAAATAAACCCGGGAACACTTGCATTGACTGATGCAGAATGAAATGAGTGGGTAGTCAGTCAATAAGCATTTATTAAGAACATACTAGACAGGTGATTCAATTAATAGAGAGCCAGACCTAGAATCAGGAGGATCTGAATTCAAATCTGGCTTCAGACACTTACTTGCTGTGTGACCTTGGGCAAATTACTTAACCCTGTTCACCTCAGTCCCTCATCTGGAGAAGGAAATGTCAAACTACTCCAGTATCTTTGCCAATAAAAATCCCAAACTGGGTCACAAAGAATCAGATATGACTAATCAATAAAACAAAATAACAATATTTATCAGAGTAACCACGTCTTTCACAGTTGATCATTACATTGTTACTGTATATGATGATCTTTCAGTTCTTCTCACTTCACTTTGCTTCAGTTCATTTAAATCTTGCCGTGTTTTTTTTTCTAAAACCTTACTTATGGGGCGGCTAGGTGGCACAGTGAATAGAGCACCAGCCCTGCAGTCAGGAGGACCGGAGTTCAAATCCAGCCTCATACACTTAACAATTACTAGCTGTATGGCCTTGGGCAAGTCACTTAACCCCAATTGCTCTGCCTTCTCCCCTACAAAAAGCAAAAAACAAACAAACAAAAAAAAAAACCTCACTCAATAACACCATAGTACATCATAATCATATGCCACATCTTATTCAGCCATTGTCCAATTGATGAGCACCCCCTTAATTTTTTGCCACCACAAAAAGAACTGTTGTTAATATTTTTGTATATAGAGGTCCTTTTTTTTTCTTTGATCTCTTCAGGATAAAGACTCCGTAGTGGTATTGCTGGGTTAAACGAGATGGAGTTTTATAGGCCTTTGGGAATAATTTCAGGTTGTTTTCCAAAATGGTTGGACCAGTTCTCAACTCAACTCAATCAATGAATTGTTATTCATTAACATACCTATTGTCCCTCATATCCTTCAGCATTTGTCATTTCTGGTAGGTGTGAGAGGGTACCTCAAAGTTGTTTTAGTTTGCCTTTCTCTAATCAATAGTGATTTAGAACATTTTTTCATTTTTATTATTTTATTTTATTTATATATTTTAATTTATATTATTTTATTTTATTCAGTAATTTGTTCTTCTTTTTACCAAGCTGTTCTCTTTTCATAATTTTCTTATAGGTTTCATTCCTTTACCCAATTATTCCTCTACCACCTTTATCATTTTCTTTAAGTTTTTTAGGAATTCTTATTGGTCTTGTGTCCAGTTAACTTTTTCCCTTGCTTGTACTCTTTTCACATTGTTGTCTTCTTCTGAGTTTATGACTTGGTCATCCTTACCACCATAATAGCTTTTTATGGCCAAGTTCTTTTTTTGTCATTTGTTTATTTTTTTCCAGCTATTTACTTGACTTTGAACTCTATGTCAAAGTTGGGTTCTATTTATTTTTAGACTTTTTTGTGCTGCTGTTTTCAGAGCTAGTTCTGGGGGTTTGCAAGTTTTGGGTGCTTCCAAGTTGTTATCCTGGGATAGGTGTAGTGACTGCTCTCCTGGTCTGTACTCTAGTCTTTTCCCAGGAAGTGCCCCTGGTTCCCTCCAGCTGCAAGTACTAATTCTCCTCTTGACCGTGGAACTCTGACCAGGTCCCCTGTTCCCTTGCAGTAACTGATCACATGCATTCCTCTCTGCCCTGGAACTGTGACCAGTACCCCTTATGAGCAGTAGTGTTGCTAATTAGTACCAGCTAATGCCAGCAAAGGGTCTCTTGTAATTTCTTTCTGACCAGCTGTCAGAACTTACTGTCTTTGAGTTGGGAGTGCCCAAAGCTGCTGCTACTGCTACTGTCTTGGTAGCCTCCAAGGCCCACCACTGGTACACCTGTTGAACTCCAGGCCTGTGCCCACCCAGTGGTGCAAAACTCTGCTGCTGGAAAAATATCTCCTTCTGATGTTTGGTTAGCTATGGCACTCCAAAACTTGATTTGAGTCGTTATTTATAAGTTGTTTGGAGGGTTAGGTTCCTGTCTATACTCCTCCATCTTGGCTCTTCCCCACTCACATCAATACCAGGAACCTCATTCTATGGGAGCATTCACACCAACCAAGCTTCATAGCCTACCTGGAAATACTTGTGACTGTTTTGTATTCAAGGTACCAAGAAATGAGGTCAATAGTCTGAGCCTTTAGTCCAGGGGTATGGAATCTGCAGCCTCGAGGCTGTAGGTTCCCCACCCTTGCTTTAGTCCCTGTGCCATTCAAGTCTCAAAGATGATTTCAATATTTTAAAATAATTTTATTGATTTTTTCACATTGTTATTGTTTTCCCCAGTATCCCTCTCTCCTATCAGATAACTATCCTATATAAGAAATGGTATTTTTCAAAGATAAAAAGAACAATAAATCAGCATAACTTATCAATGCAATGAAAATGCTCAATAAAGAGGTAATGCCAAATGGCATTACCCTCCACAAATTCCTCCAAAGAGACCTAGAAAATGCACCTGCATCATCCCAGAAATTGAAGGAGAAGTCAAGAAAAAGTCATAGTGAATCATTTGTGCAGTATAGCTTTGCATGAAGGCAGCCAGGAAGATTTATGAACACTGAGAACAGAACTAGCTAGAAGGACACTACATGTAGAGCACTCTAGTACTCTGAGAGAGGATGTGTACCAGGCTAAGAGGAGGTCCCATAACATACTGGTACAACACCAGACCTACGTAGGTTCATTGTGACAGAGACAGTTGCCAACCAGCAGCTTTGTTGCCCATGACCCTGTTGTGGGTTACAGATCCAGGGTGGACTGAGGAGGATATCTGAACAGAAAAATGACATTCCTAGGTAGGGTGGTCCTGGGCTGTTTACTGAAAAAAAGAGGGAGTTCAAAAGCCAGCAGCAGCAGTGAAGTAACTCAGACATCAAACTCAAAGCATGATCTCACCCTCAGCATTTAGCCCATGTCACAGAAGAATAATCAAGTTGTTTATATTGAATTCTCTCTTATGTTCTGCTGTGTATATGGCACTGTTTTTTTTCTTTTCTTATTTTGTATTTAAGTTTTAAATAAATTCAAATGTAATGGGGGGAAAGAATAACCAAATAGGAATCTCAGACCAAAAAAAACACCTATAATTCTTACATTCTGAACCAAGAGAGCGTTCCACTTGGCTGAGAGGGGCTGAATCCAGCAGCAGTCTACTATTATTCAGATACAAACACAGAACAGGTACTTGCAGACTTCAGACCAGGGTAGCAGCAATCAGACATTGCCCTGGATCAGAACATTTTGTGAGTACTGAAAGCTTTTGGGTCCCTACCCTATCCATGAGATCTTGAAATAGCACAGCATTCAATATACTCCAGAAAGTAGCAACAGGATCATCCAAGACCTTCCTACCAGAAGTACACCTGAGCTCAGTTCTAACATCAAGTCTTTAGACAAGTAGACTGGAACAATGGGCAAAATAAAAATCTCACCATAAAGAGCTATTATGGTGGCAGGAAAAGCTCAAAATACAAACTCAAGAAGAGAATGATTCCAAAACATCTGTGAAATACAAGAGAAAAATACAGCTTGGATTAAAAAAATATACTAGTATTCCTGGAAGAGGTGAAGCAAAGTTAAGAAGGTTAAAAGAATATTTTCATAAGTGAATCAAGAGTGCTTGAGGGGGAAAAATGGAAGAGAAATGAGCTACAGGAGAAAGAACTGGAAAAGAAACTAACGTGTTAGCATAAGACATGCAAAACATTGTCCAAGCAACATACTCCCTGAAAATTAGAATGGGCCAACCCCATAAGGACAACAAGAAATATTAAAACAATGTCAAAAAAACAGAAATGTATAAGAAAATTTAAAGGAATTTCATAGCAAAAACAACTGATCTCGAAAACAGACAGAGAAAACAAATTAAGAATTATTGGACTATCTGAATGCCATGATCAAAATAAAAAAGCACAGATAACATATTTCAAGAAACCTTAAAAGAAAACTGCCCAAATGGACAGTTAGACCATCATATTGGACCAAAAGGCAAAGTGGAAATAGAAAAAATCCACCAGTCACCTCCTAAAAGAAACTTCAAAGTGAAAACTCTAAGGAAAATCATAGCCAAAATCCAGATTTCAGGTCACTGCAAGTAGCCAGAAAGAAAAAAAAAATCAAATACTGACAGAATCACAGTCAGGATCACACATGATTTAGCAGACACCACTATAAAGGAGCATAGAACTTGGCATACAACATTCCAGAAGGCAAAGAATATGAGCTTACAGCCAAAATAACTTACCCAGCAAAAACAACTATAATGCTACAGGGAGAATAAAGGGATCTTTAATGAAATTGAATATTTCTAAATATTCCTGAAGAAAAAAAAAACAACTACAGAAAAGCATAGAAACTTTGAAGAACAAACACTGGAATGAAGAGAAACATTAAAAGGTAAACATGAATGAACAATGACGAAAGACAAAACAAGTGTAGGTGAGGCACCACATATTACAAGATAACCATATCACATATAGTATGGGGATGTTGTTGTGTGGCTCAAAGGGAGGCAGAACAGACATTATTAGCTTCTTCTCCACTCACCATTTCTCCAAGGGAAAGTCTATTCCCTGCCAAGAAGGGAAGCAGAAAGTTGTGATCAGAAGCTGTCACTCTCCTCTCCTCAGAGAGAGAGGGTGCCAGGCTAGAATTGCATTCATTGCCCTTAAATATTATTAGTCTAGGGGATATGATTTTCATGTTCTAGATAACTTTTGATCACTTTTTCATTACTGGGGGAAGCAGGACCCCAAGCTCTATATGATCCCTTTCCCACCAAACACCAGTTCCACAATAAACACACATAACAACTAGCCAAGCAACACATTTATCCAAATAACAAAACAGAAATCAGAGAAAGTATACAAATGAGAATATATACTAGACAAGAAAGATTGAAGGAGCTTTCCCATTGGGAGCAAGGTAACTCAGCTTAACCAAGAGAGTGTACTAGAATTCACCCAAGAGGAAGTGCCCTTCTCAGTCTCTAGTGAAACAAGCTGGGGAAAGGGCTATGAAAAAGATGTCGGCTCCTGTCATGTAGGCTTCTTCACAGTCTTTTCTTTCAGTAATATGAAGTGGGGTTGATGTTTTTCATCTTCTCTCTCAATCATGGCAGTCAGAAACACCAAAAGTAACTGGAGAACCTGAAGTGACTCGAAGGCTGAAGAGAACTAGAATCAACTAGAAGAAAATTGAAGAGTTCTCTCTCCCACCCTAGCCCACTTCATCCTCTCCCTCACACAAGACACTGGGCACTAATCTCCATCAATTGAGAGAGATCTATATCAATAGGCTGTGAAGATGGGTTACACAAGGATAAATTGCTTATATTTAAATATGGAAAGATATATATGTTCCCTCTGAATTCTATCATCATCAATAGTCATGAGGTAATCTAAGTAGATAAAACCTTGAAGCTGTTCTATTATATTTTAATAATCTTAAGAAAAGAAAGAAAAAAATATTGGAAGAGAAATATATTCAAGGGGTAGGGGAAGGGAAAGGAAGTTTAGGGGAAATTATCTTATATAATCAGAATGCATAGGTAGACATCTATATAAATGAGGAAGAGAATGCAGCCAACTGACACTTCAATCTCATTCTCATCTGAACTGGTCAAAAGAAGGAAGAATATACATATACACATGTTTGGATATTGAGAAACACTGAACTCAGCAGAGAAATAGAAGGCAAAGGGAAGGAGAGGAAGGAAATTAAAGAAATGATACTATAATGGAGAGAATTTTGTTGTTTAGTTGTTTCATCATACCTGAGCCTTTGTGACCCATTTGGGGTTTTCTTGATAAAAAGTGAAATAGTTTACCATTTCCTTCTCTGGTTCATTTTACAGATGAGGAAACAGAGGCAAACAGTGTTAAATGACTTGACTAGGGTCACATAACTAGTAAGTATTCGAAGCCAGATTTGAATTCAGGAAGATGAGTTTTTCTGACTCTATGCATAGCCCTCTATCTACCCCACTTAGCTGCCCCTGGAATGACAGTTAATCTTCTATTTATTTGTTAATTGTTTATATATTTGGGATACCAGACCTCTACCAGAGAAATCTGATACAAAAAATTTTCCCCCATTCAGCCATTTCCCTTTTTATTCTAAGTGCATTAATTGTCTGTGTAATTGCTTTTCAGTTTCATATAATCAAAGTGATCTATTTTATCTTTTGTAATTGTCTCTATTGCTTGTTTTGTTCAGAATAAATCTACTCATACTGGGAGAAGTATGTGATCTGCTTCTCTTTATTTTTTTATAGTATGGTCTTTTTTTTTGGCTTATTTAAGTTGTTCTTTATTTCTTTTTTTTTTTTTACAATTTTAAATTTAATTTAATCTTTGTTACTTTTTTATTTTTCATTTTTTGCTTTTTGGAGGGCAATTGGGGTTAAGTAACTTGCTCAACGTCACACAGCTAGTTTTGTGTGTGTGTGTGTGTGTGTGTGTGTGTGTGTGTGTGTGTGTGTGTGTGTGTGCTAAGTGTCTGAGGCCGGATCCCAACTCAGGTCCTTCTGACTCTGGGGCTGTCACTCTACTCACTGTGCTACCTAGCCTCCCCCTTTATGTTACATTTTAAATTCCAAAATCTCCCTTCCTCTCATCCACACCCTGCACTAGGGAAAGCTACCATTTGATATAAACATGCATATATACATACAGATATATATTATAAATATGTAAAATCCATATATATGTGTATGTGTATATATTTATATGTATCACATATGTAAAACCATACTATACATCTATTTTGGAGGTGGCTACCATCTTCCTTCATAGGTAATTCACAGTTGATTTGAGTATTTAAAATACTCAGAACAACTTAATCATTCACAATTATTCTTTAAACAATATAGCTGTTACTGTATACAACCTTCTCTTGGTTCTGTTCGTTTCACTAATTTCACATGCAAGTCTTTCCACATTTTTCTAAAATCAACCTGCTTATTTCCTATAGATAGTATGGTCTTTAATACTAAAGTCACATATCCTTTTAGGATGAATTGTGGCATGTAATATAAGGTGTTTGTCTAATTTCTGCAAAACTGCTTTCCAGGTTTTCCCAGCAGTTTTTTAAAAAAATCAATAAGTTCTTTCCTGGGCAATTCATGTTTTCCAATTTATTGAATGATAGGTTATTGACTTCCATTGTTTCTGATTTTCCCTAATTTAGTATGTTCCATTGGTCTACCTCTTTATTTTTTAAACAGTACCAGATGGCTTTAATGACTGGTGTTTTATAATATAGTTTGAGGTCTGGAAGTGCTATTGCCCCTTCATCTTTACTTCTTTTTGTCCTTCCTCTTGTCTTGATCTTTTGTTTTTCCAAATAAATTTTAGTATTTTATCAAGTTCTATAAAGTATATATTTGATTGTTTTATTGGTATAGCAATATAAGTGTAAATTAACTTTGGTAGCATTGTCATAAAATATTCATGGTTCAACCATGGGCACTCAATATTCTTCCTGCTGGTTAAGTTCTTTATTTCTTAAGATGGCACATTGTAATTGATCTATACAAGTCTTTTGTGTGATTTAATAGATTGATAACCAGATACTTTATGCATTTTGTAATTATTTGGAATAAGATTTCCCTTTATATTATTGTTTCTAGGATTTTTGTCATTATTATTACATAGAAATGAAGTTGATTTTTGTCTGCTTATTTCATAGTCTGAAATTTTGCTGAAGCTTTTAATTGTCTTGATTAGTATCTTTGCTGGTTTCCTAGAACTTTCTACACTAATGTACTGTTGGTAGAGTTGTAAACTGGTTCAATTGTCCCATAGAACACTTTGGAATTATGCCCAAAGGGCTATAAAACCATGCATACCTTTTGACCCAGTAATACCACTACTAGTTCTGAATCCCAAAAGAGAGAAGAAACAAAAAGAAAAGAGACCTATACATACAAAAATATTTAAAGCAGCTCTTTTCTGACAGCAAAGAATTAGAAATTGAGGGGATGTCCATCAATTGGGGAATGGCTAAACAAATTGTGGTATATGACTGTGATGGAATACTATTGTGCTATCAGGATGTTTTTAGAAAAACCTGGAAAGATTTACATGAACTAATGCAAAGTGAAATGAGTAGAACCAGGAGAACAATGTATACAGTAACAGCAATATTATAAAATGATCAGCTATGAATGACTTAGCTATTCTCAGCAATACGATGATCCAAGCCAACTCAGGAAGGACTTATGACGAAAAAGAACTGATGGAGTCTGAATACAGATGGAAACATACTTTTTTTCCCTTTATTTTTCTTGGGGTTTTTTTGGTCTTTGTTTTCTTTTACAACATAACTTATATGAAAATGTGTTTTGCATGACTACATATGTATAACTTATAGTAAAATGCTTTCCTTCTCAATAAGGGGAGAAGGGAGAGAGTGAGAGAATTTGGAACTCAAAATTTTAAACACAAATGTTAAAAACTGCTTTTACATGTAATGGGAAAAAAAACCAAACAAATTATTTAGAGGAAAAAAATAAAGGACATTGATCAGTCTCCCCCAAGTAATTCTGGGGCTGGGGTGAGGAACAGAACTGGCTCCAGCTGTATGCTGGTGGCCTCTTTCTCTCAGGCTTAGTGGGCTGCCACACAGCCCTCCACATGTAGTGTCCTAACATTTTTCCTCTGTTCTTCAGTTCTCTAGCATGCAGAGTATTGTCTTGTGGCTACAATTACCACCTACATAAATTTCTGATGTTTGGCGTTTGTATTTCTGCAGCACTGGGATGAAATAGGTTTCAGGATATAAGCTTAAACAAGACCAGACAAATGTCCTCTTCCATTTCTTCTAGTCCTCTGCAGAGCTCTGTTACAGCACAGAATGGTGCTATGGTGTTGGCAACTGAGGCCTCAGCAAATTTCTGCATTTGGGTGCCAAAATCTCCATGGCACTGAGAAAGCATGGGGTGAGTCAGGATGTGGGATTGGGTTCTACAACTAAGGTTGCTTATGCAGCCTTGTTACTGATGACATAGTGGGTGGTAGAGGAAGGGATGCTGAGTGAGTATGAATTAGATGCTAGTTTGTGGAGCTTTTACCTTCTTTGGTTTCTTAGTGCCCTATACCATGAAGATAACTGGAAATGGTTTAGCTCTGATGCATAATTTCTATTTTGGAGATGTTTAAGAAGTTGTGAGAAGTCTGATGGAGGTGAGTGATGTGGACTGGAGGTTAATAAGGCATTTGGAAAAAAAAGAAGTTGTGAGGATCAGAAAAAATGTCTAGTCCTTCATTTTGTTGGTCATGTGGCCTAGATGTTCCTATTAGATACCTCTAAAGAAAAACTATCCTAACTTGTATTAGGCTAAGGGATTTAGATATTATCCCCATCACGTCATCCAAACTTCTTCATCTTTTGTGATTTTTGCCCATAGTCTCTCATATCTCCTCCATAGAAAAGGTACCCAACACAGTGGGGGCTTTCCTTTAAGCCTTTGAATATTTAATGTAAACCTGGGCAACCTCCAGACTATTTGTTGTACTTCTTGCGACACTATATGACTAACCCATTTCCTTTACCAACGACACTTCTGAGATGATATCCTTTATTCCTTTTTATAAACATAACCTTTATAAGCTGGGGATCTTGACCCCAACTCTCACTTACACTGGTGAGTTGGGTCCCCACACCATGGCTTAGAGCTCTCTTGAGTTAGGACTGGGGAGTTATGAGGTTATTCTCTAATGCTACTGACTTGAATCCATATTATGACATATTCTCCCCATTATCAATCATCAGTGATTAATGTCCAAATATCATTTAACCAAATAACATAAATTAGATGTTTAAAAAGATATTTACTGAGAAGATAGAGGGAGCACAGCAGTATAAACATTTTCTCAGAATGTCCAGGGGCAAACTCCACCACCACCACCCCATATCACTTTGGTCCATGGGGACAATATGTTCAAAGCAACTAAAAGTTGCTACAGAACATTCACCCCCAACAAGTTCACTTCCAAACATTGCTAGAGGAGGCCTCAGGTCTTAATTCACCCCTCTTGAAGAACAAATCACAGAGAAAATAATTATCTGAAAGACAATGATAATGATGAAACATTATACTAAAATTCCTTTAGGTAAGCAATCATACTTACCTAAAACATGTTGCTAAATATGTACATCAATAAAATAGAGGAGGGGATTAATGAGCTCAAAATTTATTTAAAAATTGGAAATAAATAAACCCCAAATGAACACAAAGTAGATGATATTGAATATTAGAACAGAAATAAATCTGAAACAAAAAATTACATAAATTAAAATAAAACTAAAAGCTGATTCTTTGAAAAGTGTATATATCTTATTTGTATGTAGTTAGCTTCACATCATCTCTTCCATTAGATTGTGTGAGAGCAGAAACTGTCTTTTGGCCTTTCTTTGTATCCCTAGTTCTTTTCACAGTAACTGGCACATAGTAGGCATTTAATAAATGCTATTCATTGATTGACTGACTGGTGGAAAACAACCAAGCCCGAGGATATGTTTCCCTTTTAAAATATATTGATCAGGAAAATAGCTTGACTCTAAGGGGGAAAAAATCAATGTTGGGGGTGTGTGGCTAAAGAGAGTAGGATAGGCAGCTAATGTAATGACCCCTTTAAGCAGGAACCAAAATCCACACGTGGAAAGGGCAAGGCCAGATTTTTGTGATATCTAACAAAGACTTCTACTACCACTCAAAGCCTTATTTAAGCAAGACATGTGGATGTATATAAGGGCAACACACACCTTACACAAACAATTTCAGGAGCCCAGAAAACAAATGCTGACCATATTTATATCTGAAGGGGTGGGAATCACTGGGAAAGAAGGTGACAAGGACTTTTTAGAAATTTATCATTAAAACACATATTTTGAAATCCACACATATATGCAAAGTAAAACCTCCCCCCAAAAGGAATGACAATTTTCTAAAGATATATTTGTTTCTGCATCTTGACACTTTTGTTTTCCTTGAGTTTCTTTTCTATAGCTATAAAGAACAAAAACTCTATTTTTTTTAAACTTTAAGTTTATATAGTGCCTATCACAATACCATTTCCAAAAGATGCTCTATACATATTTGTTGACTGACTGGCTTGGACAAACTACTTCCATCTCTTTATACTTATACATGCATAATTCAGAAAAATTCTTTGTCCTCTTCCACAATAATCTTAAAGAATGGTAATAAAATTAAAAAGTAGAAGACTACAATTCTATTTATGAAAGGCTTGCTTGAATATCAGCCATAATTAGCATAAAGGTTTCTCATAACTATACTCTAGATTTAAAGGAACACCAAACACTCTACTAATCTTCTAGCACAGTTCCTGATAAACTCAGGCTAATTACCATAGGAACACAATAGGAGTGATCGTCACAGTTGACAGTCTCAGCTAACATTCACATAGTGCTTTAAGGTTTCTAAAATGTCTTACAAATATTATTTCCTTTTGTCTTTACAACAAGCCTAGGAGATTGATACTATTATTGTACTAATTTTATAGATGAGAAAAATGAGGCCTATAGTCTTTCATCCAGATTCACACACCTTTTAATTGTTTGAGGCTAGATTTGAACTCAGGCCTTCCTAACAAGGTCCAGTGCTCTCTTCTACTCTGCCCCTAGCTTCCTTTAAATTTAAGTATCTGGTTGAATAAACACCCTAATTGTGAATAGAAACCCAGAACTTTGTTGTTACTCTAACAGTTTTTCTCTCTCCATTTCACAAAGTGACTCAAATTAAAGTTTATAAGTACTTATGTACTTGAACATTTAGCTTGATTCACAGCCATCTTTATTTTCAAATGAGTACAGCTGTAACTTGAATCCATGGCTGCTGAATTTAATCTTAAGTAGCAAAGAGAATCTCTTTGGAGACAATGAATAAACAGTGCCAAGAGTACAATGTCAACAATCTAAGCTCTCTTAAAACACACACACACACACACACACACTGCATCTTGACATTTCATTGAACATCCCTCAGATCTGGGCTGTATTTTCTATAGGAACTGATTGGTGGGAATGATCCACCAGCCAACTTCAACACCAGCTTTCACTCCAGCAAGATCTTGGATCTATTTTCATCATAAATTCAAATCTGGCTATGGCTCAGAAATAACACCAGTCTCTACAGAGCATGGAGGGAGGCCATTCATTCAAATTGTTGTTTCTGGACCTACCATCTGTTTTGGACATTGTGAAACATAAGGTACTGCCAGAAGTAAAAGTATTTGTTGAGAAAGAATAGTCACTCTTCTTTTTCCTCAAATGACCAAAATCCTAGAGGGGAGTGGCAGTCTGAATTTGTACCTTTTATTTGTTTTTTTCATCTGTCCACAGAAAAAAGCAATTATATGTCATGGGTTATATTGGTTATATTATATAACCTGGGTTATATTACCTGTTATAAACCAAATGCCCAATGATGCCTGAGTGACTCACTGCCTAAAGAGTAAATTGGAAAACATAAACTCAAATGTGAACAAAAGAAAAATGATGTCTATCATAAGGATCAAGATACTGGAAATCTGGCAAAGAAAAACCTCATCATTCCTGAAGGATCTTAGTATTTAGTTACAAAATATCTATGAGCCCACAAAAATGTCCATCGTACTGCAAAATTAGGATTGACTCCATTCATACTTGCCAACATCAGCCCTCCAGCCCATCCTAGTAATTTCCTCCTCTTGATAATTAAGTTAAGACAATACTGTCAATTTATCCAATAACAATATTGTAAAAACAAATAATTTTTGCATACTTAAAAAGCTGTGACCAATGCAATGAACTCTGATTCCAGAGGACTGGTGAGCAATTATGCTACCAGCCTCCTGACAGAAAAGTAATGGATTCAAGATGCAAACTGAAACATATGCAATGGAAGTAGACAATGTAGAAGTTGGTTTTACTTGACCACATACATCTGTTAACGAGGATTTTGCTTTTCTTTTGAATGAGGGTGAAGAGAGGGAGAAAATACAAATTTATTGAAAACCAAAAGGAAGAAGGGGGAAAAAGTATTCTTAAGTGTCTCTTAATTTCTAAAGACCTTCTCTCAACACAAATATCAATTCTTAAAACCACACAAATAAATAAATGTTAAAGGGCAAAAAAGTACATTAAATTTATTTTTCTATGGATTCTAATTTCCTTTAAAGATACCCTAATTTATTTTGGGACCCACACGTCTGGATGTGGGAAGGAACATGGCATAATAGAGTTGATATTTGTTAGATATGGGTTAAAATCATGTCAATGACATACTTAATTTGTGACTCAGTTAAGTCATTTAATCTCAGTGTCCCAGGCAACTCTCAAAAACTGTAAATTGCAGAGCAGGTGCTGACCTACACTGATAGAGGGAAATTCTTCATTGGGCATTCCCTATATCAAAGAAAGCATAGATTCAATTCAAAATGAGATATCTGTACATATACCTATTAATATACATGTATGCACAATATATCTGCAGTGCTTTTCCTTATCAATTCAAGTATACTAGTTTAACCAGACATCTGCTCTTTATATCAGCATGGGTAGGAAATTACATATCTCATTTCCAGGATTAAAAATAGAATTGAAAAGCTCCAAGAATCTGGCAGTTTTAGTCTGGTGGTAGCTGGTGGCACAGGGGATAAAGTGTTGGGCTTGAAGTTAGGAAAACCGGAGTTCAAATATGGTCTCATATACTTAATAGATATGTGACCTTGGGCCAGTCACTTTACTCAGCTACAGTTCCCTCAGCTTTGTGAGGAAAGCGTTGTGAGGTTCAAATGAGATAATATTTGTAAAATTTGTAAAAAAAAAAAAAAACAGTATAGTGACTGACAATACTAGGTGCTATATAAATGCTTGTTTCCTTTCCTTTCTTTTCCTGGATGACTATAAGACATTATGATTAGTTTACATCGTGAATGCTGTTCAAGTTAGTTCAGAACACTGAACAGATAACCAGATTCCTCCCCCAATTCCTTCACACAACACAAACTAGTTCTGGCATTTCCCACCTTCTTCTCCTTTCTCCACCTCACCCCACCCCAACAATGCATATGTTTAAATGCGATGAAATAGTAAAGAAATTGTTAAGCTTTTATAATGTACCAAACATTGTGTTGAATGCTGAGCATATAAACAGAAAAGTAATACAGTCTTTACTCTCATTGAGTTCAGATTTTAATTAGGAGAGAAAACACACATAGAAAGGATCAACTGCAGGGCAGATGAAAAGACCCAGTGATCCATCGGGTACAGTGGCAGGGCAAATGATAAAGCCCAGGAATACCCTGAGTGCAATGTCAGATCAGAGGTAAGGTTTGGTGGTCCACCATCTTCCTGAAAGAATTATAGTTAATGACTCTGTGCTTAGTTAAGAGATGTGAGTTACCGTTCAACCACTTATTTTTGGAAATCAGGTAATGGACCCGAGTATCAAAATAAACAGGGTTCTGGGTTAGTTCCAACAGGGATGTGGATTGAGGGAGTAACCATCCACCTAGGAGAAGATGTCTGATACTTAATGGGATCTGAGTAATAGAAACTCATTTGGGAAGGAGAAGGGCACCCCACAGCCTGTTCTTTCTGTACCTCCAGACCCCATGGGATCTAAGTAAATACAGGTTATTTTTATTTTCTTTTCAAAGCATTCCACAGGATGGTGGCACTCACAAGTGGGATGTGGAGAGAGAGAGAGAAAATGTGATTCATGTTGCTGGGAAATCTGGGAGAGAGAAACATAGAAAGAGGTGAAAGTTCAAGAGAGAGCAAAAGTCTATTGACAGACTATTAGGAAATGATCCACAAATGTAGTATTTACAAATACGCACAAAATGTTCCCGTAACATTTGAAAAGTAAAGCAAGTTAAATAACTCTGGTATGTTCTATACTTTCAGATAAGCTTTCAAAACAAAATAAAAACAACAGGAAAGTTTCAGGCCCACAAAAATTTCATTAGTTCATAGAATTTTTAATATTCTTCCTCAAATTTACCAGGGATTGATTGCCTCACCTATTTTCATTTGCTTCTAGTGGTTAACTTTGTAGGCGAGGCCATGTGGGACACTAGCCAAGAGAATATGGCCAAGAGAAAAGGGCAAAAGCAATTGAGAGTGTACTTCCAGAACCATCACTAAGCAAAATTGTAATACAGGCAAAACTGCCTTCCTAGACACTCACCTCCTCTTCTGATACCCTCTTCCTCCTCTAAATGTTTTCTACCCATATCAGTTCTAGCATTACAGAAGTTCATTTAGCCTGAACATGTTTTTAGTTCAATACATTTCTAAAGCAAGATACTCCTCTCCAACTCTGTGCATATAAGACCATATAGTCTAATGTTAAGGCACCACTGCTGGGACAAAGGGTTAGGGCATTGCACTCACTCCTTCTCCCTAAGTTATTTGGTTTTGCTCTGGACCAAGGTGTGAGGGCCAAACTGAGGATAGTCCTGGGGAACCTCTATCCTGTAATTAAAAGGGGCCTGGGCTCCCTTTTCCTCACATTCTGTAGCTTATTAACATTAAATTACCACTCCACAACCCTGAAGAAAAACATATTAAAAACTTAGGTTCAGACTCACATCTACAGTTTCCCCCAAAACAGCTGGGAGTGGGAGGAGTAGAAATGGACTCAATGAACAATATAAATCAGGTATGAAACATTTATTTCCTACCCATAAAAGAAATAATAAAATATAAAAAATTAACAAGCACAAACTGACACAACTTAAAACAATATTCAACAGCATCATGATTTTTACAGTCTCTCAGGAAGCTTCAACTTCAACTTCATCAGAACATAGAAAAGTTTGTCAGATTGCTGACTGGACATTTTACAATTCACCTCTGTTCTTCTCTCTCAGTAACTCTCAGAAGGGGCCTGCTGGTAAAATGGGCAAAAATGAGATGAGGGATGAGCTTCCTTTTCTTAGACTCTGATCATTAAATTGTTGCCCCGTCACTCTGGGAAAAATCATTTAAAGGTTGGTCTAGGTTCACATTTAGGGTTTCCCCAAAAAAGATGAAGCAAAAATGCAGTAATAATAGCTAGTATTTACATATCAATTTAAAATTCATAAAGTACTTTAAAATAGTTGATCTTCATTTTATTCTTGCTATAACCCTGGGAGGTAGGTGTTATTATTTATCCCCATTTTACAGATGAGGGAATGGAGGCAGAGGTAAAGCGAGAGGATTACACAACTAGTAAATCTCTGATGGTTGACTTGCACTCTGGGCCCAGTGCTCCATCTACTGTGACACCTCTTAGACCTCTTTGGCCTGGATTATTCCCACTATCTGAGTGGAAAGCCTTGGTTTCTACTCACTATTGAATGAAGATGGAGAAAATCATGAACCTGTACTGACTGGTACACTACAAATTTCTGTTACATTACTTTAGTGGGCTCTCCCCCACTTAGTCACTATCCCATTTTCCACCATGGCTCTTCTAAACCTTTTCATCCTTCTTAAAGTCTCCCCTCCTACCCTATCAGTTGAGAACATAACCTCAGAGATCATTCACCAAGAGCTCCCTCCTCTTCCCTCCTCACCTCACATCACCCAGATGCCTTCTTTCACTATCTCTTCCTCCACCCTTGTTTCAGATAATGAAGTTAACATCTCCTTGCAAAGGCAAACACCTCTATGGGCACAAGTGATCCCATTTCATCCCTTTCTTCTCCAGCACATTGTCACATCTATCATCTCTACTCTCTCATTTCATTTTGCTCTCTCCCTGTCTACTGGAGGCTTCTCTCTTGCCTATAAATTTTGTTCACGTCTTCCCCATCCTCCAAACCCTAACTTGAGTCATCCATCCTACTAGCTATCATCCCTAACTCTTCTCCATTTTCTGGCTAAATTCCTTGAGAGAGCGCTCTATCACAGGTGCCTCCACTTCTATTTCTCATACTCTTTTTTGCTTCATCCAGGTCATTGATAAAGACGTTAAACAAACTTGGGACGAAGGCAAACTGGTAGTAACCAAATCAATTTTGTTGTCTGGGGCTTTTAACTACTGTATTAATCTATAAACCACTTTGATAGAGGATGATCTTAGTATGGCTCACAAATAACAGTTTTTATGTATTGATAATTCCTCAATAAACAGAGCTTTGGAAATAGGTATTCTACTTGCCCATGATAGTTATAACTTATGTTCTTTTAGTAAAGAAGGATCATGTAATCTTAAAATTGAAAAGGAAGGGGCGGCTAGGTGGCACAGTGAGTAGAGTGCTGGCCCTGGAGTCAGAAGGATCAGCCTCAGACACTTAACACACACAAACAAAAACCTAGCCGTGGGACCTTGGGCAAGTCACTTAACCCCAACTGCCCTCCAAAAAGCAAAAAAAGAAAAGAAAAGGATATCAGGAGCATCTACTCTAACCCATAAAATAATCTACTCTAACCCATAAAATAATCTACTCTAACCCATAAAATGATCCTTATTATCCTTAAACAGTAATCTCCTCTTTACAAATTTGTTGAAAAAGCATCATTCACACTCTACTTCCACTGTAGTTCAATTGTGGACAGCCCTAATTGTTAAGAAGTTTTTCTTCATATCAAGCTGATGCCTATCTCCTTCTAACCCATTGGCTGAGACCAAGCAATATAAATCCAGTTCCTTTTTAACATTACAGCCTTGGAATATTTGATAACAATTATCTTGTGTCCCCTAAATCTCCTCCATAACAAACATCCACATGTTCTTCAACTAAGCCCTTTATAACATGGTTTCAAATCACCTAATCATTCTGGTCAACTTCCTTTGGATGTGTTTCAGCTTCTCAGTGTCCTTAATAAAACACAGAACTCAGAATTGAATATAACATTACACATGTGATATGACCAGAGCAGATTGAAGCTGAATTATAACCCTTTTCATTCTGAATTCTACATATCTAAGATCACATTAATTTTTTAACTTTCATATCATACTGTTTCCCCCTCCAAAAAAAATCCCAAGGATCTTTTTATATAAACTGTTGTCTAGCCGGGTCTCACCAGTCTTGTACCTGTGAAGTAAAGTTGGTTTTTTTTCTAATCTAAATGTAAAGTTTCCTTTTTACCCTTATTAAATTTTATTTAATTAGATTTGGCCCATTGGCTCAGCCTGTCTTGAATTTTGGGACTGCCAGCTTTACCATCTGATGGATTAATTCACTCAGCTTAGTGACATTTGCCCACTTGATAACCATGCCTTCTTAAATTCATCTCAATCACGGATAAAGATTTTAAGTAAATTAAGGACAAGGGCACAGTCCTTTGGGTTCTACTAGAGTTGTCTTTGCAGGTTGACATTGATCCATTTATGAGCACTCTTTGGGTCTGCTCATTCAACTACTGTTCTAAACTCATCAAACTGAACAAAGTGAGATTTTTCCAACTTTTTTGTTTAGTTGGTTGTTTGTTTTTACCATTTTAGTAACCTGTATTAGGTTAGGAGGAAAGACATGTGATAAAATAAATATTGTGGCCTGGAAAGTTTTTATATTTATTATCAAAGAATTCTATGCATGTATTTGTGGAAAAAACAAGAGATATTAGATGCCAAAAGATAGAGATCTAGTTGGACAGCATGATACAAAGGAAAGAGCAATGCATTTTCCCCATTTGCTATGTACTATATGTGTGATCTTGGTCAAGTCACTTATCCTTTCTGGGCCCTAGTTTCTTCATCTATAAAGTGAGGAAGTTGGACTAGATGTTCTCTGAGGTCCCTCTGTCTAGCTCTACTCTATGAGCCTATGGTTGCTGCTTGCTGTTAGAATTATAGACTGAGATAAAGAAGAGGTCATTATTTGAAAGTTAAAATGCAATATTTGTAGAATGAAAAAAATTCTGTAGTCCACATTACTACATTCAATGTTATTCTCAAAATATTTACTTTAAAATTTCATCTCTTTTCTGACTGCTCATGTTGAGATGTGTTGAGATGCTCTGTGCTGAGATGACTTCTGCCTTAATTCCCATGGTGAAAAGTGATCAGAATTCAATCTTCTTATTGTTGTTTTATTGGTATCACTATATCCTTGAATATTTTTATTGGCATTAGGACCTTAACAAACATCTAGCTGAATGTGCCTAGAGGTAGATATCTTTCTTCTATTCGTTTGGAAGAAATTCTGATTCAGTCACAGAATAAGTCATATTCTCTTCCCATTCCATTAAATTGATAATATGATGTTTGCATTTGAGAACTTGTTTCCTAAGTAGTGATTAATATAGAAATGCTTAGGCATTTTAAATAAATTGTCATGCCAATATCATCAAATTAATCTTTATTGCTTAAATTTCTTTGGAGGTAAAGATTAAAATATATTAAATTATGATTTTTTATTATAGAAGGATAGTTAATCTTTGATTAAACTTGTGACTTAGTATCCATGAATGCACAGGTTCTAGGTCTTAAAATATAGCTGATTTCTCTGCCTATAACTGCAAACCCAGAAGCTAAATTTATTTAGAAGAGGAAGTCTTTGCTGAGTATATAGAGAGCAAAACATGCCAGGACATTCATTATATGCCATCTGCACTCAAATTTTAGCAGTACGCTTAAAAGTCACAGCATTCATCAATCTATCCCACAGGTTCCTTTTTAATTTTGAACGTAATAAATACTAAATAAAATGGGTATTTACATATACAAAGTAGATTGATATTATATGTAAAATATACATGAAAATGAAATTCTCTTGCATACAGCTTGCTTTTCTTTTTACATATACAATAAATTCATGGAACACTTTCCTCCCTGCCCACAGAGGTCATGCTCACTCCCCTAATTTGCACCAGCATTAGCAGGCTGTCCCTAAAGGGGTGACAGTTGTTACTTTTTGTGTTCTATGGGTAATGCTGTGGGTGACTCTCCTCCTAACAGTTGTTTAGAAGCACCCATCTATGTACTTCTCTTTAATAATAATCCAGTAGACTCTTTTAGCAAAGGCATTTACTCAAAGAGGCACAGCAAGAATAGTAATTACACAGCATTCCTCTCATCAAAACAGAGGCAACTCTCCCATGGATACTGTTAACCTTAAAAGTTTGATTAAAGGAGACAACAAGCTAGGTGATATACAGTTGCAGCATTTATTCCCTTAAATTAGTGAATGTGTACCTACAAGGAGTTAGAAAACAAATTCTAACTTCCGAACAAAAGACTGAGAAAGCTTAAATACATTTTAGAGACAGCCCAATTCAGGGTCAAATTTATGATTACCAGAAAGGGATTTGCCACAACATAACACATGCCCCACAAAATATTTAGATAAGAAAAGGTTCCATTATTCAAGATAGTATTTTAGGTTCAGAGTCTCATCCTTGGCAAAAGAAAGAATGCCCTTAAATTAGCCCTGTCTGTGGTTATTTATATATGAAGAGATATTCTCTGAGTTTACTCAGAGAACAAAGAAGCTATTGGGTCTGTTTGGAATTTATGATCTCTGTTTTCCTCCTGTAAGGAGTATGTCCCAAGATAAGGGGAAATCCCCCTTTCAGCCCTGTCTGGTCTCTGAAGCCACTGACAAAGGAAAAGGCATTTTTAAAGCAAAGCAAAGCACTCTAATTCAGACCTTGGCCAAAATATGATATTTAATGATTATTAATACACATAAAATCCATGGAGGAAAGAGTGAGTGTGAAAGTAAAGTACAATGGGAGCTTAACAGTCATGGTCAATGGAACTCACAACTCTGAAATTGTAGCCTTTTCTTTTTCTGGATGGTCTTCATGGTATTTACTGTGAGGCACGGGGATGGAGGAGTTGCTCTGTTTCTCAGAGCTAGACTGATTCCTCTTAGAGCATTGCATCACTACTGCACAGATGGCTCAGCTAGGGTTGTTCTTTATAGGATATGGTATTTAGGGTGGATGGGGCATCCTCCTGGATTAGGTCAAGGAAGTCATGCAATGGATACCGTGACTCTTTACTGGGCTTGGCTGCTGCCAGCCATTGAACAGCAACTGCCAGACAAACCCAGGAAGGTTGAGCTACCCCTGGGCTCTTCTCAGAGGTGTCATTACTGGACAGCTCAATCCACTGGATTTCCTGGCTTGCTCTTTGAAGGACAGCCTTTTCTACTTCCAGCTCCTGGCTTGGCTGTGTGGTACTGTGCTTTCTCTTCATCTGAAGTGTTATAGCTAGAGTGCTACAGAGCTTTCAGCTAGGACAATGACACTTAGCTTATCATCAGCAGAAACCTTTCCTTTCCAGAATCTTAGCTTCATGGATCCTGGAAACAGGTTCATTGTATCACTGAAATCTTTATATGCAATTGAACTGTTCAAGCCTAAGATCCTTTCCAATGCAGGACAACATCTCTTTTCTTATCCAAAGGCTTTCTCCTTTACATTACAAGGTCTCTGTTCTTTTTTTTTTTTTTTTTTTTTGCTTTTTGGAACGGGTGTGGGGGGGAGGTGGGGGGAGTGGCAGGACACTTGGGGTTAAGTGACTTGCCCAAGGTCACAGGGCTACTAAGTGTTAAGTGTCTGAGGTGGAATTTGAACTCAGGTCCTCCTGACTCTGGGGCATTACCAAGGTCTCTGTTCTTTATCCTCTACAAACCTTCAGTTCAGTTTACACCAGGGAACCTATTTTGCATACAATATGTTCCTTTAAAGCTATCTCATAAAATATTTTTCCTTTTGAACTTCCTTTTTGTTCACTTTTGTGTAATTTTTAATGCTGCAATAACCCTCTCTTTTTTTGGCAGCACTATCACTAGCACCCCTCACCTCTTCCACATATAAACCACCACAAGGGATAAGTAAAAATACAATCCTTGTAACAAATAAATATTGTCAAGTAAGTCCATTTGTCATTTCAAAATAGGTATGTCTTATTCTGTAGCTTGGGCTCTTCAGGACATGGGTAGCATGTTTCATCATAGATCATTTGGAGGCAAGATTGGTCATTTCATTGTTCACTTTTCTTTCTTTTTTTAAAACGATATTTTCTTCCAATTACTTGTAAAAGCAATATTAACATTTTTTTTTAAAATTTAAATTCCAAATTCTTTCCCTCCTTCCCTTTCCTCTCCCTTTATTGAGAAGGTAAGCAATCCAATATAGGTTATACATGTGCAGGCATGCACATAATATAAAAGGTATGCTTTGATCTGCATTCAGACTCCATCAGTTCTTTCTCTGAAGATAGCATTTTGCATATAAATCCCTTGGAATTGTCTTGTATTGCTGAAAATAGCAAAATCATTTACAGTTGATCATCATATAATATTTCTGTTACTGTGCATGCTGGTGTCCTTGTTCTGCAAACTTCACTCAGTATCAGTTCATGTAAGTCTTCCCAGGTTTTTCTGAAAGCATCTTGCTGACCATTTCCTGTAATAGTATTCCACCACAATCATATACAACAATTTGTTCAGCCATTCCTCAATTGATGGGCATCCCGTCCATTTCTGATTTTTTGCCACCACAGAAAAAAAAGCTGCTATAAATATTTTCTTTTTTGTTTTGGGATACAGATATAGTAGTGGTATTACTGACTCAAAGGGCATGCACAGTTTTATAAATCTTTGGGTATAGTTCCAAATTGCTCTCCAGAATGATTGAATCAGTTCACAACTCCACCAATAGTTGCACTGATGCCCCAAATTCCCCATATCTCTTTTAACATCTGTTGCTTCTTCTGTCATATTAGCCATGGATGTGAGGTGGTACCTCAGAGTTGTTTTAATTTGCATTTCTCTAATCAATAGTGGTTTAGAGTATTTTTTCCATATGATTACAGATAACTTTGGTTTCTTCATCTGAAAATTGCCTGTTCATATACTTTGACCATTTATTAATTGGGGAATAACTTTGCATTCTTATAAACTGGGCTCTGTTCTATACATATTTGAGAAATCAGGCCTTTATCAGAGAAATTTGCCGTAAAAATATTTGCACAGTTATGATGACTGTTTATGTTCCTCCTCCCTATTTTCCCCTGTTTATCCTTCCCTCTGTCCTTTCACTATGTCCCATCTAAAAAATGTTTTTCTCCTAACCACCATCTCCAATTAGCTTTTCTTCTATCAACTCCCCCTCTCTCTTATCTCCTTTGTCTCCAACTCCCCTGTAAGATAAGATAAATTTCTATACCCAGCTTAGTGTGTATGTTATTCCCTCTGAGTCAATTCTTATAAGAATAAGGTTCAAGTATTGCCTGCTATGGTGAATGAAAGATGAAATGAATGAGGAAAGAAAGGTTGAATTTCCCAAGTATTTTGATTTATTAATCTATCATGCATGCCAACTGCCTAACAAATCAGGACCAGGAACCTTTCTCAGCTTAGGGCTGGATCCAGGGGGAGACAGACTTTTATGCATGAAAAACAATTTATCAAACAAGGCCAATTAATTGAAAGGAAACAATATAACATTAGGTAATCTAGTTTCTAATCAGAAAAAAGATAAGGGACTTTCCAAGTACGGAGGGAAAGAGTGAACAAATGTGATCTCCTGAAATCAGAAAAAAGAGGAGTCCGACTTCCCCTAACTGTAAACAATCAAAGAAACATAGAAACAATAACTGATTTATCAGTACAGGGTCAGTTTTCAGATGACATGAATAGCTTGAAATGTACAATGTAAAAAGTTTATTCTTTGTGATTTCTCTTTCAAACCTGAAAGGAAACTTACTTTTCTATGCTTTTCTTTAGTCCTCTGTTTGAATGTCACATTTTCTGTTCAGTTCTGGTTTTTTTTCATCAGGAATGCTTGAAACTCATCTATTTCATTAAATATTCATCCCCCCCCCCCCGAAGAACTATATTCAGTTTTGCTGGTTAGGTGATTTTTGGCTATAATTCTAGCTCCTTTGCCTTCCAGAATATCATATTCCAAGACTTTCCCTCCTAATGTAGAAGCTGCTAAAATTTTGTGTGATCTTGACTGTGACTCCATGATGTTTGAATTGTTTCTTTCTGGCTATTTGCAATATTTTCTCTTTGACCTGGGAGTTGTGGAATTTGACTATAATATCCCTGGGAGTTTTCCTTTTGGGATCTCTTTCAGGGGGTGAGAAGTGGATTCTTTCAAGTTCTATTTTACCCTCTGGTTCTAATATGTTGGGGCAGTTTTCCTTTGAAATATAATGACTAAGTTCCCCCTACCCCTTTTTTGATCATGGCTTTCAGGTAGTCTAATGATTCTTAAATTATCTCTCCTATATCTATTTTCCAGGTCAGTTGTTTTTCCAATGAGATATTTCACATTTTCTTCTACTTTTCATTCTTTTGATTTTGTTTTATTGTTTCTTTATGTCTTGTGGAGTCATTAGCTCCCACTTAATCAATTCAAAATTTTAAGGAATTCTCTTCTTTAGTGAGCTTTTGCACATCCTTTTTCATTTGACCAATTCTGATTTTAAGGAGTTCTTAAACTGTCTGAAACTTTAAGTTTTGGGGTTTTTTTGCTGCTCTTTTCAGAGATAGTTCTAGGGGTCTGTAAGTTTTCAGTTCTTCCAAAGTTAGGTATTGGGAGAAACAGGATTTGGGGGTACCTTTGTAGGGTGAGGGGGTTACCCTGGGTGAAATGCCATAGGCCACTGCTCCCCTCATAGTAAACCAAGTAGTGTTCCACTCCTCTAGTAAAGGCAAAGCTAAAGTGAGTGAAGGAAGCATTTATTATGATTCTGGCAAGAAGCGGGAATGTGGTACCCATAGGGAAACACATATGCTGTACAGAAGCAAAACTGAGCCTTTTATTGATTAGTACTTCCTGGTCCCTCCCTTCAGAACTGGGACTGGTCCCAGTTCCTCCAGGGTTACAATCTTTCTAACCCACCCATTACATGTTGCTTCTTAACCTGTTCCCTCCTTCCAAACACGGGTCTACATGAGTCTCATGTTCAAAAAATGGAGGGATAATCTATGCATGGGCATGTAAGTTAAGGTGCATGAAGGTTATTAGGCACATGCAGGAGTTAGGTCTCAGTGACCAGGGACAAACTCTCAAGTTTGTACTTTTCAAGGTTTCAAGCCTCGTAGTTTCCTAGAAATAGGGGCCCTGACCATAATTCTTGCAAGGCAGACTGTGCTTATCTGCTAGCCTTGTACTCCTTAGCAAACTCCTTATATGGCACTATCTGTGGAAGCAGGGCTCCATATGGTGCTAGACTCTACTCAGTGCCAGGAAAAGGCCCTTGCAATCTCCTTCTGCCCACTTGTCTGACTCCCTCCCCATCTGTGAACTGAGAGCTCTGGAAGCTGCTGCAGATTCAGTCACCCCCCCTACAGGCTTGCTAGGGTATGGCTGGACTGTACTTACTCTATTCTCACCCCAATGAAACAGACCTTCCCTACCAACCTTAAGTTGTCTTGGGCTAGGAAATTCTTTTACCCTGTCTTTCTGTTGGTTCTGCTACTTCAGAATTCATTTAAAGTTGTCTGAAGGGGAATTTGGAGGGCTGAGATAGTCCCTGCTTTTACTCTACCATGCTGCTGAATATAATTTTCCCATTGATAAATTTTCTTAAATCTTCCAAAGTAATTTGTATTTATAATATCATGGTTGTCTGGCTCATTCTATGGTTCTGCTCACTTTGCTCTGGATCAGTTCATATAACTCTTCTCAGGTTTCTCTGGAGCTATACCTTTCATCATTTTTTATACTGTGTCTTAAGAACATTCTATTCTATTCATATATACCATGCTTTGTAAGGTAATTCTCCATTTAGTAGGCATCTACTTTATTTTCAGTTCTTTACTACCAAAAATAGAACTGCTATGACTATTTTTTGTACATATGGGTCTGTTTCCCTTTGCTTTGATCTCTTTGGGATACAGGCCTGATATGATTGGGTCAAAAGATATGTATTGTTTTGTGAGCATAATTCTGCTCTAGCCCTTTATTTTAACTGCATGGATATTGATTTTTCAAATGTTCCATTTAAATAATAGTTCTCTAATAGATTATCCCCTTTATCATTTCCATTGTCTCATTTGCCTTTGGTTTCTACCTGTCTACTAGTAGCTTTCCAACAGCTTACAAATATGTCCATTTCTCCCCTATTCTTAAAATACAGTTTCTTGTCTTTATCCCTTTTATGACTAAGTTCCTTTAAAAGACTATCTACTATAGGTATAGGTACTTCCTTGTCTCTCATTCTCTTCTTGCCTCTCTGCAGTTTGGCTTCCAACCTCATCATTCAGGGGCAGCTAGGTGGTGCAGTGAATAGAACACCAGCCCTGGAGTCATGAGGACCTGAGTTCAAATCCAGCCTCAGACACTGAACACAAAACTAGCTGTGTGACCTTGGGCAAGTCACTTAACCCCAACTGTCCTACCTTCCCCCTTCCAAAAAGCAAACAAAAAACAAACAAAAAACCCCTCATCATTCAATTAAAACTATTCTCTCCAAAATTATTTATGATTTTTGCTTGCCATATCTAATGACCTTATTAATTAATACAATGGTCTTATTGATCTTATTCTTCACTTATCTGCAGCTTTTAACACTGAGATGAATGAAAAGTCTGAAAGACAGAGTTTCTGGGCAATTATACCACTGCACTTGATGTTAGGCATTCTTCTCTTTTTCCTCCATACTATTTCACTTGGTAATCTCATTAGCTCAAGTGGTCAGAGGAGAAAGACTGATTATTTTGTGAAGGAAAACTAGGCCATCTTTTGCTTCAATTCTTGCTTGGCCTTTAATTACTGAATGGGCAGACAAACCGAGACCTGGGAAAAAGCTTAGCTTAAGACCAAGGTCTCCCAGTGAAACCAGGATCATCACCAGTCATCTTGACCTATGTCTTGCCATTGGATTCTGCTGACTCTGCAGAAGAGAGTGAGGCTGATGATTGCACAGCTCTGCCTCACTTAAATCCAATTCGCTTGCAAGTCAAGACATCCTTCTCCTGATGTCATTGGTCCTCTTTGAGAATGAAGGATGAACAACAACAATAGCTCCCATGGATTCAATCATCTTCTCTGTGCAGATGACTATCAGATCTACTTGTCCAGTTCTAACCTATCTACTGAGCTCCAGTGTCTCATTTCCAATTGCCTATTGGTAATCTCAAACTGGATGTCCTCTAGACATCTTAAACTCAACATGTCCAAAACTGAACTTATTATCTTCCTCCCTGAGCCTTTCTCTCCTCCTATTTTTTTCCCAATTGTCAAGGGCACCACCATCCTCCCAATCTCCCAGGCTTGCAACCTTACTCTATCACTCCCCATAATTAATTTGTTGCCAAGGGTTGTTGATTTTGTCTTCGTAACCACTCTGGCCTATACCTCCTTTTTCCTCTGACACAGTCAACACCTTGGTACAGGCCCTCATCACCTCAAACTGAGAGTACTGCAGTAGCCTGTTGGTTGGACCTCCTGATACAAGTCTCTTCCCATTCTAGTCCATCTTCCACTCTACTGTCAAAATAATCTTCCTAAAACTCATGTATGACCATATCATCCCCTTACTCAATAAGCTCCATTGACTTCCTCTTACCTCTAGGATTAAAAATAAAATCTGATGTTGGGAATTCAAAGCCTTTTATAACCTGCCCTCCCACCCATTACCTTTCCAATTTCCCTACAGCTGAAACCATTACTCCTCTCCACCATGTATTCTCAGATCCAATAACACTGTTTTCCCTTAGGTTCCTCACACAAGGAACTCTATCTCCTGACTTCAGGCATTTTCACTGACTGCTCCCCATACCTTCACCTCTGTCTTCTGGCTTCCCTGGCTTCCTCCAAATCCCAGCTAAAATTCTATCTTCTATAAGAATCCTTTACTGATCCCTTTTAATTCTAATGCCTTCCATCTATTTATTATTTCAATTTATCCTATCTATAGCTTGCTCAAACATATTATTTACATGTTTCTATCATTAAAGTATGAGTTCTTTGTGAGGAGGAACTGTCTTTTGTCTTTCTTTGTATTTCCTGGTGTTTAAGTTGACATTTCTCTAATTATTTATTTGACATTACCTCTATCCTCTAATTAGAGATACAGTGATTTGAAGGATTTTTCGTAGAGCTGAAAGCTTGGATTTCTACCTTTTAGAACAGGCTATTCATATTCTTTGACTATGAGGAATGAATTTTGTTATATATTTTAATCAGTTCTTTAGATAACTTGGCTAGCAGAGAAACTTGCTAAAAAGATTTTTTCTCCCAATTACCTTTTCTTTCCAATTAGAACTATAATGGCTTTGTTTATGCAAAAACTTTTCAATTTTATGTGATCAGAATTGTAAAATATCCCATTTTAGCTTCTATGATCCTCACTCTCCCCCTTGTTTGGTAATAAATTCTTCTTTAATCTATGATGTAAAAGGCATTTCTTTCCCTGCTTTTCTAATTATTTTATGATATAACCTCTTATATTTAGATCATTTATCTATTTGCATTTGCTGTGACATATGGTATGAGACATTAGTGTAAACTTAATTCTCTGTCAGACTGATTTCTGGTTTGTTTTTTTTCTGTTTTTTTTTTTTTTTTTAGCAATAGTGAGTTCTTACTCTAGTAGTGGGGGTATATGAATGATCGAACACTGTTACCATGTTGTCTTACTTTTGAATATTGTATAACTACTTTTTTCAACTAATCACCCTCTCTATTTTTAAATTTTTTTGTTTTGTTTTTTGGAGGGGTGAGGGAGGGCAATTGGGGTTAAGTGACTTGCCCAAGGTCACACAGCTAGTAAGTGTTAAGTGTCTGAGGCCAGATTTGAACTCAGATCCTCCTGACTCCAGGGCCAGGGCTTTATTCACTGTGCCACCTAGCAGCCCCTAAATTTTGTTATTATTTTTTTTAATCTGTTTTTTTTTTTTTGGAGGGCTATTGGGGTTAAGTAACTTGCCCAAGGTCACATGGCTAGGTTTTTTATTTGTGTGTGCGTTAAGTGTCTGAGGCCGGATCCGAACTCAGGTCCTTCTGACTCCAGGGCCGACGCTCTACTCACTGCGCCACCTAGCCACCCCTTGTTATTTTTTTTAAGCTCTCTAAAGTTATCCTCTGGTAATTTGATTGCTGTGGAATTGAATAAATAATTTAGGTAATATTTTCATTTCTTACTGTATTGGTAACTAAACCATGAGTAATTAATATTTCTCCAATTATTTGTCAGTCTTCAATTCTGTGTGTGTCCTTTCTAGATGTATTATATAATTTCTGTGTGTCTATTCTGTAATGTAGACTTCCCCAAATTTTCCAGAATCTAGTATTTTGAATGGGATTTCTATATCTCATTCTGCTGTGTTTTGTTGATAGTACTAAACAAAAATGTCAATGATTTATGTGAGCTTATCTTATATCTTGCAACTTTGTTGAGGTTATTGCTTCAATTAATTAAAACTTTACAGTTTCATGAATAGACCATTATGTTATCTGCAAAGTGTGATAGTTTTGTTTCTCTGCTTATGCTTAATCCCCTGATTTATTTTCCTTGTTTTGTTCTATCTAGTATTTCTAATACTATACCAAATAATGGGGTTGATAACAAAGCTCTGTTTAACCTCTGTTCTTATTGGAAAGACCTCTAGCATTTCATTATTACATAAAATGTTGGCCTTCGTTTTTTTTTTAAATATACTATTTACCATAATAAGAAAAGGTCCACTTATACTTAGTGTTTTTAATGTTTTAACAGAAATGGATGATATACTTTGTCAAAAACTTTTTGGCTCTATTGCTAAATTCGTGTGATTTTATTCCTCTTACTAAAATAGTCTATTACATATACATCTTTCCTATTACGTTGGCATGTATTTGGGCAAAAATAATTTTGATAATTTCCTTTATGTAATCTTCATTTGTAGTGAATTCTTATTTTTTGTTTTTGATGTTTTCAATTTGCTCTCCCTGTTTTAATCAGATTAGCCAGCTGTTACTTATTTATATTAGTTTTTAAACTTTAACATTTTCTTTCTTGTTATTAGCCATATTTTTTAACCTAGAATTTCTGGATTTTAGCTACGAAGTTCCTGGAAGTTTTCATTTAGGTTTTTTTCAAGAGGTGAATTCTTTCTATTTTCTCCTTGCCCTCTGGTTCTAAAAGTTCTGAACAATTCTGAATTTTTCTGGTCATGGTTTTCAGTTTGTCTGATATTTTAAATCATCTCTCCCTAAACTGTTTTCCAGAACAAATTTAAAAAATAAGATATGGCTTAAATTTTCTTCCTTTTTTCAATTTTTAAATTTTTTCTCATATTTCTGACTGTCTAATGAAGTCCCATTCTAATTTTCAGGGGGTTCATTGCTTTGACAAGATTTTGTACTTCTATTAAACTCTTTATTCTCCTTCCAAATGTTTCCGCTAGAGCTCTCTTTTAATTTATAACATTTTAAAAAACCCCTCTCTTTAAAAAAAAATCTATTCCAGGAATTCTAATAGACCTCATGGACTTCTTAGTGGCTATGGTTAGAAGCTCTTTCCTCTAGAAACATTTATGCATTAAGTACTTTACTATACACTGGGCAGGGCAGGTAAGTAGAGCAATGGATAGAGCATCAGGCCTGAAGTCAGGAAGACCCAAATCCAAATCTGGCCTCAGATATTTACTAGCTGTGTGACCCTGGGCAAGTCATTTAACCCTGTTTTTCTTACTCATCTGTAAAATGAGCTAGGGAAGTCAGACAGAACTAAAATGATTGAACAACAAATATGCCAGGCACTGTGGTAAATAATGGAGATACAAATACAATAGAACAAGATCTGTATCGGGGCAGTCTAGAATCAGCTCACACTAGCTTAAGACAGCCCACTGTTAAATTTTCACTGTGAACATATATCAGAAATTAGCAAAAACTACAAACCAGGGCTTGATTTATTATTTTGCTAATTGTCTAGACTTAAGAAAATGCTAGAGAAAATGTTAATAGTAAAGATTAAACTCAGTGTGTTGTTTGTGTATGGGTGTTAGAGAATTAAACATTTACCAGTATAGCTCTAGTCCCTACTCTCATGAGCCTTGCTAGAAAACAGACCAGAAAGGGGAACTGAAAAATGGGGAAGGGCAAGGTTGCTGGTGAGGAAGTGAAGCAGTCTAGAGAGTGATATGAACGTGGCGAGGGCATCTTGTGAAATAATGGTTCTGGTCAGGGACTCACCAATCAGAAGAGCAGGCCCCAGGGTCAGAGAATCATGAAATGAGCAAGGCTACTGGTAAGAAAGTGGAACAGTCTGGACAGGTTTATGTCCTGAAAGTCCCTGTGTCCATTAAGTTTATTTATCATCAGTGCCCTCTGTTTATTCATCCTTTCAGCTTTACTTCCTAAATTAAGACTTTTTGTCAAAGCCAGGTTCCTATTGCTCCCACTAATTTTAATGAGATAGTGGGCCCCAGTTTGGTCCTACTATGTATTGCCTGGGATCCTCTTTGCTGGCTCTTCATTTTCTCTTGTCTGCTATGTGCAAAGTGCTGGCAGGTCTCTGGTTTACCCCTATCTTCTGGACACTCGAAATCTTCAAGGATTTGTGGCACATGCCAATTTGTTGAAAATTTTCAGTCTCTGGGGCTAGTAAGTTGAACCTTTCTATCTTAGATAGAAAGTCCCAGCTACTAGTCCCAGAGCTACACTGTGAGGCCAACTTGGTAGAGTGTTCAGATCCTCAACCTGTCTTCACTGGTGGATTGGCCAAATCAGGCATGGCAAAAGCTGGGGCCTTCTGATTTCCAATGCTGTCTAACTAGAAGGCCTCTCAGTACTGTGTTTTCTCTATACAACTCTTCTTGCTAGGCCATCTCCTTAATTACCTGTAGGCTTCTGTACCCTTTTGTGCTAGTGGTATTTTTGTTATCTTTTTGGCAATACATGGGTGCAAATTGGGCTGTTTTTGTCTTATTCATTTAACCATTTTGACTGGAACTCTATCCCCCAGTTTTTAAAAATTCAATGGCTATGTGAAAACTCAGAATTAAAAATAGTAGTAAACAAGGGTCAGATTTAGAGTCAGGAAGATCTGGATTCAAATCCTACTTCAGCTCTGTGACCCTAGGCAAGTCATTTAACTTCACTATGCCTTAGTTTCCTTTGCTAGCTTATCACTCACATCACAAACCTTAACCATGAGCATTCAGCAAGACTCAGTTTGGGATTGCTTTCCATTCTCTCTCTAGACTCACTTTCTTGATAACCTCATCAGCTTCCATAGGTTTAACAATTAACCCCATGCATATCTTTATATTCAACCGGACCCAAGCTTTCAACTCTGGATTACCCAACCTAATAGCATTTCAACCTGGATGTTCCAGTAAAATCAAACTTAACATATGTAAAAACAAACGTATCTTTTCTACATCTTCCCCTAAACTTTCCTCTCTTCCAAACTTTCTTATTTCTGTCAAAGGCACTACCACCCTCTTGACTTCTCAGGGTCATAGTCTTATCCTAGACTCTTCACTCTCCTTCACCCTATGTATTACATCAATTGCTAAATCTTGCAATTTCTACCTTTATAATATTTTTCACATCCTATCTGTGGCAGGACCAGGATTGCCTTGATTTCCTTAATAGGAATTAGTTTTCCCTAAAAGGTAACAAAGTGGCCCCCTGGGACTTGATTGACTCCTTCCTCCCTTTGTAACAACTTCTTGCTCACCAAAGGGCATTTAAAAAGCCACATTCCAGTGGAGTTGGGGCCATTATGTTTTGGTGGATGTCTGAAGACCATATAAATCACCTATCTTTCTCTGCTGACCAGACAAGTTTCCATGTGGAGCCAAGGGGAAAGTTAAGACCCACTATAGCCTAACCTTGAGTATAGTCAGCAGATTAGGATGAGACAAGATGGCCTTGCAGTTCTTATCTTGTTTGGGTTGAGAAAACAGGGCTGAAAATACCGAGGGTGGGGTGATCAGATGTGGGTTCCCTTACATGGCTCCTGCTTGCAAGAATACTCCTAATTGTGTATGAGGAGTCCTGTCTTGTCTACTTAGGCAGCTAGGTAGCTCAGAGACAGCTAGGTGGTGCCAAAGTGCACAGAGAACCCGGCCTGAAATCATTAAGATCTGACTTCAAATCCAGTCTCAGCCACTTACTAGCTGTGTGACTAGCCCCAAGTCACTGAACCTCTGTTTATCTCAGTTTCCTCAATGGCAAAAAGAGGATAATAATAGTACACACCTTGCAGGGTTGTTGTGAGGATCAAATAAAATATTTGTAAAGCACTTAACACACTGGCTGGACATAGCACATAAATACATATTCCCTTCTCTTCCCTGTCTCTGTGACAGGGAGCAGGCTCTTGTTCCCAAGGCTTGGCTACTAGAAGATACTGCCCTGGGAAATGAAGAGTCAAGCCCAACATCCCCTGGGTGTTTACTGTTTTGTATAAGCTGGACTATCGTCGTAATAAGACTGAAAATGAACAGGGACAATGCCTTTAGCATTGAAAAGAGAAAAAGGTCTCTGCCTTACAGAGACTGTGTAAGCTGAGGGGCAGCAAATGGAAGTGGTGGATGCCAGGTGACAGATCTCTCCTAAAAACACCAGGTACTGACTGACAGACAAGAACTCATTCTATGACCTTTGATGGAGAGCTTTAAGTTCTTGCTGAGATCAGAGCTATGAGACATAGGAATTCCCATCAGTGGTAAGAAAGTTCCAGGATTATCCTATTACTGCTACTGCTACTTGGGTGACTCCCTGCCCTGAGGGAACACTGAGCTTCTGTGGTTGCAGAAGTTCAAATAGAAACCTGATGAGTCACAGGAACAATGGCTCTAAGGGCATAGTTTGAAGGAGCCACTATTAGCAGACTTCTGCTGGCTAGGAGAGTTCTCTGAGGACTTACTTTTAAGAAAGTCAATTAAATCTATTAGAGCCTCCAGATAAGAAATGTTTTTTATGGCTCTGTAGGTGTCTGAGATGTTTGCACATAACCCCCATAAAGGTGATGTCTCACTGTAGGATCTGAGGATCTGAAAGTAAGAAAGGCAAGTTTCTAAAGGAAATGGGTTTGAGAGGTGACCCAGTCTATCTCTCTCAACATTTCCCCTCAAACAACGTCAGAATAATAACTAAATAAAATTTTGGAGTGGCAGAGCCAACAAATGTCAGGGTAAGACATTTTTCTGGCCTAAGAAAACTTAGGAAGTTCGTAAGAGAGGTCTGTAATACTGAGGTAGAGACCTGTCTGGAGCACATGCACACAAAGGCAGCCACACCAACAGCAGAGCACCTTTCAAGAGCTCTCAGCCCAGAGACAGTAAGGGGGTCTGACAACGGGTCAGAAAGAGATTACAAGGGACCTTTTGCTGGCACTGAGTGTAGCTGGCACTGACTGGAAACTATATTGCCCAAATGCAAATCTGAATTGCAGTTGCAGAGTGTAGAAGAGCATGCGTTACTGGTCATAGGGGCTCTGGTCACATTTCCAAGGCAGATAGATCCTGCTTGTGGCTGCAGGAGTGCCAAGAAGAGCATTAGTGTTTGTGGGTGCAGGTGAATAGGGACCCTTCCTGGATAAAGACCAAAGCACAAAGTAGTGACCATACCTCTCCCTAGATCACATCACCTTAGAGGCACCAAAAACTTGAAGACCCCCAGAATTAACTCTGAAAACAACACAAAAAACCTTGAAGACTGGGATAGTGCCTCCTCACCTGCAGGTGAGCAAAGCTCAACTTTTACATGAAATTTAAAGTTAAGAAATAGGCTGGAAAAAGGAGCAAACAACAAAAAAAGTAATTTGATTGTAAAAAGCTACGACAGTGACAGAGAAGGATAAGACACAAACTCAGAAAAATATAATAACATGAAAACAACTGCAACCAAAGCCTCAAAGAAAAATGCTAATTGCACCCAAGACCAAAAAGAATTCCTGGAAGAGTTAAACACAGAGATAAGAGCGGCAAAGGAAAATTGGGAAAAGAAATGAGAGTAACACAAGAAAATTATAAAAAGAGAATTAACAGCTTGGTTTTTAACAGGAACAAAAATTCACTGCAGAAAAAAAACTCCTTAAAAAGTAGAATTAGCCAAATGCAAAAAAAAAGAGGTACAAAAGCTCATTGACAAAGATAATTCCTTAAAAATTAGAATTGGGCAAATGGAAGTTAGTGATTCCATGAAAAATCAAGAAAAAATAAAACAAAATTAAGAGACTGAAAAAATAGAAGAAAAATTTAAATATCTCATTGTCTTAAAAACAAAAATTAGGCAACTGCAAGCTAATGAAAATATAGGAAAAAATGTAAAATAGCTCACTGAAAAAGCAAATGCCCTGGCAATTAGATAAAGAAGAGGTAAGTTAAGAATTATTGGACTACCTGAAAGCAGTGATCAAAGAAAGAACCTAGGCATCATTTTTTTTAAGTTCTCAAGGAAACTGCCCCAATATCTTAGATCCAAAGAGTAAACTAGAAATTTAAAGAGTCCACCAATCCCGAAAGGAGGACCCCCAGGAATATTATAGACAAATTCTAGAACTCTTTGATCAAAGGGAAAATACTGCAAGCAACCAAAAGGAAACAATTCAAATACTGTGGAACCATAGCCAACATTTTATCAATTTAATTACATTTAGTTAGATTTAGTTATTTCCACATTAAAGGAGCAAATGGCTTGGAATATGACATTCTAAAAGGCAAAGGAACAAGAATTATAATAAAAAATAACCTACTCAGCAAAGTTGAATATGGTCCTTCAGGGGGAAAACTGATTTTTAATAAAACAATAGTCTTTCAAGCACTCCTGATGAAAAGACCAGAGTGGAATACAAAATTTGACATTCATACACAAGGCTAAAGAGAAACATAAAGAGGTAAACATGAAAGAGAAATCATAAGGGACTCAATAAGGTTAAACTTTTTTGCATTCCTATATGGGAAGATGATAGATGTTAAATGCTAAGAACTTTCTCATTATTAGGACAATTAAAAGGAGTTTACTTAGATAGAGGGCATGGATATAACTTGATTATGCTGGGATAATATTTTTAAAATAAAAATTAATTTAATAAATCTGAAAACAATTTTTTTAATTAAGAAAGAGGAATGCTCTAAGAGAAGGAAGAAGGGAGAGGTAGAATGTGGCAAATTTTCTTGCACAAACGAAGTGCAGAAGAAAACTTTTATTGTGGAGGGGTGGGCAATGCTTAAACCTTAACTCTCATATGAATTGTTTGAAAGTGGGATAAATACGCACGCGCGCGTGTGCGCGCGCACACACACACACACACACACACACACACAGAGTTGAATATAGAAATCTATCTTACCCAATATGTAAATAAGAAGGAAAGGGAAAAAGAAAAAGGGAGTGGGGGTGGCAAAAGGAGGAGGGTAGTATATTAAGGGAGGCAGTGGTTAGAAGCAAAATAGGCTTTTGAAGAGGGACAGGATAAAAAGAGAGAGAGAAGAATAAACAAAAGAAAACGAAAGGGAAGGAAATAAGTTAGTAATCATAATTGTGAATGTGAATTAGATGAGTTCACCCATAAAATGAAAGCAGGGTACAGAATGGATTAGAAACCAGAATCCAACAGTATGCTGTTTACAAGAAGCACTCGAGGGGCGGCTAGGTGGCGCAGTGAATAGAGCGCCGGCCCTGGAATCAGAAGGCCCTGAGTTCGGAGCCGGCCTCCAACACTTAATCCACACAAACAAAAAAAACGTAGCCGTGTAACCTTGGGCAAGTTACTTAACCCCAATTGCCCTAAAGGGGCGGCTAGGTGGAGCAGTGAGTAAGAGCGCCGGCCTCGGAGTTTGGATGACCCGAGATCAGATCCGGCCTCAGAAAATGAGCACCCACGCATAAATAATGACTAGCCGTGTAACCTTGAGCAAGTTACTTAACCCCAATTGCTTTAAAAAAAAAAAAAAAAAGAAGCACTCGAAACAGAAAGATATACTCAGAATTAAAATAAAGGGCAGGAGCAGAATCTAATGTGCTTCAGCTGAAGTTAAAAAAGGAAGGAGTAGTAATCATGAAATAGACCTAATTAAAAGAGTTAATCAGGGAAAAATACACTTAATAAAAAAATACTAAGACAAAGTAATATCAAAAAAGATTTACAGCAGGCTTCTCTGATAAAGGCCTCATTTCTCAAACATATGGGGAACTGAGTAAAATTTATAAAAATTAGAGCCATTCCCAACTGACAAATGGTAAAAAGATATGAATAGGCAGTTTTCAGAAGAAATCAAAGATGCTCTAAATTCCTATTGAGAAGAGAAATAAAAATTAAAACAACTCTGAGGTTCTATATCACACACATCAGAAATAAATGCTAGAAAGGATGAAATGAAATAGGTACACTAATAAACGGTTGGTGAAGTAGGGAACTGGTCCAAATCATTCTGGAGAACAATTTGGAACTATGCCCAAAGGTATATAAAACTGTCTATACTCCTTGACCCAGGAATGCCACTACTAGGTCTGTATCCCAAAGAGATAAAAAATAAAGAAAAAGGACTTGTATGTTTATTTATATTTATAATTTTTAAAATTTACATTTATAGCAGTATAATGTTAATGAGAATTTGAAGATCTTCCCTTGTATTTGTAATCAAACAGATACTTAGTACCTTGTTCCAAGTTAATGATTGTATCAAGTATTAATACCCAGAACGTGTGAATCCCACAGTGGGGTGGACTTGTTGATGTAACAGGAAGGGGCAGAACAGGGAGGAGCTAATACTGTATATAAGGAAATGCCCAATCTGAGAGAGGCCAGAACTGCTGGGAGTGAGCATCTGGAGGCTGGGCTGCTATTGCTGGAGAGAGAAGAGACCTGACAACTAAACTGGGAATTGAGAAGAACTGAGAAGAGAAATGAGAACTGAAATGAGAATTAAGAACTGATACATGAGAAGAGAGGAGAACTGGGAGGAGGCATTGCTGTGGTGTCAGTACTTTGCTGTCTGTTTTGATGTTACTTTGTCAGATTCCTCTGCTAATAAGGACACTGCTGTTGTTACAGAAGGTCTGGGACCCTGTTGCTGGTTCAAAAGCCCTGAAAGAGGATTTTCTTGTTGTGTGTTTACAGATACCCTGCAGGAGGGTCTTGCTGATGTTTTTAGAAGTCCTGGGATTATACTGATTTTTGCTGATTCCTCAGACCTTGTTGGGTCTATTTTGATTTCACAGGCAGAAAGTAAATTGATGAGGATGCTGGCAATGTGAATGAATGTTATTGTGGCTTTGTTAAGCTTTGTCTTCCCAGGAACAGAAACTGTGAAAGACTTGAGGTGGACTAGACACTGCAAGCTTCAGTATGGAGCAGGAACTGGACAAGGAGCTAGACAACAAGGACCTGGCATGAGCTAGAGCCATGGGAGGGAAACCATGGAAGTGTAGAGCCAGCCTCAAGTCAAGATGAAAAAGACCTCTCCTTGGGTATTTAATGTAAAATGAGAAGATCATGATTTACTAGAGGTGGAGAACTTTGACCTTTACATTTAGATGATTGAGTTAAGGACTTACTAATTAAGGATGATTAGAAACTAATCTCCAATTAAAAAGAAAGAAGACTTTTTGATTGAAGAGATTAAGACAATGTGACCTAGGGATGGAGAGCTTTTGACTTCTGTACTTTGTGTAAATTAAGGAGGCTTGTCTCCTTAAGAATTATTGAGTTACAAAATGAATGTACTTTGTTTAAAACTATGTGACCACTTTAGTGAAAACTGCATGGCCATTTTAGTGATAAGTTGTTATGCCATAACATGGTGAATGCTGTATTTTGATTTTCTGTGAATATTTTGCCTTTGTTACTGAATAAATAGTGTTCACTATACTGTGTAATCAGAACCTTGAAAGCTGTTCACAGCAGCAGCAGGCCTCTGGAAAGCTGTTTGTGCTTGGCTTTACAAGCAGCAATTTTTATGATGGCAAAGAACTTGAAATTGAGGGGATGTCCATTAATTGTACAATGGCTGAACAAGTTGTGGCATATGATTGTGATGGACTACTATTGTGCTATAAGAATTGATGAGGGGGGTGGTCTCAGAACAACATGGCAAGACTTATAAGAACATGCAAAGTGAAGTGAGGAGAACTGGGGAGATCATTGTGCACAGTAACAGCAATGTTGTAATCACTACCAACTATAAAAGACTTGGCTGCTCTGACCAATACAATGATCCAAGACAATACTAAAAGACTCATGATGAAAAATGCTATCCACATCCAGAGAGTTAATGAACTCTAAGTGCAAACTGGAGTATAATTTTCTCACATTTTTTGCAATATGCCTAATATGGACACATATTTGGCATAATTTCACATGTATATTGATATCATAATGTTTAACTTCTCAGTGGATAAGGGATGGTATGGTAGGGAGGGAGAGAATTTGGAATACAAAATTTTAAAATAATGTTTAAAATAAATAATAAAATTTTAAAATACACTAAAAAAAGGCAGGGAGGGAGGAATAGGTTTGAAAGATAGGATGTATGCAGGTTTCCCACAACTTATCATACTCTATGTCCAGCTTGCTTCAGGGGTAATTAGCTCCCATCTTTTGGGTGGAGTCCCACCCAAATAGCTTCATATTTTAGTTATTGGTGTCCACTACCAAAAACCTTTAATAGTTATTGAAATTTAGGCAGTATATCAGGGTGTCAGAGGTTATCAGAGCAAATATAGTGTGGGGGTACAAATAGGTGCTTTATGGGTGTTCGTATATGCCTCCCACTATTAGACAATTATTTGTGGGGCATGTCAGTACCCTTCATGACCTACATCTTTTGCCCTGCCAAGTGGGTAGAAAGCTCCTACAAGGAACTTTGGATGTGACTCCAGAACACGGAGTTAATAAGAAATTAATTAATGTGTGTTACTAGTAAAACTATAGTTCCAATCAAGTCTGAGACAATTCTAAAGTCATTTCCCATTTGGATTATTCATAGAAGGCTTTGCGGCAGACCATGGAAAGAAGGAATGTGATAGGCTCACAATCTATGCCATCCCTTTCAGCAACGTCTATGTATGTTACTGTGGATAGAGTCAAATGGAAATTCTTAGAGTTGCCTGAATCATCCCATGTAATTAACAGCATGGATATTTCTTCTCTAGTGATGAAGATGAAGGAAAAAGGAGTACTTCATTATACCAGCTTTTTGTACAACTTTGTTTTACATGTGTAAAGGGCATATGACACTAGATATCTACTAATAGATGATAAGAAGCTGAACAAAGTCATCATACCTAATACTACAGCTTTTCCTAGGCCCTTCAATGTTGTAGACTAGGTAGCCCAGAGTTGGGGTGAGTGGTATTAGATTACTGAACTTGCCAATGATTTTTTTTCTTTATTCTCTATTCCTGTGACTGAGATTTAGTGTGTTTTCACCTCTTGTTTCCCAGGTACAGCTTTCTGAACTCACCCTTATGTTGACATGTTATGGCATCAGTGTGAAAAACATCTCCCTTCCAGAGGAAAATGACCTACACTGGTACAGATAAACTCAAACAGAAATCAATCCCTATGGACTACATGTTGACTTAGAAAACCATACATTAAGAGTATCTAAGTTTTATTTTATTTTTATTTTGTTAAACATTTCCTGATTACACTTTAATCTGGTTTAGGCCACACTGGGGATTTTTGCAGGCTATGATTTGGAGACCTCTGTATATCACTACATTGATGACCTAATGTTGACCAGTATATATGAGTGACCTATAAGACATAAACCCTAATCCAGGTTTAAGCCAACTCAATCAAAAAACAGATGACAAAGAATCATACAAACATGACTGGCACATGGGAGATCCTTGAGAAATGGAATGAAGATCCTCATCTAACCTAATTCCTGGACAGTTGGTAGTCATTAGTTTGATTGTGTTCTGAGGCCTACAGAGCATGGGACTGAACCAGAGGTTACCAAACTTATTTGGCTTATTGTTCCCTTTCCAAAAAAAAAAAATTACTCAGCGCCCCCCTGGAAATCTACTTTTGTTAACTCTTTAATGTTTTTGTTTTTTTTTTTAATTTGTATCATTTCAAAAAACATATAACTTTTTTAAAATGACACATCTTAAATTTAATAATTTATTATTAATTTGTAGGTTTTTTCCTGCATTGAAATTTTGATGGTGCAATATTAGGTCATGTAACTGTATAGAATTGTATTTTAAACAAGTCATTACATCCACATATTCCTGCTGATGCATGCTGGACTTCCTGACAATGTACTACACACTTGCCTGCCAACACTTGCATGTTAAGACCTTTCGGCAGACCTGACCCCTGATCGGTTATAACTAGTATTTTGTGTGTTTATTTGGGAAATACTGTAATCACTATGACTTTAACTCTGCTACAGAATGGATGAAACATGTATGAAAAGTTCTTTAAATTTTTCTTATATTTTCTTCTTTCCTTATGCCTCCACTGCCCCCTTATTTTTATTCAATGCCCCCCCCAGTTGCACCCAAGGATTCTACCACCCCCCTGAATCATTCCAGCACCCCCATGGGGCAATGTTATCAACTCTGGCAACTGCTGTCAGAAAATCAAAATTCCTTTGGCTTTGGGATCAACAGAGAAACTTTGTACATGCCCCCCACTACAAACAATTGTTTGTGGGGCATGTTAGCACCCTTCAGAGACATCATATGGTAAATAATCAGATTGGTATCATTACAAAGACAGCAGACACTAGGGAGTGGGTCCATTGATAATATGGACATTCAGATAGAAATGGTAAATGATCCTAGGCACAGGGAAAATTGATTCTTCTAGGTTGCCTAGGTTAGGTGCCTATCCTTTCAGAAGTCAGTTATATCTGTAACAAGTCAATGCAACACCGAGAAGAAGGGACTTTTCCTGTCCAGTGGTTTCCAGAATTCCATCTCCAGTAAGACTTACGTTATAAAAATAGCCTTTTTTAGACATAATCATTACTGACTTTTTCTTACTTTTCTTTATATATTCCTCAGTGTAGAGTTGACTTGGTCTCATAGTCCTTACCCCCATAGCTCTGTACACCCTGGAAAAGTAGTTTAGGTCTCCCACAATTGGCCACCTTCTTTTACTCTGTGGCAATTTAGAAAGCTCCACAGAAATGAACCAAGTAGTAGTATTGTTGGGAGACAACTTTTTTCTTTCTTTCTTCATTTATTTATTGGTTTATTTTTAAAATTATATTTTATTTGTTTCAATTAGCAAAATATTTGTCTTTTTAGCCTCCCATTTCAGCCTTCCCAAATGAGAATAAGAGAAAAATATTACAAACAAATATAATCAATCAAAATAAGTTTCTACATTGTCCATGTCCAAAAAAATATTTGTATCATTTTGAACTCTGAGTTTTTTACCCCTCTATCAGGAGGCAGATAGCATGTTTTATTATTAGTCCACTGGTTATCATAGTGCTAAGTGCTCCTAATTCTTTCAAAGTTATTTGCCTTTACCATATTGTTCCAGCTGTTTAAATTGTTCTCCTGTTTCTGTTCACTTCATTCTGCATCATGTCATGCAACTCTTCCCAAGTTTCTCTGAAACCCTCTCTCCATCATTTCTTGCAGCACAACAATTTGTTCATTCCTCAATGTATGGGCACTACTTCAAATTCCCATTTTTTACCATCACAAAATGAGCTATATAATTTTGTACATCTTTAGAGTTTATTTTGCTTAGGAATAAACCCTTCCTTAACCTATCCTCCCTCTTGCTCCCCCTTGTTAAAATTATCTGAAATAAAAAGGAAACTGAGGACAAAGTTATTGAGTCATCTATGATATAATCTGCAAAGCTAGCATTTGCATATCAAATCAGGTCACCTGCCTCCTCAGAGCTCAGAGACAAGACGTGATTTACAGAGCTGATTTATAACAGAAAAGGGAAATTTTGTAAAATGACAGAAACTTATTTTGAACATAGTTCAATTGGGCAAGGCAGGTCACCTGACTAGTTGGCTTCTCCCAAGTTTTCTTAATCTTAACCCAAAAGTCCTTGCCTTACAGGTGATGCCTTTTATAACCAAAAAGTGTACTGGGAAAAAGGGAACTTGTATTCAGTAGTTAGCAGTCACCCCCCATCTTCCTTAGAAGATTCCACTCTAGCTCAAGAAAAAAAAAAGGGAGTTTTTCTACTAAGACTGGAAAGAGGAACTTAACCTCTGGCTAATCTTTCTCCAGATGCCAGAAAGGGGAACTTAGCCTCTGGTCAACCCCACTTTCTGCTAGAAAGGGGGACTTAGCCTTTGGTCAACCCCTCTTTCTGCTAGAAAGAGAAATCTAGCCTTTTGAAAAATCTTATACTCATTATTATTTTTATTTACTTTGTTAAATATTTCTCAATTACATGTAAATAGTTTTTAACAATCATTTTTTAAAAATTTTAATTCAAAATTCTCTCCCTCCCTTCCACCTCTGCCCCCTGAGAAGGCAAGCAATTTGATATCAATTATACATATGAAGTCATAGAAAACATATTTCCATATTAGTTACATTGCCAAAAACAAACTACAGACAAAAAAAAGAAAACAAGGAAAGTTATGGTTATGGGATTTAAAAATCTTCCATGCCCCTTGAATTTGCTGACATAGCAGGAAGGGGTGGGGCAAGAGGAAGTGGAAAGCAAGCTGCATGACTGGAAGCCTGGCAGGGGCGGCAGCAGCAGCAGCAGTGGCAGGGTGGCAGTGGCAGCGGCAGTGGTAGAGAGGCAGCAGCAGCAGCAGCCTGATGGTGGTGGTGGGTGAACTCCTTCCTTTTTTGAGCCAGACAGAATTTCTGCTAAGGACTCCTGCTGAGGACCACCAGGGACAGGAACTGCAGGAGGCTGGAGCTGCTGGGAGCATGCTTCCTGGACATTGAGCAGTTGTCGTGAGTGGGGAGAGGAGGACCTTTGCCTGAGGTAGCCTGTTCTGTTTTGAAGGCTTGAGAATGTGGGTGTTTACTACATTAACTACATGTGCCAACTTCATAACTATTGTGATGGCTTTGACTTTCTGGTTTGGGGACTCAGTTTTCTGGTATTTGAATAAATGTTCTAGCTTTATTCCCCAAGTAGAGAGCCTGGTATATTTTGTGATTAATAACCATATCAGCATATTTATACTTACTATAGGCATTGTGAATACTGCACATTGTTGATACACTCCCTCCCTTCCACCTCTGCCCCCTTGAGAAGGCAAGCAATTTGATATCATTTATACATATGAAGTCATAGAAAACATATTTCCATATTAGTCATATTGCAAAAAAAACAGACAAAAAAACAAGAAAACAAGGAAAGTTTTTAAAAAGTATCCTTCAATCTGTATTCAAATTGCATCATTTTTCCCTCTGGAGGCAGATAGCATTTTTCATCATGGGTCCTTGGAAGGTATCACTGTCTTGATCACAGTAATTAAATCTTTAGCAGTTGATCATCCTTACAATATTGCTGTTTCACTGTGTACAATATTCTCCTGGTTCATCTCACTTCACTTTGCATCAGTTCATATAAGTCTTCCCAAGTTTTTCTGAAGCCATCTTATAGTATTGCTTCACAATCATGTGCCACAGCTTGTTCAGCTATTCCCCAATTGATGGACACCCCCTCAATTTCCAATTCTTTATAGCTGTCATTTATTTTCCAATTTTTTTCTCAAGCTTTCTCATTTCATTTATGAAAATATATTTAATTATTTTAAAAATAGTCTTGCTTCATTCCTTTAAGGAATTCACAATGAGTTTGTGCCCAAGCTATGTTTTAACATGAGGCTTTCCTTGTAAATGTTTTGGGATCATTCTCTTCTGGGTTTGTATCTTGAACTTTTCTGCCACCATAATAGCTTTTCTTGGTGGGATTCTTTTTTTTTTGTTTGATCATTTTTCAATACTACTTCCCCAATGAGGAAATAGGAAGGAAAGGAAATAAGAGAAGGGAGGATGGATAAAAAAAGGCGAGGGCAGAATAAGGGAGGCAGTGGTCAGAAGCAAAACAGACTTTTGAGGAGGGACAAGATAAAGAGAGAGAGAGAGAGAAGGATAAACAGAAGAAAATAGAATGGAGGGAACTACACATAACTGTGTATGTAACCGTAACTGTGAATGGGAATGGGATAAGCTCACTCATAAAATGGAAGTTAATAGCGGAATGAATTAGAAACTAGAATCCAACAATATATTGTTTACAAGAGACTTAGCTATTCTTATCAATACAATGATCTAAGACAATTCCAAAGGACTCACGATGAAAAATGCTAACCACTTCCAGAACTGAGGAACTCTGAGTGCAAAGTGAATTATAGCTCTTACTTTTTTTTCTTGATTTCTTAGCCATATAACTAATGTGGAAATGTGTTTTGCATGATTTCACAAGTACAATTTATACCATTGTTTGTCATCTCAGTAAGAGAGGGATGAGCAGGAGGAAGGGCAAGAATTTAGAACTCAATTTAAAAAAATGTTTAAAATAGATAGATAATAGATATTTTTTAAAAAGAAAAAGGTTAAAAAATGGAACTTTAGTAACTTTAGAGGAAACAGTGTCAGTGAATGATGAGGTCAGAATTTGGACTGGAAAGAATTAAGAGAGAGAGGAATGGAATTGTCTACATCTATTGTAGATGGCCTCCTCAGGAAGCTTACCCACAAAAAAGACAGAAGAGATACTGGATGATATAGTCATGGGGGATGGTTGGATCAAGACATAACTTTTTGAGGAAGAGGGAGATATGGGTATGTTTCTATAAAAATGAGAAGCAAATAACAGATGAGGAGAGAACTGAAAATAAGTGAGAGAAGGATGATTAAGGAGCAATCTGCTGGAGAAAATGAGGTGGAATGGGATCATTTTTTACATGTAGTAGTGTTTGCTTTTACAAGAAGGACCACACTGGGGCAGCTAGGTGGCGCAGTGAATAGAGCACTGACCCTGAAGTCAGGAGAACCAGAGTTCAAATTCTACCTCAGACACTTAACACTTACTAGCCGTGTGACCTCAGGCAAATCACTTAATCCCAATTGCCCTGCCTTCCTCCCTCCAAAAAGTTAAAAAAAAAAAAGCCACATCATTATGTGAGACAGGGGTGAAAGAGATGTTAGTGTCAGACTGCATTTGGATGATGTGAGATAATGAGAAGGGAAAAAGAAGGAGTTCTCAGCAAATGACCTCAATATTTTTGAAGCAAAATATGAGGCAGGGTTCTCTGCTGAGAGTATGGGAGAAGGGAGAGTCATGAGAGATTTCTATAGCATCTTTCTTAACATACATGATTTGAGACTACATTCAATTTTAAGAAATGAAATTTTAAAATTTATTAAACATTATTTATATGCAAAAAAAACAGTATTAGGTATTGAGAATACAAGGTTTGATAGATAGATACAACACAGACTGTGTTCTCAAGGAGCTTACAAACCTATGTGATATTGGAGAAGGGAACATACCAAGAAATGTCAGATCAGTGCAAAGGAGGGATCCAGGCAAAGTACTATGAGAAATTTCAGGAAGAAGTTATGAGATGACAGAGTATAATGATAGTTGTTCAGCTCAGACCAGGCCAGTTATTTGGGCTCAGGATTAGAATACAATAAAATATGTGAACTGTAAAATGCAGCCAAAATAAATATGCCCAAAATAAGATATGGAAAGGGATATGATTATTAATTAAAACAAAAACGTTCTTGGCCTCCTCAACAGCCAAGGCAACATCTACTTCCTCTTCTTTAAGGGCAGTGGGAATTTCATCAAAATTCAGAATATAGCTCTACCTAGGCTGAGACTTTTATGCCTCAAGCAAAAATGAAGCCATTGACTCTGGTTCAAGTGCCAATCCTCAAGACCAACCAAATTCTAAGGACATCCCACTTTTCCCCTTAAAGGGAACCCAGTACACCCTTTGTAAAACAGATACTGTTACCAAATCCTACTCTTTGGTGGTAAAGTTCTCAAAATCTTCATGAGATTTTCCACTGATAAAATGACCTCGGGGCTGTTAAACATCTCTAACCTTGGAGATGTGAGAAGCCTGGAGAAGGAATTTAGTGAAAATAGCAGTTTTTTAAAAGACAAAATTTTAAAAATCTTCTAAAAAAAAGTAGTCTGTGCAATGTGAATGACATTAGGGACAATTTGGAAGTGTTTCTTCCAAAGAAAAGCAGTGATAATGAATTGGAGCCAGCATCAGGACCACATGATACCTCTGACACAGTCACTGATCTTCCTCATGTGTAGCACCTAAGTTGATACTAAGACTCTTTTCTTATCACCATTCAGGGTTCTCTAAGTGACCAGCCAGAACTTCCCCATTAGGGGCTGATATGAAATCTTTGCCTCTTCAAAATTCTATACTGAATACCTGCTCTCTTCTTTGTGGTAGCTGGATAAAGGCTCCCCCACTTCTTCATCCAGGGAATCCAGGGAAAATGTGATTGTTATCACATTGGCTAAAGGATACTCTTTGTTTCCAATGAATTCATATTTTACATAATCATCTAAATAAAGTTTCACCTCCCTGTAACATAAACCTCCCCCAAAATCTATTCATTGGTCCCTCCCAAGCCCTTTCTAGACAATTAAGGAAAATCTGAACTAAATCCCCAGAAATGGGAGTAGGCAAAAACCTTATGTCCCAAGTGATTCCATGAAGGGATGGCATAAGGAAGGGCTGGAGGGGTTCAACTGAGACTATGTCTAAAAGTAGTTTATCTTAATCAGGGAAGTCCTCATGGAAGCCTGATCCAATAAACTATTGGACTGGAGAACTATCTTACATGCCATGATACTACCATTTCACGAGACACAGTTTATGGAAAGTGACACATCCAAACTCTATGATAAGGAGTGTGGTGACAAAGTTGTTTCAAGAATTCGTGCCAGTATTCTATAATGCCAATTGCCTGAGGATATGATGTTGGTAAGCCTTATCTCAGATTTCCTTGGCATAAAATGGACTCTCTGCTTTTAAGACAATGATGCAGAGGTTCTATAAAAAGAATGATATATTTTATGAGTTTTAATGGGGGTTATTGTGGTAGACTTGAATGACACTGCAATGCCTAATCCTAAATAAATATTAATTGTAATAAGGATAAATTTCTTGCCTTGAGATTCCTTAATGGCTGATATAATCAATTTGCCAGGTGGAAGCAGGGCAAAAACCATCTGGAAGCATGGCATACTGAACTTTCAGGGGCAGAGGTCTATCAGGCGACTTGAGGAGTATTGTTGAATAGAGGTAGCTACTTTATCCTTAAAGGAATAGTATGATCCCCTGCCCACTGCAACATAACATCATGGTACCATATTCAAACTGATAATGGACTCAGAAACCAGTATCTGTAATTCACACAATACAACCAACCCATAATTGCATGTGATAGGAAGTATCAGCAAAATTCTTCATTGGTCCTGACCCCAAAGGGCAGAACCTTTTGGAACTATGCCCAAAAAGCTAAAAAATATGTGCATACCCTTTGACTTAGCAACACCACTTCCAGGACTATATCCCAAACAGACCATAAAAATGCGAGAAGTACCCAAATGTAGAAAAATATTTATAGCAGCTGTTTTTGTGGAAATTGGAAATTGAGAATTGGAAATTGAGGAGATGCCCATCAGTTGGGGAATGGCTGAACAAGTTGCAGTACATGAATTGTAATGGAATACTGTTGTAGAATAAGAAATGATGAGCAGGTGAACTTCAGAAAAACTTGGAAAGATTTATATGAACTGATGCTGAGTGAAGTGAGCAGAACCAGGAGAACATTATACACAGTAACAGCTGTATTATGAAATGACTAACTTTGATAGACTTATGTTTTCTTACCAATGCAAGAATCTATAACAGCTCCAAAACACTCAGGATAGAAAATGCTGTCCACATCGAGAAAAAGAACTATGGAATCTAAATGCAGATTGAAGCATATTATTTATTCTCTTTTTGTGTGTATGTATTTTTTCTTCTTTCTCATGGTTTTTCCCACTATTTCTGATTCTTCTTTACAATATGACTGTGAAAAAAAGTTTAATATGAATGTATATGTTTAACCTATATCAATTTACACTCTATCTTGGGGTGGGGAGGGGGGGAGATAAGGAGAAAATTTGGAACTCAAAATTTTATGGAAGTGAATATTGAAAACTAAAAGTAAATAAATATTTTTTAAAAAAAGAAAACCAGTTCAGGGTATATAAAACACATATTACTTGCCTATCAATTTAGGAGTAGCTGAACAAGTTAAAATATATTATAATATGTGACAGAATACTATTCTTCTGTAAGACATAATGAAGGGGATAGTCTCAGAAAAAAATTGGGAAGACTTGTATGGACTGATGCAAAGAGAAGTGAGCAAAACCAAGAGAACAATTTATACAATAACAATGGTGAAAGGACAAACAACTCTGAAAACTTAGAAACTTGGATCAACACAAAAGAACCCACTACAGTTCCAGGGGACTGTCAAACAAATATGCTAATGGACCTTTAGATAGAGAAGTGATAGACTCAGAATACAGATTGAAGCATAATTGTTTTGAACATGGTTAATGTGAGAATTATTTGACAGTACAAATTTGTAATTCTTTTTGTTTCTTGCTATCTCAATGGGTAAGGTAAAGGGAGCTAGAAAGGGGAGAATTTAGAACTGAAGACAAAACTGAATTAAAAAAGAACCAAGCAAACATTGGGTTCTAGGCCTGACTCTGCCACTTTTACTGTGGTCAGGTCCCTTCATCTCTTTGGGTTTCAATTACTCATCTGCAAAATGAGGAGTCTGAATTCTAGATAATACTTAAATTCCCTTTCAACACAGAAATGCTAAGTTTAAACATCTAAATCCTTTGTGTTTCTAAAAGGACAGTAGGGACATCTAAGGGACTCCACTAGCCTGTGTCTGACAAACTCTCTCACCTTGTCTCTAACATAAAAGACAAATATTAGAGAAGAAATTAGACTTCAATCGAAAGAATTAATAATAAAAAATGACATTTCAGTTCTCACTAACCTTTTCAAGTCTTGTAAAAGCACTCTGAATTTTTTCTATCCTGTCAAGCTCTTCTTCCTAATAAGGCAGAGAACAAAAAGTATTCTTTGAGTCCTGACACCTCTTAAACAGGGAGAGCAGTTTGTCTTTAACATAGTCAATAAACATTTATCAAGTGCCTACTATGTGCCTAGCACTATGCAATAAAAAATAAACAGGTAGGTAGGTAGGTAGGTAGGTAGATAGATAGATAGATAGATAGATAGATAGATAGATAGATAGATAGATGAATGAATGAATGAATGAATGAATGAATGAATGAATGAATGAGTAAAATAGATATTCCTACCCCAGTTGGGGAAAAATTCATGAAAGATGTAGTTCTTGAGTTGTTTCTGAAGAGAGGAGCTTCAATAAAATGCAGTGAGATGAAGAATATCAATCAAAACTTTATTAAGTATATTAAATGCTTACTATGGTACAGACACCAAAGATATAAAGATGGAAAAGGATAAATGGGAAATAATTAACAGAGAGAAAGCATTAGAATTAAGAGGGGTTGAGAAAGATAAAAGATGAGATTTTAGTTGGGATTTAAAGGAAGCTGGGGAAGTCAGTGGAAAGAATTGAGGAGAGAGAGCATTCCAGGAATGGAAGATGACCAGAGAAAATCTTAAGGTAAAGAGATAGAACATTTACTAGCTGTGTGACCTTGGGCAAGTCACAACCCCAATTGCCTACCCCTCCAAAAAGGAAACAAAAAAGAGATAGAACGCCTTGTTTGTGAACAAGGAAGCCACTATGACTAGATCAGAGAATGCGTGGTACATAATAAGATGTATAGACACTAGAAAGGTTGAAGGGGGTTAGGTTATGAAGGATTTTGAATGCCAAGCAGAGGATTCTGTATTTGATCTTGACAGCAATAGGGATATACTAGAGTTTATTGACTAGGGGTTGGGGAGTGATATCGTTGGGACCTGTGCTTTAGGAAACAATTTTGGTGGCTGAATGGAGGATGGATTATAATGGGAAAAACCACTTGAGGCAGGCAGATCTCCCAGCAGGCTATTGTAATAATTAAGGTGTGAAGCAATGAATGTTTACACTAGAGTGGTGGCAGTAGCAGAGTAAAGAAAAAGTCATATTTAAGAGATGTTGCAAAGGTGAAATCAACAGGCTTTAGCAACACATTTAATTGGGTGCGGGGAGCTTAAGAAATCAAGGGTGAGGGACTGAAAGGATAGTGTTGCAGTAATAGGAAAGGTAGAAGCAGGAAGGGTGGGGAAGGAAATCATCTAACCAGTTTGGGACATTTTTGAGAGGTTTAGAAAGAAGTTGGAAATGTAAGATTGGTGGTCAGCAGAGAGGTTGGGACAGGACAAGTAGGTTTGAGAATTATCAGCATTGAGATGGTAATTAAATCCCTAGGACTGATGAAATGACCAAGTGAAATAGTGTAGTAGAGAAGAGAAGAAGGGCTAGGAAAGAGCCCTGAGGGACACCTACAGTTAGAGGATGTGATCTAAATAATCCAGCAAAGGGGATTTAGAAGAAGTGATCTGATAGATAGGAGAGAGCTGTGTCCCAAAAACCTAGAGAGAAGAGAGTATCAAAGAGGAGAGAGTGATCAATAAAGTCAAAGGCTATAGAGCAGTCAAGGAAAATAGAATAAGGACCGAGAAAAGGCCCCTGGATTTGGGGACTGAGAGATCCTGGGTAACTTTAGAGAGAGCAGTTTCGGCAGAATGATAAGGTTGGAAGCAAGATTCTAAAGGATTAAGAGAAGAATGAGAGGGAAGTGAAGACTATTGTTGTAGATGATCTTTTCAAGTCTAGCTACAAAGTACAGAAGAGATCTAGATCAAGTGAGGGTTTTTTCTGGATGGGAGAGATATAGATATGTTTGTAGTCAGTAGGAAATGAGCCCAGAGAGAGGGAGAGTTTGAAAATAAAGAAAATTGAGGATGATGGAGGAGGCAATCTGTTGGAGGAGATGGAATGGAATGAGATACCTCAAAAAGGTAGAGGAATTAGCCTTGGTAAGGAGTAAGGCCACTTCATCATCTAAGACAAGGGTAAGGGAAGAGAAAGTGGCAGAAGGCATCTGAGTGATTGGAGATGAGGAAGAAGGGGCAAGAGGGAGTTCACAGTGAATGGTCTCAATTGTTTCTATAAAATGTGAGGCAAGGTTCTCAGCTAAGTTCCCTAACAATAATAACAATAATAATAATAATAATAATAATAATAATAGCATCTCTACAGTGCCTCAAGATTTGCAAAGAGCTTTATATATGGCATCTCATTTAATCCTTACAACTCTGTGAGATAGGTGCCATTTTCCCCATTTTATAAATAGGGAAACTCAGGCTGATATAACTTGTCTAGAGTCATACTACACATAAGTGTCTGAGGCAGAATTTCAATGCAATCATTTCAATGGCTCCAAACCCAGAGCTCTATTCTCTACACTATGTAGTTGCCTACATATAGAGCAAAGGTTGGGAAATAGAGTATTTGAATGGGAACAGATTTGGAGCCAGATTGCAGAGAATCTTGAATGTGGGATAAAGAGTTTGTAATCAATAATAATAATAGCTGATGTTTATAATATTAATTTATGGTTTACAAAGCATTTTAATATATCATCTCATTTTATGTTCAAAATTTTCTGAGATAGGTAGCCCAGATATCCCCATTTTCACAAATTGGGTATCTCAGGTTCAAAAGGCTAATTAACTTGTTTGTGGTTACATAATCAGTAAATATCAGAGATAATATTAGAATTCAGGCCTCTTGACTTCAAGTCCAGTGCCCTTTCCAGACCATTAAAAGAGGGGGAGGGGTTTGGCTTGGGGAGGTAGTCAAGGGAATCACTAAAGGTTTTTGGAGGAGCACTCAATGTATTAGGAAGATATATCAAAAATTGGTCTAAAGAAGGGACAGACTGCTGAGAGGAAAACCAATCATTCCAGTAATCTAGGTGAGAAGAGATGAAAGTCTGAAACAGAGTATTTGCAGTAGCAATTAAGAGCAGGGGCCTGATGCCTTATAAAAATTATCTTTTTATATTTAAGTAACTAAAACCCCTTGCATAGTAATATGCAGAGGTGGGATGTGGATTGTGTGCTATAGTAAATGGTGTTTTAATGAAGTTCCAATTAATTAAGGGAAATAACATCTTAAGTAGTCATTAAAAAGCAAACAGAAGAAAAATCACAAAAATCTGCTTATATCCCAGCACATTGATGCAACAAATTACACTGCTAGTCAGGAATTTCCTGCTGCATGTCCTTTTTCTATGGAGCTTTTCAATCATGTCATGGGGGTTGTTATAGCTATATTTCCTCTCTTAGAAAATGTTCCATAACTGACTGTTATCAGTTTAATACAGATATTCCTTTCTATTCAATTAAATAGGAATATTTTGTGATACTTAGGAATGAATATATTACTCATTATTTTCAAAATGAATTTACATCTTAATAAAAGAAGTTGTTATATTTTTACTGCTCTACATATAAAGTTTTTGAGTTGGATTTTCTTTTTATTGATACCTATTTTTTATATTGCATTTATTTCTAAATTGATTCCTTCCTCATTTCCTATTTAGCAAGCTTTCACTTGTAAGAAGTTTTTTAAACATTCATTTATTTTTCATATAAAATGTTTGAAAGCAATTATTCCATTTATTAAAAAAATGAACCATAAGAAGTTGGGGGCTACTCAAATAATATCCATAGAAAAAGGGGGAAAAAGGAAAAAGGGGAGTATTGGTGCCATCATACATGCCAACTAGGCAAAAACAAAAAAAGTCAAGCAGAAGGCTAGCTTATCAGTCAGTTTGAATACACTGATGAATCACTAGTTTAAGTATGTGCAACAAAATTTATGTTTTATAGACTTATTTTTCAGGATGAATACAATAGGAATTTCCCTATTTTAATGATGTGTTAGCTTTCTCTGAAATGATTTTTAAAAGTAGAAGTGATGGTACCACATGGGTCAAAATATAAGCCACATCCCTAAAATAAAGTCTCTTTGGAAGGAAAATCATATCCATATATAGTTATACTTTGAAAAAATCGAAGTGCTTATAAGGCCACGCTTGGTTTCTTTATGTTTGGGGTAGGGAACTGATCAGGATTCCTTCCGTCAGCCCATGTGACAAATGATAGAAGAGGCAAGTAACAGAAATCTCAAGGTGTTAATATGTTGAGGGAAATGCAAAGATCAATTTTCAGCTTGGGGCCGCTTTATACAAAAGTTCTCCCTGATGGAATTAGAAGAGCAGCTAGATATTGGCAAGCGGAAGATAGGCTATAACCCCTGATAGCTTTTAAAAAGCAGGACATATTCTGGGAGATAGCTGAGGCATGAGTACTCTGAGGAGTATTGCCCCTGACAGTCTGAAGGAGAGCCAGCTATTAAAGAAGAACCTGGCTCCTGAGAGAAATGGGGTTGAGGGGAAGAGAGGTAAGATTACTCTCTCCTCTCTCCCTCCCATCAGACATGATATCTTTCATTGGAGATACTTGCTCAGTAGGAAGCATTGTACCCAGCATGGAGCAAGCCCAGTAATCTGGGCTGCCAAGACACAGCTTAGAGGAATGTGATCTCTAGCAGTTAAGCTAGCCCTGACCATATGGAGATGAACTATATAGAAAGAAAAGCCCAGAGAATCCAGCTGAGTGACTTGTCCAACAGAGACATTATGCTCAAGGAGTAGAATGAGGACACCAGAAGAATAAAAAGGACATTTGGGCTTTGCAGTGCTGGAGGCATGAATTGTCTTGAACATATATATTCTCTATGTACGTACCTCACAATGTATTTTATGTCTATGCTAATTCTTCTCACCGTTGTGAGCGTGTGCTAGTTAAGTGGGTGTCACAGGATGGCTGCTGGCAGCTGTCCTAAACCCAGATATCAAAGTGGTATGACTGACCTGGCATAACAAAGGGATATAAAAGATTTACTTAGCTTGTAAGGGTACAGTTGTCAAATAAAGCCAGGACACGTTGTGATCATTCTGATGAGTGCCAAGATTTTCCCTTTGTTCCCCATTTTCTCCACAGAAGAAATGAAAAGTAGTAGTGAGTTCAGACCCTGCAGAGTGGAAAATTCTGCCAGGTCCAAACAGGCCAAGACTCTCTCACTGAGTGCTTTTATTCTGCTCATGGGGATGCCAGGGACCACATCGCCAGTAGAAAGTCTTTCTTTATATGTGAAACAAAGAAATCTTTATACTCTGGTAGCTACTGGTCAGCTGCATCCCTTAATTCCCACATGCTATACAATCCTATCTACTCTACATCCTAGAGATTTCCTCCCTGGAAATTTGATCTATATCACTACTCAAACCCAGGTAATGTATACAGGCCTGTCTTGTGACCTACCACATTCCAAGCTCTGAGAGTCAAAGGCAGCCAACTCATAATCCTTTACATCCTTAATAATACAGAACTTTAACCTCCCCTCTACAGTCTAAGAAAAATCTAATAAGCAGAACACAAAGCTAACCACTAAAACTGTCTGCTTTGAAGCATCAATCTCTCTAGGGCTGCAAATGTTCTTATCAAACAATTCTAGAGATCCAAAGATTTCCTATCCCCTATCCTGAATCTTCAGGAAGATACTTTTTAGTTCCTTCCATGTGTGTGATGTGGTTCATAAAGAGTAACGGTATATTCAAATATTCTAGTATAGTAATTATAATTATAACTAAACAATAAGATGGTGTTCAAGGTTTCCAAAGCACTTTAAAAATATTATTTCATTTTATCCTCACAACAGCTCTGAGAGTTGCTTTTGCTATATTCATTTTATAGATGAGTAAAGGGAGACGGAGGTTGTGACTTGCCCAGGGTCATACAACGAATGAGTTTTCTGAGATTGGATTTGAGCTGAGGTCTCCCTTACTCTGAGTCCAGTACTCAATCCTACCTAACTGTACCTAGTTCATTTTCTGAGGACAGTAAAACATGGGGCATGGAAGATGACCATTCAATAGAGAACACCTGGAAGTATTCTAAGTTAGAGTCAGCAGGTATTCTATGTCATACAAAGGGGAAAATGTTCTAATAATCAGTGCTGTCCAAAACTGGGATGGCATTCCCAGAAGGTACTTACAGTCCCATCACTGAATACTGGTGTGTTCTTGGACAATTAACTTCAACTCTGGGATTCAGGTTTCTCATCCAGCTCTACCCCTATCATTTCATGATCTTATGCTAATGCTCAGATATCCTTTGCCAACTACATATATGACTGAGCATTGGATGCATTAGAGATGACAAATTCCCTGGTTACTTCTTGCATGTGGTGACTTAGTCCTAAGAAGCCTTGGCATTTTTGCATGATGTGTCAAACTTGGTTTTCTTCATGCCTCAGGAAAGCAGGAGTATTAAGCAATATGTTGATTCAGAAAAGAAACAATTTCCATCTTTCTTCTGTGGGAAAGAGTACTTTTATTTCTAGAGGCTGGGGGTAGGGAGTTGGGAGAGGGGAGATTGGCTATATTCTTTCCCACAACACTCAGAGCTGTTTCCATGTAGAGTCTGTATTAAGCAAGTTTGAATCTAGTCCTTGGTTACCTTTTTCACTTTGTGACTGAATATCGCCCACAATTTTGATAAATCTAGGCTTGCAAACAACCTTGAGAGTTTTAGAGGTTTGTGCAATGAATGGACCAGGCCAGAAGCAGGGGGACCTTCTGCACTGCAAAGGACAATCAGTAACAAGTGGATCAACCCAAGTTTGACCTTTTTACCCACAGACCTGTATTGGGAATTGTTGGGACAGGGAAGAGCTAAGCTGAAATGTAAAATACCTAATTAGCAATCTGACAAACTGCTTTATGTTCTGATGAAGTTTAAGTATAAGCTTCCTTAGAGATTATAGTAGTAATGTGTTAATTTATTGAACGCTGACTCAAGTTGCATCAATTTGTACTGGTGAATTATTTTGTACCTTACTATTTCTTTCATGTGTGGGAAATCAGTGTCTATATATGATTTATACCATACAGCGAGCCTAATTCTGCCCCTTTCTCTTTTGGGGGAAACCTTAGATGTCAGTCTAAACTTGAGCTTTAAATAATCAATTTAAATAATTTTTATCCAGGCTTATGGGGTGGTACTTTAATGCAAATGAGCTACAGAATGTGAGAAAAAGGAACATAGGCCCTATTTCATTAGAGAATACAGGCTCCCCAATGCTGTATCCAGTGTGGACCTCATGCATAGTTCCAGAGCAAGACTGCTTGGGAAGGATGAGTGAGTATGACCCCTTTGTCCCAATAGTAGTTCCTTAACATCAGACTACAATCTTGTGTTCAGGAAGATATAGAGGGGAATTTTGCTTTAGATATGGATTAGACCAAAAGTCCTTTCAGAGTTACTCAGATTCTATGCTTCTAGAATTGATCTAGATTGTTTGTTTAAGTCATATGCAATAATTAAAACTGCATCTTCAATATTTCAGTAAGATTGAATCCATTTAGTGTTTATATGGCACACCAAATTTCTCACAAAATCCCTTCTATCATGATATTTAATATTCTGAATAACTTCTTTATCCATAAGTTGAATATGAGGTGATAATAAAGAAACAGGAAGAAATATATGGTAAAAAGTATTCCCAGACAAAGATGGTGGGGTTGAGGGAAGCCAAGGAGTCATGCTCCCCTCTACTAAGCTCCTTCACACATATATAGAAAATGAACTAGAATTCTGATGAGGAAATCTAGAATTATCTTTTAGTCCAGCTTGGCATAAAAAAACAGACAGACACATCTTCAAACACTGGGAAAATGGTCTGGTCAGGAGCACATTTTACATGGAGCACTCTAATACCCAGGGACAGACTGTGACCAGGGCAAGAGAAGGTCCCAGAATCATAGTGAGGCACCACTACATCTGTCCTCAGGCACTGCAATGGAGACAAGTGAATGAAGGAAAAAGATCCAGAAGAGCAATTTATATAATGAGAATAATATGGTTAAAAACAAACAACTTGGAAAGAATTTGGATCTGTTACCAGCATAATGACCAATTTGGATCTGTTACCGGCATAATGACCAATTTGGATCTGTTGCCGGCATAATGACCAATCATGATTTCAGAGGACTGATGATGAAAAGGACTTCATCTCATGATAGAGAGTATAGTGTAGAATGAGACGGTTTTCGGACATGGCCAATGTGGAAATTTGTTTTGACTGATTATCCACATTTTATTAGGTTTTGATTTTCTTTTAACTTATTTATTTTATTTATGAGGGAATTTGGGTGGGATGGTGGCTTCTTCCTGATTAAAATAAATACAATATAATTTTAAATTCTATAAAATAAGAGTAGAAATATTCCCAATCTCATTTCCTTAAGAGAAATTTTACATTGTTTAGCAACATAAAAACGTATTACTTCCAAGTAGTGAGATGATTTTTTGTTGAAGATACAAAAAGATGACAGAACAATTCAGAATAAAATATTTTTCCACCCACATGGACCATTAGCATTTACACATAAAAGCTTTAAAAGTCCTAAGACAATGAAAGTTTCTAACTAGCAAAGGTTTTGTTTTATGGGAGTCTGCAAAACATGTACATGCAATAAAAGTCAACCTATCTTTATTCTGCCTAAATTTAGGAGTATTTGATTCACTGGTACTTGCAAGGGTAGTAGTTGGCAATCATTCTCAAAATAGACTGGTTTCATCAACACTGAAACTGTTGAAGTAATAGACCATATTCAAGAAATATGTTCTCTTAAAATTACACAGTATTCTTCTTTGGCTTCATGGTACGTCGATTGTTTTGTGTTTACTGATTTTTGCCAGATATATCTAGCCTTTCCATGCTTTATCTCATTTGTAAACATATATACTGGGGATCATCCCATCCTTCTATGAAGCACGTTCGGATTTGCCATCATTGGCTACAAGTGACCATATGGAAGTAGGAGGAGGAAACAACATATGCATAAATTGACAGATGCAAGATAAATACAGAGGGCATGGAAGGTAACCATAGAGGGGAAGGCACCAGCAGCTGGAGGCAACAGATAAGGCCTCCTTCAACATGTGGTTACTTGAACTCACTCATAAAGGAAGCTATGGAATCTGTTAGAGGATAGGAAGAAGCACATTTGAGGTATGAGAGCACCCCAATTCAAAGGCACTGAGGTAGGAAATGCAGAATTGTATGTGAGAAACAGAAAGTAGATTAGTATGGCTGGGTCAAAGATAGCGTGGAGAGGTGTAACAGGATAAAAAAATCAAAAGAAAGGAAGAGATCAGGGTTTGAATAGTTTTAAATGTCAAATGGAGAAGTTTGTATTTGATCCCAGAAACAAGAAAGAGTCACTGGATTTATTTATTGAATGGTGGGAAGGGATTGCAGGTGATATAGTTGAACCTTCACTTTAGAAAAGTCACTATGACACCTGTGTAAAAACTCAGCAAGAAGACTAATTAGGAGGCTAAAACAATAAGAGATGATTATATGTCAAACTGGCATGGTGTCTATTCAACATTGGGGAAGCAGAAATTACACAATTCAACTAAATGGATACGTGGGATGAACAACAGTGGCAAATCAAGTATAATTCCAAGTTGAGAACCTGGTTAACTGAAAAGAATGTTAATATACTCACCAGAAGTAGGGACGTATGAAAGGATTGCTTCTGAGTGAGTTCTGTTTTAGACATATTGAGTTTAAGATGGTTACAGGATATCCAGTTTGAAAGGTCCATAAGACAGTGTGTGGATGGGACTAGATTTCAAGAAAAATATTAGGTCTGGTTATATAGATCTGGAAGACATCTGCATCTCTAATTAATCCCATGAGAGCTTATAAAGTTAACAAGTGAGAGAATATAGAGAAAGATGAGAAGAGGAGCCAGAACAAAACCTTAGGATACACCCACAGTCCAGAGCTAAGTCCAAGAGCATTTATTAAGTACTTACTTAAGTGCCAGGCACTGGGGCAAAAATAGTCCCTTCCCTCAAGAAGCTGGAAAGATAGTAAGATAGTAAGAAGATAGTAAGAAAAGATAGTAAGAAAAAGATAGTAAGAAAACAAACAAGATATAAACAGGTTTACAGATAAACTGGATATAATCTCAGTATAAAACCACTAGCATTAAGGGGTCAAGAAAGGCTTCTCATGGAAATTGGGATTTTAGCTGGGACTTGAAAGGAGCCAGAAGATGGAAAGGAGAAGGCAGAGAATTCCAGGCACAGGTCACAGACAGCAGAAATGCTCAGAGTTGGGAAATAGAGTGTTTTGTTCAAGAAACAGCAAGGATAGTGCCAGTGGATGACAGAGTATGGGGATGACATATGGGAAGTAGGAAGTCAGTTTATGATGGGCTTTGAATGTCAAATAAAAAATTTTATATATGATCAGGGGGGCAACAGGGAACTACTGGAGCTTATTTAATAGGGGGTGAAACGGGATGATGTGGTTAGACTTGTGTTTTAGGAAGATTGTTTTGACAGCTAAGCAGAGGATGAACTGGAATAGGGAGAGAAAGCAGGGAGACCAATCAACAGGCTATTTTAGTAGTCTTAAGTGTGAGGAGATGAGGGCCTGCACCAGGGCAGCAGCAGTGTCAGAGGAGAGAGGGAGTGTATAAAAGAAATGCTACAAATATAAAACTGACAGGACCTGGGCAACAGATTGGATGTGGAGGGTGAGAAAGAGTTCAGAGTCAAGGATAGTTGTGGGCCTAGGTTACTGGGAGATTGGTGATACCCTTGAAACACTAATAAGGAAGATAGAAAGGGAGAAAGTGTGTGTGGGGCGGGGGGGAAGTAAAATGATTAGTTCAGATTTGGATATTTTCATTTAAGATGTCTATGAGATGTTCAATGGTAGTTGGAAATGAGACTGAAAGTCAGCAGAGAGGTTAAAGCTGAATAAGAACTGAGAAAGTCTGCATAGTGCTGTAATTACATCAGAGATGATGATTAAATCCACAGGAGCTGATGTGATCACTAATGGTGAAATAGCATTAAAGAAGAGAAGTGGGCCCTTGATGAAGATCTATCAAAGGAGATTGAGAAGGTAACCACAATGTCCACAAATAGGTAAGAGCAGAACCAGGACAGAATAATGTTATGAAAACCTAGAGAGAAGAGTGCAGTCGACAGTGTAGAAGACTACAGAGTGCAAGAAGGATGGAAATTGAGAAAAGGCCATTAGATTTGTCAATTAAAAGACTACTTTGGGGTAGTTTCAGATGAATGATGAGGCCAGAAGCTAAGCTCTATAGACAGTTGAGGAGTAAAAGGAAAGGAAGTGGAGGTACCTATTATAAATTGTCTTCTCAAGTAGTTTAGCCACAAAAAGGGAAGAAGAAATAAAGAACAATAACAAGTGATGATGGATAAAATAAGTGATTATGCTTTGGCCAATGAACCACCAAAGGAGACTGAGAAATGGCCAGAGAAGTAAGAAAAAGAGAAAAGAAAGAAGGAAAAGAAAAAGAAAAAAAGTATTGTCAGGACAATCTAGAGAGAATGAAGTAAGTATTCTGAAGAAGATGGTGGCCAGTTGTGTCAAACGCTACAGAGAGCTCAAGAAGGATGAAGACTGAAAAGGCACCATTAGATTTGGCAAGTAAGAGATCATTAATAACTTTGGAAGATGTAGGTTTTTTCTGGAACAAATATATCAAAGGTTTGCTCTACCCCAAAGCCCTTCACATTTGACCTTCCAACCCTGAGATCAGCGATTCAAGCCATCTTTTCCCTGCCTTCCTCCAGAACGTCACCTCTTTTGCCTCTGATGCCATAGCTCTACCTCTCATATTCACCAAAAGTTCTCTGCTGAGGGCATTGTCAACCACCTAACCAACCTGTGGGCCTCCTATCTGTTCCAAACTTTCTATTTTGACCTGAATGATTTTGCCCTCCCTAGAGTGTCACACTTTTCTGTGAGTTAGAAAAACAGTAGGTCACTGAGTGCCTTCAATGTTTCTAGAGTGAGCATGGGCCCACATTACCCTCCATAGCCTGGATACCATGAAGGCTACTCTGACCCTACTGGAGCTATATACCTTAGTCTCCAGCCAAAAGGAAACACAACTCTGTGACTTCCTGAAAGGCTACTACCAACTGAGCCCCCAGACTGGGTTGGGTGACAATCTGGTAGAGAGATAGCCTGAAACACAGCTAGAAGCTGAACCTACCTGCCCAACCTGACCTGGGCTCCTCCTGATGCTCTGGTCCCAGCTCCAAATCCTGAAACTAAATACCAACAGAAAAGCTTTCTTGCACACCCCTGACCAATTTTCTTTTGGGTTTCTATTGAAGATTTTAAGGAGTCTAAGAAACTTAGAAAGGGAAGAATGGTGATGCCTTCCCCAGAAACAGGGAAATTCAGAGCAGAAGTGGGATTGGAGGTGAAGATAATGCAATCACAATCCATGCACGCCTACTCATCCTGTGCTATTCATTATTCCTCTAGAAAAAAATGTTATGTGTGAGGGAAGAGGAAGGTTGTTAAACACTGGCCATTGACTCAGAGTAGTGATGTGGCCATGGGAAGAAAAAAGGGAGGGGTTATGAGGAAGCTGTTTATAATTGGGGGTAGGGACAGGATTTACTTGCATAGCTACTTCTGAGACCTGGGCTGGCTTAGTTTATAACATCCCTGAGACACTAAAGACTGGTATGGTCACCAAAGCCCATTCTTGGGATGGGACAAAGGGGAGATGTGTTGAAAAGGGTTACATAGTTGTACTAGAAAAGCCCACAATTTTCTCTGGGGTAAGATTGAGGAATAAATTTAATCCATATTTCTACCTTCTGATTAGTTGATTGCTAACCCTGAAGGGGCAAATCACAGCCCAATTTCATGGACCAGGGCCTTAAATCTTAGAAAACATAGTGGCTTCCCAAACTATGTAAAAGGGGACTCTGAACAACTTCTGGAGCCCCAGCTCCCACAGAACGACACAGAGAAGCTAACCTCCCGCTGAGGACAGCCCAGCAGCCCTGCAGGAAGGACCAGTGCAGCACTCTGGGAGCCGGCAGCACACAGTGTGCAGAGTACAGGAGCCGAGCCACACCCAGGTCCACGTGAGCCGAGGTTTTAGCCCCAGGGCGGCAGGGCCAGTAGCCACCTGGAGGAACCCCAGAACACCAGGAGCAGTGGCGACTCCAGAATTATCAACATAGACATGCCTAGGACAAAGTAAGGGGTTAGTGTCCTATGGACTTTGGGACCGGTATTTAGGGAATGCGTCGGCTCCCTTCCCTGGGGGCTAGAAGCCACTGAGGAGACACACCATTTTGTAGTTTTCAGAGGCAGCTCCAGCTCCCGGCCTGCAAATCATAGGGAGATCCAGCGATCAGTCTTGGGGGGTAATCGCTCTTGCTTTAACCTCCCTGGATCTGGATTGTGATCTAGGGTGGAAGTCGTGGGTGGGTTTACAGCTTGCCAGAAACGGAAGTTGCCCCCCACACGTTCGGGACTAAAATTCCTCTATCTGGCCTTAAAGCCATAGTGTGGCAACAAGCCCAAAAGTCAAGTAATTAAGTGGCAACATGCCAAGCCAAAGGAAACAGAAATGCAACCCTAGACTCCTATTTTGGGGGCATAGAGCAGGAAAAGGACTGTGAGTTCAGAAGTCCTGCTCCAAAAGCCCCAGGGAAAACATGAGCAGGTTGCAGGCCATAGAGGACCTTGAGAAGGACTTTAAAAATCAAATAAGAGAAGTGGAGGGAAAATTGGAAAGAGAAATGAGAAGGATGCAGGAAAACTATGAAATGAGGGTCAACAGCCTGACTGAGGAAAACAACACCTTAAAAAATAGACTAACTCAAATAGCAAAGGAGGCCCAAAAGGGCAATGAGGAGAAGAATGCCTTAAAAAGTCGAATTTGCCAGATGGAAAAAGAATCTCAGAAGTTCACTGAGGAGATTCATTCCTTCAGAGTTAGACTGGAGCAAATGGAAGCTAATGACTTTATGAGAAATCAAGATGCTGTTAAGCAGATCCAAACAAATGAAGATTAGAAGGCAATGTGAAATATCTCATGGGAAAAACCACTGACCTGGAAAATAGATCCAGGAGAGACAATTTAAAAATTATTGGACTACCTGAAAGCCATGATCAAAGAAAGAACCTAGAAATCACCCTTCAAGAAATTCTCAAAGAAAATTGCCCTGATGTTTTAGATCCAGAGGGCAAAATAGAGGTTGAAAGAATCCACAGATCACCTCCTGAAAAAGATCCCAAAAAGAAAACTCCCAGGAATATTATAGCCAGGTTCCAGAATCCCCAGATCAAGGAGAAAATACTACAAGCAGCCAGGAAGAAACAATTTCAATATTGTGGAAACACAATCAGAATAGCCCAGGACCTGGCAGCTTCTACACTGAGGGATTGAAGGGCATGGAATATGATATTCCAGAGGGCAAAAGAACTGGGAATGAACCCAAGGGTCACCTACCCAGCAAAACTGAGTATTTTGTTTCAGGGGAAAATATGGTCATTCAGTGGAATAGAGGACTTTCAAGCATTCTTAAGGAAAAAACCAGAGTTGAATAGAAAATTTGACATCCAGATGCAAGAAGTAAGAGATGCCTGAGAAGGTAATCAGGGAAAAGAAATCAAAAGGAACTTATCAAAGTTGAACTATTTACATTCCTATATGGAAAAGCAATAACTGGGACTGATGATATCTTTCTCACTATGAAAATAATGGAAGAAGGGGGTGTGGTCTTATGAATACATATGTGAATGTGTGTGTATATGGTTACAGTTATATATGGATAGAGGGCATAGGTTGAATTTGTTGGGAAGGGAGAATACTCAAGGGATGAAATTATGAGGTGAGAGAGGAAAGTGGCAAGAGGAGGTGGGGAGAGACAGGGTAGGGTAAACTATCCCATGTAGAAGAAGCAAGGGGAAGTGGTTGCAAGGGAGGGGGAGAATAAGGAAGGCTAAAAAGGCAAAACCACATTCACATTCAGGGAGAAAATGACATACATACTAAATGGGATATCTCAACCTGCAGCAGGATAGGGGGAAGGGGGATGAGAGGAGGGATGATGGGTGGGAGGGCATCCTTGGGGGGAGGGGAGGTTGGAAGTACCCACTATAGAAGAGGGACAGGATCATGTAGGGAATGGACCAGGTGGGGGGTGGGATGAGTGGGAGGGAATGATAAGCAGCCTTGTACAATATATCTACTATGATATTGTTTTGCATAGCTAGACATGTACAACATATACTGAAATTACTTATTTCCCCAGAGGGAATGGGTGACAAGGGAGGAAGGAAATGGATCTGAAATTCGAGGTCGTAACATTAAATGTTTCAAATATATATAAATACTATTATTAATACTCTTGTGCTTGTAATTGGGAGATAAGATGTGCAGGCATTGGGACACAAAGACTCACCTTCCTCTAATGGAGAAGTCGATGGGGGTATGGGAGAAGGTATGGGAGAGAGCAGATTGGAGGAAGCGATATCTTGTGGGACTACTATTCTGGGAGGTTGGGTAGGGGAATAATGGGGGGAAAATGATTATAACTCAAAATCTGGCGGAAATGAATGATGTAAAACAGAAGTTAATAAAGCATTTGTTTAAAAAAAAAAAAGAAAACATAGTGGCTTCCCAAACCTAGAAGAGTATCTGGTTGCCTTTTTAACAATTTCAGATCTGTCCCCCAAGTACCACCTAATTGTTGTGTAACATTTCCATTTCCATCGAGTAAATTAAATGCACTACAAGTGCATCATCACACAGACCATAAAAGAAGAAATAAGCTTAAAATTTTCAGCAAGGACTAGAGGAACTGTACATGTTAGAACAACTAAATGAGATATTGGCAGATCTATCAAAAGTCTTGGAAGAAGCTTAAGCCACTTAATGAAGACTCAAGAGGCCTCTCTAGGCAAATTTTCCAACTGAACAGTTCAATATCCTGAGGGCATTTCCCAGTGAGTCAATAGGCATTTATTAAGTCCTCACTGAGTGTCAGGTTCTATGCTACCAAACTATTAAATATTTAAGTATACATATTTAAATAGAATTTCACATTTATTTCATGTTAATTATTTGCAATTTGACAGGATAGTGGAACCTAGAAGCCAGAAACTTCAGCAGATATATACCAATAAATTCTTCCAGGTATATTTCCCTATGGCAAGGAGCAGAGGGTGCTTTTTTCTTACACTGTGCTTTATTAATGCTTAATTAAGACATCTCTTGTGTTTCCATTGTACCACAAATATTAATCTCTTTGCTCAATAAGCATATGATATGGGATTTGAAGTCTTAGACATTCCTTATAGAGTAGGCTTAATTGTCACTCCCAGGTCAAGCAGAGTATGACTCAAGTATGGGCTGTGTAATGCTTCCTGTCCCCTTAACAGATAAATATCTTTGCTGCAAAAAAATGGGGGGGTGGCTCTAAATGTCTCTTTTACTTCCTTCAAACACCTAATTAGTCATATTCCCCTATTCAACATACCATACAAATGAGAATAACTTTACTTTATTATTCCTCAATTTACAAAAATTTCTAGTCCTCCTACTTACCCTCCCCCATGGTGGGGTAAAGATAAGCAAAACCCTTGTAACAAATACATACAGTCAAGAAAAAGGAATTCTCTCATCAGCTATGTCCAAAAATATGTCCCATTCTGCAGTCTGAGTGCATCATTTCACTGTCAGGAGGTGGAGAATGTGGTTATTATCAATTTTATTGAAGTTGAATTGATCAAAATCCTTGAATCCTTCAAAGTTGCCTTTACAATATTATTATTATATAATTTGCTCTCATTCTGCCTATTGTACTCTGCATCAATTCATATAAATCTTCCAGATTTCGCTGAAACCATCTTTTTTTATCTTAGAGCAAAATAGGATTCAATTATAGCTAGGTATTGATTAGAATGGATAATGAATACTGTTAAGTGGCCTCATTATTTAAATTCATACTATTTGAAGTTATAAAGGAAAAATGCAATGGGAAAAATTTAAGAGGGCCGGGGAAGCTCCGGGCAGCCCCCCGAGAGCCCGTCGCCGCCGCCGCCAGCAGCAGCAGCAGCAGCAGCAGCAGCAGCCGCCCCCCACCCCGAGCTCCGGGGGGCGATGAGGGGGCGGGGGAAGGGGCGCCGCTCCTCGGGCATTACTTAGAGAAGTGAGGCCACCCCTCTCGCCGGTCCGCCCTCCCGGGGCCGGGACTGCCACACTCCAGCCAGAGGGACAGTCGGCCCAATATGTCAAGACCTCTGATCACTAGATCCCCTGCATCTCCATTGAACAATCAAGGCATTCCTACTCCAGCACAGCTCACAAAATCCAATGCACCCGTCCACATTGATGTGGGTGGTCACATGTATACCAGCAGCTTGGCCACCCTCACCAAATACCCTGAATCAAGAATTGGAAGACTTTTTGATAGCACGGAGCCAATTGTTTTGGACAGTCTCAAACAGCATTATTTCATTGACAGAGATGGACAGATGTTCAGATATATACTAAATTTTCTACGAACGTCAAAACTCCTCATTCCGGATGATTTTAAGGACTACACTTTGTTATATGAAGAAGCAAAGTACTTTCAGCTTCAGCCCATGTTAATGGAGATGGAAAGATGGAAACAGGATCGGGAAAATGGTCGCTTTTCTAGACCCTGTGAGTGCTTAGTGGTACGAGTTGCCCCAGACCTTGGAGAGAGGATTACACTCAGTGGTGATAAATCTTTGATAGAAGAGGTGTTCCCAGAAATTGGAGATGTGATGTGTAATTCAGTCAACGCAGGTTGGAATCACGACTCAACGCATGTCATCAGATTTCCGCTGAATGGATACTGTCACCTCAACTCAGTTCAGGTACTTGAGAGGTTGCAGCAAAGAGGCTTTGACATTGTGGGCTCCTGTGGAGGAGGGGTAGACTCTTCCCAATTCAGTGAATACGTACTGAGGCGAGAACTCAGACGGACATCTCGTGCACCCTCCGTCATTCGAATAAAGCAGGAGCCTCTGGACTGAATGGACATGTTTCTTATGCAAAAACAAAGAAAAGAAAAGAAAAAAGGGACATTCATGTGCAGTTGGGACATCAAACCAAGTCCTGGAATGAAAATCGAATAAAGACACATTTATATCAAATAGAGACCATACCTGTATTCATATGGGAACAATTGGAATAGTAATAATAACCTCAAGGTGTAAAAAATATATAAATATATATATATATGTCAAAAGGTAGGAAATGCAAAAAAAAAAATAATAACAATGATAATGTGGTAGCTGAAGTTGGTGCTGTGATGGCCATTAAGTGTCCTAGGCCTCTCTGAGGCCCGCTTATCAATAAACAAGCCATGACGGGTGAGGACACAATCTCCTTCCGTTTTCCATTGCCAAACAGCCATCCATTTTCTCTCTTTCTCTTTCTCTCTTTCTCCCCTCACTTTTTCTTTTATTTTTTTACACATTGAATTGAGTTCCTTTGCAGATGGAGGCTTGGAGTCCTCTCTTGAGGAGGGGACAGTTCAGGACTTCAGAACCCCATTCACAAGCACATTGCATCTGAAAGTTGTTAGACTGAAAGTTTAAAACATAGCTTGTATAAAGTCTCACCTTTTTCGTCTGCCTCGCCAATGTGAACATCATGTTGTTTTTAAACTGACAGTTTTGCAAAGGGGCCAGAATTATTACTTGTTAGAGTTTGCTCTGGTTTGATTCTGCGGCTTTCCTACAATTTTTCAAATTTTATAATGTATTAAATACAATAAATGCTGTTTAAAATAAAAAAAAAATTTAAGAAGCTTCTATGTCTTTAACATAATAATATGAAAATATATTTTGATTCAAATTTGCTATAAAGAGTAGTTATAGGAAATAAAATTTCAAAAATTTAAAATTTGGGATTTTGGCCTGCAGTAGTGATATGCAAAAATGTGATAATTGTTTAAAATACTTTAATAGCCTACACTGAACTATCTTCTCTTTCAACTTCCCTGGCTTCCTTTAAGGCTCAAATAAAATCCCACTTTCTGCAGGAAGCTTTCCCTAACTCCCCTTAATTCTAGTGCCCTCTCTCTGTTAATTCTTTCCTATTTATTCTATCTACAGCTTCTTTTGTAAAGTATTTTTTGCATGTTGTCTCTCCCATTAGATTGTAAGCTCCTTGAGAGGAGGGACTGTCTTTTGCCTCTTTTTGTATTCCTTGACCTGGGAACTCTGGAATTTGGCTATAATATTCCTAGGAGTTTTCTTTTTTAGATCTTTTTCAAGAGGTTATCAGTGAATTCTTTCAATTTCTATTTTGCCTTCTGGTTCTAAAATATCAGGGCAATCTTCCTTGAGAATTTCTTGAAGGATGATTTCTAGGTTCTTTTTTTTTATAATGGCTTTCAGATAGTACAATAATTTTTACATTTTCTATCTCTCCTGGATCTATTTTCCAGATCAGTGGTTTTTCCAATGAGATATTTCACATTACCTTCTATTTTTTCATTTGTTTGGATCTGTTTTATAGTATCTTGATTTCTCATGAAGTCATTAGCTTCCATTTGCTCCAATTTAATTTTGAAGGAATTATTCTCTTTAATGAGTTTTTGAATTTCCTTTTCCATCTGGGCAATTAAACTTTTTAAGGCATTCTTCTCCTCATTTGCTTTTTGGGTCTCTTTTGCCATTTGAGTTAGTCTATATTTTAAGGTGTTATTTTCTTCAATCAGGTTGTTGACTCTCTTTTTATGATTTTCTTGCATCATTCTCATTTATCTTTCCAGTTTTCCCTCTACTTCTCTTACTTGATTTTCAAAATCCTTCTCAAGCTCTTCCATGGCTTGTAACCAATCCATATTTGTCTTGGAAACTTTTGATGCAGGAATTCTGACTTCATTGTCTTCCTCCTGTTCCATGCTTTGATTTTTTTTGTCCCCCAAAAAGGATTCTATGGTCTGCTTGTACCTCCTCTGTTTCTTCATATTGCCAGTCAATTGCTTGACTTTTGAGCTCTTTGCCAAGATAGAACTCTGCTTCCAGAGAGAAGAGCTTTGTCCCAAATCACTCGGGTTTTTTCAAATGTTGTCAGAGGTCTGAGGTGGGTGCTCTTTTTACAAACACCACACTGGCAAACTCTTGTTTCTCACCCCAGGACCACTGCCAATGAAGTGGCCCAGATCCAAACAGGCCAAAGCAAGAGCGATTACCCTTGGAATGGTCACTTGGTCCCTCTATGATCTGTAGTCCAGGAGCTCCTGAGGCAGCCACATGGCAGATGCTGCAGATGCAGTCACTGTGCATCTGCCACCTCTCATCCTGGGGTCAGGGGCCAGACTGTGCCCTTCCTTTACAACAGAGTTTCCAATTGACCTTTTACTTTCTTTTTGGTGTTTATGGGGTGAAAAGTCTGGAAAGTGCCACAGCTGCTGGTGATTCACTCTCCTGAAGCCTGCTCTGGCTGCTGCTGCCTCCTTGAGGCCAAAACCACACAGTTCACATGGGACTGCTCTCGGTTCCCAGTGTGCTGTGATGACCCCTTCCTGTTGGCCTGCCAGGCTGCCTTCAGCAGGAGATTTGTTTCTCTCTGTCACTCTAAAATTTGTTTAGAGTCATATTTTAGAGGTATTTGAGGTGGTTGTGGGGGAGGTCACAGAATTTACTGCTTCTACACCACCATCTTGGCTCTGCCCCTCATTAAACACTTTTTTGATGAAAAGAAGAAAGTTCAGAAGGAAACGTAGATAAGCAGAACAAGTCCAAAAGTAATATGTAAAATTTGTTGTGTGCTTTTTAAAAAAACAAGTTGAACATAATAGAGAGTTATAGTTTCACATATAATCCTTGTTTTTCTTTTACTTTGTATTTTATAATGTTTCTTTTTTGGCATTAGATTCAGAATTTAGGGTTGGTTTTTTTTTGTTGTTAAAACTTCTTACACCATCTTCAGAAATATAGAAAATACTAATGTTGTCATTTTGAAGCATTTCATCTGTTTTTCAAAATCACAATACTGAAGCTTCTGTACTTAATAAAAATAAATATTGGAAAACATCTGAGAAAGAAAAAAAATGAAGGCAAAAATGTAAAACTCCTCACCCACAAGCAAAGATGCATGAAGGGTTTCCTTTCTAGGTATTAGTCCTTTGAAATTCTCTTCCCTTGTAATCTAAGCAACCAACTTATTTTCAAAACTCATTTGGATAAAAGTGGAATCTATATCTTGAGATGAAATACATCTCCTAAGAAGTCAACTTTGCAAAAAAAAAAACCCACAGCAAATGCTTTATTAATTTTTAAATATATCTTTAGCATGGGCATATTTTCAAAATTATACTTGAATGAAAAAAAGTCAAGGAAAGTTAGCAGTACAAAAGTCACAAGCAAAATCACTTCATACGTCACAGTATGAATCATAAATGGGGAGAAAAAATATAAGAATCAAGGTTTCGGGCCTAAACTACTTGAGGAAAATGGACAGAACAGTAGAAGCAGACTACTTAGTTATAGATTTCTAGGGTTGTAAAGTCAGCAACCATTTATTAAATGTCTATTATGTCTCACTATCTCGCACCCCATCAATTGACTGAATTCAATTGGTTGCCAAAGTCTATAGATTTCACCTTCCTAACTTCTCTATAATTCACTCCTTTCTCTCCTTTCTCTCATCAAAATGGTGCATCACTTTCCCCCTAGACTATTGCAATAATCTGCTTATGGGTTTGCCTGCCTCAAGTCTCTCACCACTCCCCACATACTCCATAGAGCCAGTAAAGTGATTTTTCTAAAGTGCAGGTCAGATCACATCACTCTGTCCCCCATCCACTCACTATCACCACTCAGTAAACTCCAGTGGCTTCTCACTGTCTCCAGGATCAAATAAAAAATGCTCTGTTTGGCATTCAAAGCCCTTTATGGCCTAACCCCCTCCTACCTTCCCAGTCTTTGTATACCTTACACCTTTCCCAATACTCTTCAATCCAGTGACACTGGTCTCCTTGCTAGTTCACAAAGCTTTGGGGACCATGGCCTGAGTGCTCTCCCTTCTCATCTCTACCTACTGGGTTCCCTAGTTTTCTTAAAGGCCCAACTAAAATCTTGCCTTCTACATAGAGCCTTTTCCATCCTCTCTTAATTCTAGTGCCTCCCCTCTATTAATTATTTCATATTTATCCTATTATATCCTATTTATAATTATTCCTAATTATATCCTATATATCTTATAAATATTCCTATTTATCATACTTATTTGATTACTTGTTATCTTCTCCATTAGATTTTAAGTTCCTTGAGGGAAGGGACTGACTTGCCTTTTTTTATATTCCCAGTGAGTAGCACAGTGCCTGGCACATAGTAAGCACTTAATAAATGTTTACTGACTAACTATATGCCAGATATTATACTAAATATTAGAGATACAAAAGCAAAAATAATTCCTACCCTTATGGAGCTCACATTCTAAAGGGATGGACAACATATAAACAACTATATAAAAAGAAAATACATACAGCATAAGTGGACCTCATCTCCGAGAGAAGGCACCAACATTACAGAGGACCAAAAAAAGCTACTTGCCATAGGTAGGATTTTAGCTGAGACTTGAAGGAAGCCAGGGACACCAGAATATAAGAGTAAGGAAAGGTTGGGGCGGCTATGTGGCGCAGTGAGTAGAGCGCTGGCCCTGGATTCAGAAGGACCTGAGTTCGGTTCCGGCCTCAGACACTTAACACACACAAACAAAAACCTAGCCATGTGACCTTGGGCAAGTTACTTAACCCCAATTGCCCTCTAAAAAGCAAAAAAAAAAAAAAGAGTAAGGAAAGAGAATATTCCAAGTCCAGAGGACAGCCAGTGAGAATGCACAGAAATGGAGATGGAGTATTTCCTATATAAGGACAATGTCAGATTAGAGTACATGGAGGGAAATAAAGTATAAGAAGACTGAAAAGGTCAGAAGGGTTCAATTGTGAAGGATTTGAATAGCTAAACAGATGATTTTATATTTGATTCTGGGTGTATTAAGAGCCACAGGCCTTTACTAGGTTTGGGGTACAGGGAGGTAGGAGAAGGATTAAACATGGTCAGATATTCACTTTAGGAAGAAATTGACTCACTAGTCAGTCACTAGTGGCCGACAGTGGGGTCAAAACAACTACTGGGGGCTTGAGCCAATAATGTTAGAGAAAAGACATACTCAATCCCACAAGGACAGTTGTAGAACTCCTGTGCAGATGTAGCAACCTGGCTCTGGGATAGCAAACCTTTTAGTATATTAAATAGTTAACAAAGATTGGCTGCTGGGTGAGGAGGGAGGAATAGCATTCAGAACTAGGCCACTGCTACTTTTAGCCATCTCCTCACCATGCTACCTATATTCTACCTGTCCTTTTCTCTATCCAACCACAACCTTATGCTCTGCCCCTGGATCCCTAGCACTGGTAGATGAGCTTTCACTTATCTTGCTTGCCTTTAGTATCACTTCCCAGACACTTCCATACCCTGTGCCTATTTGCCATCTTTCTATAAACACCTACTTATCTCTCTCCCCTTTCTATGTTCTTTCCCCCATTACATTATAAGCCTTGAGGATAGGCACTGTCTTGCTTCCTTGTTTTTGTATCCTCAGTAACTTAGCAAAGAGTGTCACACATAGCAATCACTTAACAAAAAAGCTTTGGCTATCTAGAAATGAAGGTACTATAAAAAGAAGCTATATCAATAATATTTTTAAAAGTAAATAATCATATGGTTTGCATGCTTCAGTGTAGACCTGGGAAAAATGCAGAAAAACCCCACCTGGACCTACCATACTCTAGATACCCACCACTAGGTCCCCAACTAAGCACCAGGTAAACTGCCAGACACCTACAGCCTCCAGCAGCTGGCACCTAAGGCCCCAGGGCACAAAACTAGTGATCAGGTCCCTGAACCCCAAGAAAAGAAACTTAAGGCAGTGGCCCCTGTGCTCCAGCAGGAGAGCTCAATTTTAAAAGCCACAGAACAGGCAACTAAAATGAATAAAAAGCAAAAAAGAACACTGACCACAGAGAATTATTATGGTGACAGGAAAGATCAGAACACAAACTCAGAAGAGGAAAACAGTGTCAACATACTCAACTCTGAAACCTCAAAGTTGAATATGAACTGGTCTCAAGCCCAAAAAAGCATTCTTGGAAGAACTCAAGAAGGATTTTAAAAGTCAAATAAGAGAGGTAGAAGAAAATTTGGGAAAAGAAATAAGAGGTATGCAAGAAAGAGTCAACAAGACAAAAATTTATTCTAGAAAACAATTCCTTAAAAAAAATGCAATTGGTCAAATGGGGGAAAAATGCACTGAAGAAAACAATTCCTTAAAAAGTAAAATTGGCCAAATGGGAAAGGAGGTATAAAAGCTAACTGAAGAAAATAATTCATTAAAAATCAGAATTGTGCAAGTGGAAACTAATGATACTATGAGACATCAGTAATCAGTCAAATAAAATCAAAAGAATGAAAAAATAGAAGAAAATGTAACATACTTCACTGGAAAAAACAACTGACCTAGAAAATAGGTCTACCTGAAATCGATAAAAAAAAAAAAAAAGCCTTGGGGTGGCTAGGTGGTGCTGTCAGTAGAGCACCAGCCCTGGAGTCAGAAGGACCTGAGTTCGAATCTGGCCTCAGACACTCAATACACACAAACAAAATCCTAGCAGTGTGACCTTGGGCAAGTTAAGTTACTTAACCCCAATTTCCCTCAAAAAAAAAAAAAAAGGGCTGAACAACATCTTTCCAGAAAATATCCAGGAGGACAGAGTCAAGATAGCAGAGTAGAAACAGGACTTCTTCACAGCTCTGGCTCCCACCTCCCCCAATTCATGTAAAAAATTACTCTAGATAAATTTTGGAGCTACAGAACCCATAAAATGACACAGAGAAGTTAACCTTCCGCTGAGGAGAGCCCAGAAGGCCAGCAGCAAATGTCCAACACAACACTCTGGGAGCCAGCCCCAGACCCCCTCAAGGCAGAGGTCTTAGCCCCAGGGAGGCTTAACAAGCTGCCATCTGGAGGGACTTCAGATCACTAGCATCTGTGGTGGTCTCCAGAATGATAAACCCATAGATGCCAAGGACAAAATGAGAGGTCAGTGCAGTGTGGACTTTGGGACATGGGAATTCAGGAGTTAAATCCTACTTTTGCCCCCTGGGTGAGAAGCAGCTGAGGTGCCTTGGCTAGCAGCTGCCACTTGGCAGCTTCAGCTCCTGGCCTGTAGAGTGTAGGGGGACCAAGCAACCAGTCTGAGGGGTAAATGCTTGTGCTTTAACCTGCTTGGATCTGGATTGCTGTCTAGGGTGGAGGTCCCAGGGTGTGTGACCAGCTTGCCAGAGCCAGTGGAGGTTTCAGAGAGGGCACCCAACTTATACCTTCAGCAGTTGAGAAAACCCCAGCGTTTGGGATAAAGCTCCTGTTTCTGGTAGCAGAGTTCTACTGTGGCAAAAAGCCCAAAAGTCAAGCAATTAAGGGGTAACGTGAGCAGGGAAAGGAAGCAAAGCACATAGAGCAACCCAACTTTACACTCATATTTTGGGGACAAAAAGGATCAAAGCATGGAACAGGAGGAAGACAGCAAAGTCAAAACTCCTGCACCAAAAGCTTCCAAAAAAAGAATAAGCTGCTTACAGGCCATAGAGGAGCTTAAGAAGGATTTTGAAAATCAAATAAGAGAAGTGGAGGAAAAAATGGGAAGAGAAATGAGAACCATGCAAGAAAAGTATGAAATGAGAGTCAACAGCCTGACTGAAGAAAATAAAACCTTAAAAAATAGATGAACTCAAATGGCAAAAGAGCCTGAAAAAGGCAATGAGGTGAAGAATGCCTTAAAAAGCCAAATTTGCCAGATGGAAAAAGAATCTCAAATGCTAACTGAAGAGAATCATTCCTTCAGAATTAGATTGGAGAAAATGGAAGCTAGTGATTTCATGAGAAATCAAGATGCTATTAAACAGATTACAAACAAATGAAAAAATAGAAGACAATGTGAAATATCTGATTGGAAAAATGGCTGACCTGGAAAATAGATCCAGGAGAGATAGTTTAAAAATTATTGGACTACCTGAAAGCCATGATCAAAAAAAGAACCTAAAAACCATTCTTCAAGAAATTCTCAAGGAAAATTGCCCAGATGTTTTAGAACTAGAGGGCAAAATAGCGGTTGAAAGAGTTCACCAATCACCTCCTTAAAAGATACCAAAAAGAAAACTCCTAGGAATATTATAGCCAGGTTCCAGAGTTCCCAAATCAAGGAGAAAATATTACAAGCAACCAGGAAGAAACAATTTCAGTATTGTGGAAACACAATCAGGATAACTCAGGACCTGGCAGCTTCCACATTGATGGATCAAAGGACTTGGAATATGATATTCCAGAGGTCAAAGGAGGTGGGTTTAAAACCAAGAATCACCTAACCAGCAAAACTGAGTATCATGTTCCAGGGGAAAATATGGTCATTCAGTGCAATAGAGGACTTTCAAGCATTCTTGGTGAAAAAACCAGAGTTGAATAGAAAATTTGACATTCAGATACAAGAAGTAAGAGAAGCTTGAGAAGGTAAACAGGGAAAAGAAATCATAAGGAACTTATCAAAGCTGAACTACTTATATTCCTATGTGGAAAAAATGGTAATTGTAACTTATGAAACTTTTCTCAGTATGAGAATAGCTTAAGGGAATACAAATGTATATATGTGTGTATGTATATATACATATATATGTATATGTGTGTATATGTATACATACATATATGTCTATATAGGAGGGTATATGGGTGTATGAATACTTTTGTGAGTGTGTGTATATATGTCTACAGGAATTCATAGACAGAGGGCACAGGACCAATTGAATAGAAAGGGATGATACTTAAAAGGTGAAAATAAGAGGTGAGAGAGGAATATAAGGAGAGGAGATGGGGAGAGACAGAATGGGGTAAATTACCTCATATAGAAAAGGCAAGGGAAAATTGTTACAATGGAGGGGGGAACAGGAATGCAAAAGGGAATGATTCAACTTTATTCTCATTGAATTTGGCTTAGGGAGGGAATGACATACACACTAAATAGGGTATCTCACTCTACAGGAGAGTAGAGGGGAAGGGGAAGAGAGGGGGGATAATGGAAGGGAGAGAAGGCTGGGGGTAGGGAAGTTAGAAACACCTACTTTTGAAAAGGGAAAGGATCAATGTAGAGAATAGAACAAGTGGGGGGTGAGATAGGATAGAGGAAAATATAGTCAGTCTTTCACAATATATCCACTATGGAAATGTTTTGCATAGCTACTCATGTACAACCTATATTGAATTGCTTATCTTTCCAGTGAAGATGGGTGACAAGGGAGGAAGGGAAAGAATCTGGAATCCAACATTTTAAAATCAAATGCTTAAAAAAAAAATATATATATATATACATATTATTATTATTTTACATGTTACTGGGAAATAAGATATACAGGCACTGGAGCATAGAGATCCATCATGTTCTACTGGAAAGTTGAAGGGGGAATGGGAGAAGATATGGGAGAGAACAGATTGGGGGAGAGGATATTAAGTAGGAATGCTGTTTTGGGGTGATGGGTAGGGAAAACTTGGGGAGAAAATTTGTAACTTAAAATCTTGTGGAAATGAAGGATGTAAATAAATAAATAAACAAAGAAACAAATAAATAAATGAATGAATGAATGAATGAATGAATAAATGGATGGATGGATGAATAAATAAATGGATAAATGAATGAATGAATGGATAGATAGATAGATAGACAGATAAATAAATAAACAAAAGAAAAGAAATTATCCAGGAAAACTTCACTGAGGTCCTAGAACCAGAGAATAAAATAGTCATTGAAAGAATCCAGCAATCACCTCCTGAAAGAGACCCCAAAAATAAAACTCTGAGGAAATCATAGCCAAATTCCAGAATTATCCAATCAAGGAGAAAATACTGTGAGCAGCCAGAAAGAAACAATTTACATATTGTGGAAGCACAGTCAGTATTATGTAGGACTTAGCTTCTACACCAAAGGATTGAAGGGCCTGAAATATGATATTCTGAATGGCAAAGGAGATTGGATTATAACCAAGAATCAACTATGCAGCAAAATTGAGTATAATCTTTCAGGGGAAAAAATGGCTATTTAATGTCATAGGGCACTTTAAATCATTCTGATTAAAAACAAACAAAACAGAAATGAACAGAAAATTTGATCTCCAAATACAAGATGCAAGAGAAGCATAAAAAGGTAAACAGAAAAGAAGAAAAAGATGATATTCCTTGTTAACAGGTTAAAATGCTTACATCCCTATAAGGGAAGATGATACCTGTAATTCTTGAGAACTTTACTTATCTTTACTATAGCATTTAGAAGGGGTATACATAGACAGAAGGAGTGGGAATAAGTTGAATATGATGTGATGATTAAAATAATTAATTAAGGAGTGAAAAAAAAGGGTATTGTGCTGATAGAGGAGAACAGGGGGAGACAAAATATGGTAAGTTACATCACAGGAAGAGACACAAACACCTATAATAGTAAAGGAAAGAAGAGAGGGTGGCAAGCATTGTTTGAACCTTACTTTCATCAGATTTGGCTCAAAAATGTAATAGCATACACATTCAGTTGGTTATAGAAACCTATCACACTCTATAAAGAGGTAGGAAGGGAAACTGGAAAGAAAAGGGAGGGGACAGAAAAGGGAGGGAAAAAGGTAGGGAAGAATTAGTAGGAAAAGGGGAAAGGGAAGGGAAAGGGGCTGATAGAAGGGAGGGGAGATTAAGGGAGGTGGTGGTCAGAAGAAATCACTGGTGAGGAGGAAAAGGATGAAAGGATAAAAAAAGCATAAAGAGGGAAAAATAGGAGGGAGAGAAAGACACACTAATCATAACTATGAATGTGAATGGGATGAATTCTTCCTTAAAACAGAGGCAGATAGCAGGGTGGATTAAAAACCAGTATCCTATTGTTTACAAGAAACATATATTGTTTACAAGAAACATATTTGAAGTAGAGAGATACACACAGAGTATAAATGTAAAAGACTAGAATATATTATGCATCAGTTGAAGTAAAATAAAAAAAGCAGGGGTAGCATTCTGGTCTCAGACAAAGTAAAAGTAAAAATAGTTCTAATTAAAAAGGATAAAGAAAGAACTACATCTTGCTAAAAAGATACCATAGACAATAAAGTAATATTAATACTAAACATATGTGCATTGAGTGGTATATCATCCAAATTCTTAGAGGAAAAGTAAGGTAGTTACAGGAAAAAATAGACAGCAAAACTATACTAGTGGGGGACTTCAATTTCCTCTCATAACTAGATAAATCTAATCACAAAATAAACAAGAAAGAAGTTAAGGAGGTGAGTAGAATCTTAGAAAAGTTAGATATGGTAGACTTCTGGAGAAAACTAAATGGAAATAAATAGGAATATACTTTTTTCTCAGCAGTATATGGCACCTACACAAAAACTGACCATGTATTAGGGCATAAAAACCTCACAATCCAATGAAGAAAGGCAGAAATATTAAATGCATCCTTTTCAGATCATGATGCAATAAAAATTCCATATAATAAAGGGTCACGGAAATACAGACTAAAAAATAACTGGAAACTAAATAATCTAATCCTAACGAATGAGGGGGTCAAACAACAAATCATAGAAACAATCAATAACTTTATAAAAGAGAATGAAATAATGAGACAACATACCGAAACTCATGGGATGCAGCCAAAGCAATTCTTAGGGGAAATTTTCTCTCTAAATGCTTACATGAATAAAATAGAGAAAGAAGAGATCAATGAATTAAACATGCAACTAAAAAGTTATAAAAAGAACAAATTTTAAAACCCCAATTAAATACCAAATTAGAAATTCTGAGAGTCAAAGGAGAGATTAATAAAATTGAAATTAACAATACTATTGAACTAATAAATGAAGCTAAGAGTTGCTTTTATGAAAAAACAATAAAATAAATAAATCTTTGGTTAATTTGATTTTAAAAAAGAAAGAACAAAACCAAATTACCAATATCAAAAAATGAAAAGGGTGAATTTACCACCAATGAAAAGGAAATTAAAACAATAATTAGGAGCTATTTTGCCCAACTGTATGTCAATAAAATCTTACAATCTAAGTGAAATGGATGGATATATACAAATACAAATGGATGGATATATACAAAAAGATAAATATATATTTATTTCATATATATATACAATTACATACGCATATATATGCAATTATACATAAATATACAAATATAAATGGATGGATATATAAAAAATAAAAATGTCCATATTAACGGAAGAAGAAATAAAATAGTCAAATAATCCCATTTCAGAAAAAGAAATTGAACAAGTTATCAGTGAACTCCCTAAGGAAACTCTCCAAGGCCAGATGGATTTATAAGTGAATTCTACCAAACATTTAAAGAAGAATTAATTCTGATACTATATAATCTGTTTGGAAAAAAATAATCATATGGGTTGGAGGTCTTTAAGCAGAAGCTGGTTGACTCCTTGTCATGCATGCTGCACTGAAGGATCTTTTGGGGTTATGTGTTGCAGATGACTGAAGATTCCCTTCCCACCCTGAAATTCTGTGATCCTGTAATCTGATTTTTTCCTCCCAATAATTTCTTCCATTTATTCAACAAACAATTTTTCTACTCTACACAGTTGGGATAAGTATAATATTTCTTATTCTTCCAATTTTTTGTTACCATTTGTATTTTGATCATTGATACAACTGGAATTTATTATCATGAATACAAAGTGTGAGATGTGGATCACCATACTGTTTTCTAACTTTCCCAAATATTTTTATTCAACTATTCCTTTCCCTGATGTTTTGTAATTTGGGGTTTATTTACTGTATATACTTGGTTCTATTTCTGGGGTCCATAATTCTATTCCATTAATCTATTTTTTGTATTTTTTAAAATTCTCTAACATGTAGCTTTGACAATTACTACTTTATGATATATTTTACCATCTGACAGGGTGAATGTCTATATCAATTTATCAATTCCCTTTATTGATTTTTTTTACAATCATAAGATCATAAGATTTAGAGCTATGATTTTAAAGATGTCTAGTTCTCCATTGCACATTTGCTTTTCTACATACATTTTGTTATTGTTTTCTCTAATGCTGTAAAATAGCTTGTTGGTATTTTTACTGGTATCAAGGGGCAGTATAACATGGTAAAATGAGTGCTAGACTAGGAATCAGAAGAGACCTTAGTTTTAATCTTACTTGTAATACTACAAGGTGTGTGACCACAGGTAAGTCACCTAACCTTTCTAATTCTACCATCTATTTAAAAAGCTAATAATACTTCACAGGGCACCTACTTCACAGGGTCCTTGTGAACATCAAGTCAAATAATGTAAAGAGTTTAGCAAACCTTAAAGTGCTATATAAATGGCAGTTGTTATTAACGGCATAGAGCCTAAAAATTAATTTGGGGGCGGCTAGGTGGCGCAGTGAATAGAGCGCCGGCCCTGGAATCAGAAGGACCTGATTTCAGAGCCGGCCTCTGACACCTAATCCGCACAAACAAAAACCTAGCCGTTTAACCTTGGGCAAGTTACTTAACCCCAAATGCCCTAAAGGGGCGGCTAGGTGGCGCAGTGAGTAAGAGCGCCAGCCTCGGAGTTTGGATGACCCGAGATCAGATCCGGCCTCAGAAAATGAGCACCCACGCATAAATCAAATGACTAGCCGTGTAACCTTGAGCAAGTTACTTAACCCCAATTGCTTTAAAAAAAAAATTAATTTGAGAATTAATGACATTTTTATCATAATGTCCCAATCTAACTATGCACAAGGAGATATCCTCTAATTGTTGTTTTTCCTTTGTATTTTTAGTCAAAAATAATTTTAAAGTTCTCAATATGTATGTGTATTATTTACAGTTTAAACAACTAAGAATTTTTATATAACATTATTGGCTAACCATGCAAAACCACCAAAATAAGGCAAATTGGCAATTTGTAATACAGAATGGTAATTATACATTAGTAAAAACTTATTGGCAGTGCAATGGATAGAGTGTCAGGTCTTCTTGAGTTTAAATCTGTTCTCAGATACTAGATGTGTGACCCTAAGTCACTTAACCCTGGTTGCCTCAGTTTCCTCATCTGTAAATGAACTAGAGAAGGAAATGGCAAATCACTTGTAGGGGCAAGGTAAGCCCCTCTTTGAGGAATAAGATTATACAAACCAAGGCCCCAACTCAATATGACCTTTCTATTACCGTGAGTTGTTTGGGAACAGGGATACTGAGAACTTGAGGGCTGCTTCTCTCCTGGGACCCTGGCCAAGTCCTTGAGAAGAGATATGATAACTGCCCAACTCCTGGAACTAGCCATTCCAAGGAAACATTGCTCTTGGGGGGACCTTGGAGGGACTGGCCTCCCTCCCTGGCCTCACACAAGATACCGAGGCTTGCTAAATAAAACACCTGGCAGTATGCCTTCTTTGTTCTCAGCACTGCTTAAACTGTAAGACTCAGACCCCAAATTGGAATCTCACCCATGGAGAGGATGCTCTGCCTGGGACCCTCCCCTGTGGGATCCTGATGGCTGTACCCGGGATTCCCCAGCTTTTGTGGTCATGTGTTGGTGCTTCCTCAAAACAGTGATACTTGTAAATATGTAAATATATATATATATATATATATATATATATATATATATATATATATCCACTATTAATCATAGTTGCTCTTATTCTGCTATCTTTAATCCTCTTATTCCGGTTTCTTTCTCACTTGCCTATATATACATATATTCTGAATAAATATTCTAAAGAAATTGCCTTGGGTCTTTCTTGGAGTGCCGAGCATTCTGTTTATTCGAATCCTGAACCTCCTTAATTGGAC
>WOXC01010658.1:600000-784179 GCA_011680675.1 Gymnobelideus leadbeateri | reverse complement strand
ATCTCCTTGATCTGGGGATTCTGGAACCTGGCTATAATATTCCTGGGAGTTTTCTTTTTGGGATCTTTTTCAGGAGGTGATCTGTGGATTCTTTCAACCTCTATTTTGCCCTCTGGATCTAAAACATCAGGGCAGTTTTCCTTGAGAATTTCTTGAAGGGTGATTTCTAGGTTCTTTCCTTGATCATGGCTTTCAGGTAGTCCAATAATTTTTAAATTGTCTCTCCTGGATCTATTTTCCAGGTCAGTGGTTTTTCCCATGAGATATTTCACATTGCCTTCTAATCTTTCATTTGTTTGGATCTGCTTAACAGCATCTTGATTTCTCATAAAGTCACTAGCTTCCATTTGCTCCAGTCTAACTCTGAAGGAATGAATCTCCTCAGTGAACTTTTGAGATTCTTTTTCCATCTGGCAAATTCGACTTTTTAAGGCATTCTTCTCCTCATTGCCCTTTTGGGCCTCCTTTGCCATTTGAGTTAGTCTATTTTTTAAGGTGTTGTTTTCCTCAGTCAGGCTGTTGACCCTCATTTCATACTTTTCCTGCATCCTTCTCATTTCTCTTTCTAATTTTTCCTCCACTTCTCTTATTTGATTTTTAAAGTCCTTCTTAAGGTCCTCTATGGCCTGCAACCCACTCATGTTTTCCCCTGGGGCTTTTGGAGCAGGACTTCTGACCTCACAGTCCTTTTCCCGCTCTATGCCCCCAAAATAGGAGTCTAGGGTTGCATTTTTCTGTTTCCTTTGCCTTGGCATGTTGCCACTTAATTACTTGACTTTTGGGCTTGTTGCCACACTATGGCTTTAAGGCCAGATAGAGGAATTTTCGTCCCGAACGTGTGGGGGGCAACTTCCGTTTCTGGCAAGCTGTAAACCCACCCACAACTTCCACCCTAGATCACAATCCAGATCCAGGGAGGTTAAAGCAAGAGCGATTACCCCCCAAGACTGATCGCTGGATCTCCCCACGATTTGTAGGCTGGGAGCCGGAAATGCCTATGAAAACTACAAAATGGCGTGTCTCCTCAGCGGCTTCTAGCCCCCAGGGAGGGAGCTGACGCATTCCCCAAATACAGGTCCCAAAGTCCATAGGACACTAACCTCTTACTTTGTCCTAGGCATGTCTATGTTGATAATTCTGGAGTCGCCACAGCTCCTGGTGTTCTGGGGTTCCTCCAGCTGGCTGCTGGCCCTGCCGCCCTGGGGCTAAAACCTCGGCTCACGGGGACCTGGGCTCGGCTCGGCTGGGCTCCTGCGCTCTGTGCTCTGCGTGTTGCCGGCTCCCAGACCGCTGCGCTGGTCCTTCCTGCAGGGCTGCTGGGCTGTCCTCAGTGGGAGGTTAGCTTCTCTGAGTCGTTCTGTGGGTGCTGGGGCTCCAGAAGTTGTTCAGAGTCCTTTTTTACATAGTTTGTGGGGAATCTGGGGGCAGAGAGGCTTGGACGAGCTGTTTCTACTCCGCCATCTTGGCTCCACCCCCCCACTTTCAAGTATTATTGATGAAAAAACCAGAGTTGAATAGAAAATTTGACAATCAGATACAAGAAGCAAGAGAAGCCATGAGAAGGTAAACAGGAAAAGAAGTCATAAGGAATTTATCAAAGTTGAACTACTTATATTCCTACATGGAAAAATGATAATTGTAACTTATGAAACTTTTCTCAGAGTGAGAATAGTTGAAGGGAATAGAAATGTATATATGTGTGTATGTATGTATATATATATACATAAATATATATGTCTATATAAAAAGGTATATGAGCATATGAATACATATGTGAGTGTGTGTATATATGTCTACAGGTATACACAGACTGAGGGCACAGGACCAATTGAATAGGAAGGGATGATACTTAAAAGGTGAAATTAAGAGGTGAGAGGGGAATATAATGAGCAGAGATGGGGAGAGACAGAATGGGGTAAATTATTTCATATAGAAGAGGCAAGGCAAAATTGTTACAATGGAGGGGAACAGGAAGGCAAAAGGGAATGGGTCAACCTTATTCTCATTGAATTTGGCTTAGGGAGGGAATGACATGCACACTAAATGGGGTATCTCACCCTATAGGATAGTAGAGGGGAAGGGGAAGAAAGGGGGGAATAATGAAAGGGAGGGCAGCCTGGGGGGGAGGGAAGTTGGAAGCACCCACTTTTGAAAAAGGAAAGGATCAATGTAGAGAATAGAACAAGTGGGGCATGGGATAGGATAGAGGGAAATATATCCAGTCTTCTACAATATATCCACTATGGAAATGTTTTGCATAGCTACTCATGTGCAGCCTATATTTAATTGCTTATCTTCCCAGTGAAGGTGGGTGACAAGGGAGGAAAGGAAAGAATCCGGAATCCAAAGTTTTAAAATCAAATGTTTAAAAATATATAGATACATATTATTATTAATATTTTACATGTAACTGGGAAATGAGATATACAGGCACAGGGGCATAGAGATCCACCATGCCCTACTGGAAAGTTGAAGGGGGAATGGGGGAAGATATGGGAGAGAGCAGATTGGGGGAGGGAATATTCAGTGGGAATGCTGTTTTGGGGTGGTGGGTAGGGAAAATTAGGGAGAAAATTTGTAACTCAAAATCTTATGGAAATGAATGATGTAAACTAAAAAATAAAAAAGAGAGAAAAAATAAAAATTTTAAATAGAAAAAATAAAAAATAAAAAAATTGTCAACATAAAATTGGAAAAAAATACTATTCAGAATTTTAAAATTAATGTGATGAAGTAGGATTCCCTCCTTAAAAATGTTTCTAGAGTTAGTAAAAAAAAAAAAAAGCAAAAAACAACCTGGCATTTACAAAATAGTTGATAAAAAAAATACTTCCGAATTGTACAAGAAGGAAGTTGATAGGGACAATTAGGGAAAAACAAAACACGTGGTATAAGATGTTATTTGGATTTAATTTCTTTCTCTCCTGCTGAATCAGAGGCTGAGACCTCTCCATTTTTAGTTTATTTTCTTTTGTTGTTGTTTTTTTTAGTTTATTTTTTACCCTGGGATTTATCTTCCCCTATTGTCTTTAAAGGTTTAGATTCAACCTTTGTAAAGACCGGTTTAGCTAACAATCTTGCTGAGCTCCTCTTGGAGCTTCCTTACTTCCCCTTCTACAGAGTTGGCCTTCCTCTTCGTCATCTTGGCTTCGAGTGTGAACCAGAGAGCACTGACTCCTAAGCCTGGATGCTACTCCCGCCTCCCGGTCGGCTAGGACCAGCAAGCCAGAGAGCTCTAAGAACTAGGTGGAGAGATTGCAACCCCTCCTCCATCCCCTGTCTCCTGCTGGCCCCTCGCCTTTATTCTTACCAACTCTCTCAGCTTCAGTTCCTGTTATCAAATCTATGAAATCGGCTTCCAAGCCTGAAGGGCCAAGGCAAAAGCCTGCTTTAAAATTGCATCACTTTATTGCGACTGAAGAGTTAGATGAAAGGGAGGAAAAGAGGCAGGCCCATAGAAAACACTCCCACTGTCCCTGGGGCTGCCCCTACCAGAGGGGCCAAAAAGGCGCTCAGGAATTTGTATTTGCGAAATCTAAACTAAGAAGGCCCCTCAGAAGCAAACATCTTCGGTCAAGCAACTGCGGGGATACCGGGGCCGCGGCTGGGCAGCCGCCTCCTCTAGCGGTTCGCTGCAGTTCGGTCCTCAGATCTCGGGCGCTGGAAGCCTACCTGGGCGGCGCCCGGGGCGGGGGTGGGGGTGGGGGGGATGAGGCTGCCCAGCAGTTTCCCCCACCTGTCCTCGCTGCGTTCCCTCTGTCCTTTTTCCTGGGCAGTCCTCGCTATTTCCAAATTTCTCTCCCCGCCCTTACCCCAACCCCAACCTTTTCGAGCTCCAGTTAAGAGACCCAGAGAATGGACTGGACTAGGCACGTGCGGTCACTCACCTGTGAACTGAAGAACACACAGCAGAACGCCGAGCGTGAGGGACTGTGCCAGGGTCCGTCTCAGACCCCAGGAATGGGACATAGCTCTTGTCGGAGAGCACTGGGGATGGAAGGGCAAAGCGCAAAAGCCCAGGCTGCTCTTTTAAGGCTGGGAGGGAGCGGTTCCTTTCAGTGTGCGCCGCTGCACTGGGACTCTGGGCACTACCTAAGCATGACTCAGAGCCCTCCCTTACAAGCCTTCTGCCCTGATTCACAACAGTGGGGGGTGGGGTGGCATTCTGATATCTGCCCTGACAATGGGCTCTTCCTCTTCCCCCCTCCCCTTCTAACTGCCCTCTGCTTCTTCTCTCCAGAGACTCTGCTCCTCATCTTCCTCTAGGATCCCCCAACCCCCCTTGCCCTCTAATCTGGTGCTTCATATTCAAGCCACCAGGAGACCAGGACCTAATAAACCGGCATCTTGCCATCCACCCAGTAGTCACACTAGTAATGTTCCTCTCCTCCCCACCCCACCCTCATCCTTCCCCTATCAGTTACTATAGGCATCAGATAGAACTGCTTGGTTTTCAGTGAAGAAGACCAGAGTTCAAATCCTGCCTTAGATGCTTACTAGCTGTGTGATCCTGGGCAAGTCATTTAACCTATATCAGCCTCAGTTTTCCAAACTGTAAAATAGGGATAATGATGAGCACCTATCTTTCGGGCTTGTTGTAAAGCAGCTGGCATATAGTAAGAACTTAATAAATGCTTGTTTCCTTCCTTTCCATTCCTTTTCATCTACTGCTCAGGAAACAGTAAAAAGCTAATGATACTCTTGCTTTTGGAAAGAGCATGGCAATCTAGTGTCCTAGGGTTTCCCTCACCAACCCTATGATTCCCCATTCCCATGGAACTGTCTTCCATGGCCTCTCGATAACCTCCTGTTATGAATGTAACCCTTTAGAAAGAATGTAAGAATTCTTGAGAGCAGGAACTGTTTCCTGTGTGTATCTCCAATGCCACATGATGCCTGGTACATATTAGGTACTTGATAAAAACTCATTTAGTCATAGCCTTATATAGAATCTCAGAATTGGGATGGTTGGTAGAAACCATACAGATTGATTATACTTCAATTAGAATCCCTTCTGCTATTAATCAATCATCTTATAAGCATTTATTAAGTGCTTATTATATTCAAGGATCTATATTAAGCAGTTAAGGTACAAAAAAGGAAGCAAAAACAGTCCTTGCCCTCAAAAAACTTACATTCTAATGGGGGAAATAATATAGATAATCAAGTAGATACAAGATATGTTGTTCTTCCTTCGTTTTTGAAGAGGACCAATGGCATCATGAGTGATGTGTTGACTTGTGTGTAAATTGGCTTTGTGAAGCAGAATAGTACAAAGTTCTTAGCCTTATTCTCTCTTCCAGGGTCACTGAACTCCAGTGGCAAGACAAAAATCGAGATGCCTGGAGGTTGCTGGGGCTGCAGTGGCTGACCTTGGTGTCTTTGATGGTGACATCGAAGTTCTAAGTTATGTCTCATGGAACAGATTGTTTTCATCCACTCATTCCACTGGGGGAGTTCTTCACATGCTTGGGGTGGACATTCCCCTAACTCACCAGAAGTGTTTGAGTTCTATTGGTTATTTTCAGCCTGGTTTAGCCTCGTCTAAGACAGTTGTACGGGGATGTGGCTGCTGTGTATTCTACAGCTTCTTGGAACAATGGGTGAGAGTTTGGTGAAAGATGGAGGAGCAGCTCTGAAAAAGGCTAAGCAAGTCCTCACTCCAGAGGTGCTAGATCACCATGAACATCCCATATACCCCTATAAAATACATACAGAGTAGTTGGAATATAACCTGAGAGGAGAAGGAGTTAGCAGCTGGGAGGACTGGGAAAGGCTTTATATGGAGGGTGGCATTTGAGCTGTCTTAAAGGAAACCAGGAGAGTCAGGAGGCAGATTTGAGGAGGAATTACATTCCTGGCACAGAGGACAACCAGTGAAAAGGCAAGGAGACAAGAGAGGGAGTTTCATGTTCCAGGGACTGAAAGCAGGTCTGTATGTACTCAATATTCCAGGCATTCTAAATTATCGAATATAAAATCATTGATCTTATTACCTTTGACATTTTAGAGTTATCAGGCATAGAACAATTACATTCAGTTAGAGAAATAATAATAATAATGTAATGTTTAGCAAGCAAACAATGACTAGCAATGATACTTGGCACACACTCCCCAATAGGTCCCCTTATATCTGCCTCTCCTTTATTGGCCATAAGGTTAGGGGTTCTTTCACATCCTCTCCTTTTGGCCAAAGGGTAGAAATGTCAAGGTATTTGGAGACACTCTGTTTCCCAGAGCTAGGGCCCAGCAAGCAGACTGCGCCCTAAACTTGGCATAACAACAATCCTTTGCACCTCTCCCTCCAGATGAGGTCAGCCACAATAAAATCCCAGAATTGTTTCTCAGTATCAGAGCTTGGACAAGCACCTGGTATATCCATGTTCTGGTCATGAAGCCCTGCTACAAATCACACTTGTTGCATTGTTGTTGTTACCCCTCGTTGTCAGGGTTACAGCTCACTGCACAGCCATAGGTATAAGCATTTAAAAAAAAAAAATTGGTTGGGGGGGGTGGCTAGGTGGCGCAGTGAATAAAGGAAAAAAAATTTTTTTGGAGGGGGAAGGCAGGGCCATTGGGGTTAAGTGACTTGCCCAAGGTCACACAGCTAGTAAGTGTTAAGTGTCTGAGGCTAGATTTGAACTCAGGTCGTCCTGACTCCAGGGCCAACTCTCTATTCACTGAGCCATCTAGCTGCTCCCCATAGGTATAAGTATTGAGATCACCCCACATTAAAGCAAGTCCTTCCCAGTAGGGGCAAGACTCCAGCACATGTGTCTTTGCTTTCCAATTGTTTTCCTTGCTTTGAAATTAAACTTCTGTTTGTGTCCTGACTTTCCTCTCTCTAGCCTGCTCTATTCAGATCTGGCTTAGAGGCCGGTTAGAGCCTGATTGATAGGAACATTGTGTGAGTAAAAAGATAGGAAAAGGCTAAGTTGCAAAAAGCTTTACATAAAAAAAAATTTATATTTGAAACTAGAGGTCATAGAGGGGCTGCTGAAGTTTACTAAGTGGGACCAGGGATGAGGACAGTGTTGGGGTGACATGATCCGATTTTCCCTTAAGGAAGATCACTCTGACAGCTGTGTGAGGATGACTTGGAATGGGGAGAGACATGAGGCAAAGAGAAAAAGTGGAGGGCAATATAGTCCTGGTGTAGAGGTGAGAACCTGAACTAAGGCGGCGACTGAGTGAACAGAGACAAAGGGATGCTAGTAGCAGGAGATATGGAGAAATAAAATGACAAGATTTGACAACTGATTAGATATGTGGGTTACTGAGGAGTAGTGACATTGAAGGCGTCAACCGTCAACCTGGGTGATTAGATTGGAGATTGTTGCCATACGCAGTGATAGGGAAGAGAAACTTTATGGGTCCTTCTTTAACCAGTAATTATGAAACAGTACTGCTCCTCTCTCCTGATTAGCCCAGGAAGGACTCATTCCTGAAGTAATCAGAGTGGTGACTGGATTAGGGTAAAGGACCCTTGAATGATCCTGTAAAAGTAATAACTCTCTTTCTCTGTTCTGACCACATTAGGGTGATAATCAGACCAGGAAAAAAGAACCCTTCATTTATTGAAAGTATCTTTGATCAGCTGGAAAGGAGAATCCTCAAAGAAAGTGGTCACCACAAAAAGAGGATGGCTAGCAACTGAGAAATGGCTGAATAAGTTGTGGTATGTGAATGTGATGAACCACTGGGTTCTAAGAAATGAGAAAATAAATTATTTTAAAGACAGAGAAAAACTTATATGAACCAAATGCAGAGTAAAAAGTGAGCAGAACCAGAGGAATTATTTATACTATAGCATCAATACTATAAAAATGAACAATTTTGAGAACTTTTATAAAATGATGAGGAATAAAAGGAGCAGAAGCAGGAGAACAGTTTATATAATAACAGGACCATAAAAACAAACAGTTCATAGCCTGCTGCTTGGTCAGCCTGTCAAAAGTCCCCAATTCCAGGGATTCCCATTGAAAGTTCAAAGCCCTTCCTAACCTGCTGGATCACACACACTTACACATACATGCACACACACACACACACACACACGAATGCACACACACATGCACATGCACACGAACACACTCCTTTTCCAGTCTTATACTTTACAAGCCATTCCACCCCCTATCCAGCTCCCAGTGACACTGGCCTTTTGGCTATTCCTCAAGCCAGGCACTGCATTTCCAGGGCTGTTCCCCAGACGTGGAATACTCAGCCTCCTATCCTGAGCCTCCTGCTCTCCCTGGCTTCCCTCAAGTTCCATCTAGAATCCTACCTTCTAGAAGAAGCCTGGCTAAAACTCAAGCATGTCCTCTTTGGCTGATCCTTAGCTCCTCAGTCCCCTGTTACTTAGAGCCTGTCCTTTTTCATATTAGGCTGAGAGTTCCTTGTGGGCAGGGACCATCTTTTCCCTTTATTTGTATCACCAGTGCTTAGCACAATGCCTTGCGTATAGTAGGTGCTTAATAAATGCTTAACTATTACCTAGTTTGCGAAGTATATGTGAGGATCACTTGTGATAATGTAGATACAGTGCTTTGTCAGCTCTTTTAGTTTTGGTCCTTGTAATTGCTGCCTTCTCTTTCCTCCTCTCCCATTCCCTTCCACCACCACTCCCATGGCAGCCAAGGCTGATGGCCACAGTATACAGCGGGTAGGACCCTGGGCTTAGTGTCAGGAACTAAGAGTTTAAGTCCCAGATTTGACAATCACTTCTGGTGTGATTTGGGGCAAGTCATTTCCCTTCCCTGTCCCTCGGTTTCCTCAGATTTAAAATGAACGGGTTCAGCTAGATAGAAAGTACCTGTCCTTTTTTTGTTACGAATCCCTTTGGCACTCTGATGAAGCCAGGGATCCCTACCCAGAATGCTGTTTTGTCACCTACATGCATCAAGGAATGCTAAATTTTAACTAGAGGTCAGTAAAAATAAAGACGCTATCTTTTTACCATCCAAATATATGGACCACAGTTTACAAAGCCCTGCACGTGAAATTAGGCAATAGAAACCTTCTGACAGAGTTGGCCAAGAGTGATTTGTTTGGGACGATGATGACCCCTCGTGGTAAGTACTAGAATTTCAGCTTCACTGGAGAACAGTGCTCAGAGATTTAGGGATGGTTGTTGGGTCATTTCAATCGCGTCTGACTCTTCATGACTCTATTGGATGCTTTAGCGGAGATTCTGGAGTGGTTTGTCATTTCCTCCTCCAGCTCAATTTACAGATGAAGAAACTGAGACAAACAAGGTTAAGTGACTTGCCCAGGGTCACACAGCTAGTAAGTGTCTGAGGATGGATTTGAACTCAGGAAGATGAGTCTTCCTCACTCCAAACCTGGCATTCTATCCACTGTGCCACCTCTAGCACATGATAGGCACTATGTAAATGCTATTTACTATTATTAATTTATGATTGTCATATCCTTTTGATATCCATATGAAATGTCTTGATGTAAAGTAAGATTGGAAAAGAAGCGTGTGTGTGTGTGTGTGTGTGTGTGTGTGTGTGATCCAGCAGGTTAGGAAGGGCTTTGAACTTTCAGTGGGAATCCCTGGAGTTGGGGGCCACAGGTGACATGGTCATATTGCTTGCTGCTTTGAGGAAAATCACTCTGAGTGGTGGATGGACTGGTGTAGGGAAAGACTTTTGACAGGATGACCAACTAGCAGTTGCTTTGCTACTTTTGCATTCCTGTTCAAATTCCCATGGACGTTCAGCAGAATAGATAATGCTCATCTATGCAGATATTGGGTGGACCCCTTAGTTTTCCAAATGTACAGATAAAGAGGTTACATAGATCCCAGCCCAAGACCATGAGAACAGGTTCCCCTCTCTAGAAGGTGTGTGATATAATTACAAAGTCAGTTATGGAAGGAGTCAGATATTTCTTCTCTCCCTTTTTCCCCTTTATCCCTCAAACAATTGAAATGTCAAAAGACTCCAAAGATTAGATGCAACAGATTATACTTTATTGCCCCACCCAATTAAATGCTAAGAAGTTCAAAGCAAGATCAAGCTACAGGTAGCAAGGTAGCACAGTGGATGACTCAGGAGGACCTGAGTTCAAATCTGTCCTCAGACACCAGCTAAGACCCTGGGTAAGTCACTTAACCCCCATTACCTCAAAAAAAATCAAGCAGCAGAGAAAGATACCCACCATATAATATACAGAAACATGTGACTGTTCCTAACAAAGACATTTCTTTTTCCTTGAAATCATCTCCTGTTTACAGAGTCACTTTTGGGGGGATTCCTATTTTTCTCTGAACAGTTTCTGGAAGGGCAGTCTCAGCTAAGCAGTATTGCTTTCTATATTGGGAAGTTTTGTATTGATGAGGTGGGCCAAAGCAGACACATGACAGAGAGATAAAGATGGCCTCTAAAGGTTGTGAGATAAATAGTAGTAATTCTGCACCTGTTCCTGCCTCAGTCTCTATCAGAAACAGACCGTGTTCCCTTGGATCCTGCAGGGTCCTCAAGCTTTTAGAAGGCAACATGGATCAGTGGACAGAGTGCTAGAATCTAAATCAGAGGGTCTAAAGTGGAATCCAATACTTACTATTTAGTACTTATGTTTTCTCATCTATAAAATGAGTGGGTTGATTTCAGGAATGGGGAACCTGAGGCCTTGTGACCACATGTGGCCCTCAAGGTCCTCGAGTGTGGCCCTTTGAATTCAAACTTCACAGAACAAGGGCTGCAGGTTCCCTACCCCTGGGATGATCACTAGGGTCTCCCTGGGTTTGAACTCTCATGGACCCAGGTACCTAAATAGGGACTGAATTGACGAGGAAATGGTAATAACTGATGACTAGAATCAGCTTTATCGAGGAAAGGGCCCACAGGGCTTGAGGCCATTGAGGAGAATTGAAATTTTAAAACATCAATAATCTTGCCACTGCATAAACTTCTTTGGTTATATATAATAGAGATGGATGATGATAATCTATAAGAAAGACACCAGCTGTCAGAATCTTACATGTTGGCTCATTCTACAGGCATTTTAAGTTCTAGTGTTTCTTGATTTGAAAGGAGCTTCTCTGCAGGACCTCCATAGGCTTCCACAATGTTTTGGGTTGAGACAGTTTTGTAGTCTTTGGACTATGTGTCCTAGAAAGCTGTGCGGAGGCTCTGTAGTGGGTGGAAAGCCTGGGGAAAATTTCAAGAGCAGAAGCTTGTAAGACAATGGATTTTTCTAGAATAGGAAGTGTAGTGAGAGTGGAAAGAGGAGTGGGTAGAAAATATATCATTGAAGCTATCCTCAGGCTTGTTAGGTAGACAGTGAGACAAACTGATAGAATGATTGGTATAGTTCAGAGAGAGGAGTAGTGTCTGTGTAGAAAGACAGAGAATAGAAAAATAAAGATAAGGATTGGTATTCCTCAACTCCAGCATCCTGGGTGGATTCTAACAATGGCTATGGGACATGACTTTAGGCTGTAATACTCAAGGCAAACCCAGCTTTCTTGATTCTTTCCCTTTGAGTGTCAACCGGAGCTGAATATATAATTATCCATTTACAAACATTAAATTTGTCTACTATGCACCAGGCAATGTATGACAGCAAAATGGAAATGGTCCCTGCCCTCAAGAAGCTTACATTCTATCAGGAGAGATAAAATATATGTTGTTTTGTATTTTTAATATAAGTACACACAAAATACACACAAAGAGAGGAGAAATGAGTGAATGGGAAGGAAGGGAACAAGGGAGAGGAAGAACAGAGACTGGAATGGAGAGACATGGACGAAGGAAGAGAAAGGAGGTAATGAGGGTCTGCACCAGCATGGTGGCAGTGACAGAGGAGAGAAGTGGACATAAATAAGAGATATTGCTAAGGGAGTGTAGATAGAACTTGGCAGTTGATTGGATGTGAGGATGAAAAAGAACGGATGGGAGTCAAAGATAATTATTTTGATTGAGAGCCTAGGGGACTGGGGGGATGGTAGTGCCCTTGATTATAATAGGGAAGTTTAGAAGAGGGAAAGATTGAGGGGAGAGGAAAGATACTATTTTCTGTTTTAGACATGCTAAATTGAAGATGTCTATGTGACACTACTTTGGAGATGTCCAGGGGGGAGTTAGAAAGGTCAGGAAAGAGGCTAGAAGGTCACTGAGGATAACTGGATCCTCTTATTAATACTGTCCTTCACCATCTCTGCTATGGACTGATTTACCTTAGTTTCTTCACCCTTCCCAGAGAGACTCTAATTTTATCCCACATTCAAATCACCCTCCCTTCTATCCTCCAGGAATACTTCTGAATCACTTATTTGCCAGGCACTGACGGGGAGGATATAGAGATAAATGAAAGAGGGTCTTTGCCCTCAAAGAACTCAAAATCTAGTAGAGAAATAAATCTTACACAAAGCAGCTACAGGGGCAATCAGAATAGGGTCAATATAAGGAAAATCTCCTGGGTACGGAAGGATTTAGTGGGAGAGCTGGGACCAGGGTCCAGGTGTCGACTTCTAGTTCAGTACTTTATTGTTCCATCACATGGCTTTGTTGTTGTTCTTAGTTTTTCAGTCATGCCCAACTCTCCATGACCTCTTCTGAGGTTTTCTTGTCAAGGATACTGGAGAAGTTAACCATTTCCTTCTCCAGCTCATTTTACAGATGAAGAAACTGAAGCAAACAGGGTTAAGTGACTTGCCCAGGTTCACACAGCCAGTAAATATCTGAGACCAGATTTGAACATAGGTCTTCCTGACTTCAGGTCCAGCACTCTATCTGCTACACCACCTAACCTGTCCACCATATGGCTGTTGGCAACGATAAAGCTTTGTCTTTGAGATTATGATAGTCAACATTTTGAACCTTCCTTGTCTGTTGTCAGGCTCATCTCTCACCAACTCAACCTATCTAAATCTGTATTTATTTAATTCTCCCTAAATCCCACATCTTTCAAAGGCATCAGTATTCTCCTAGTCATGCAGCTTGAAATCTAGCAGTTGGACTCAATTCTCCAGTGCCTCCACTCAACTCAGTGCTTTTTCCAACCCAAACTCAATTAATTGCTTAGTATAACTGAATGTAGATTTAGAATTCCATCTCTACCCTTCTCTTCACTCATTCTTCAGGATCTCCAGGACCTGGTTATGCTGCTTATGCTGCTTATGCTGCTTTGAGGAAAGGGCTATGCTTTCCCAGTATATATTTGCTTCCTCACTTATTACCTATGTGATCCTAGCTAAGTGTCTTAACACCTCTGACCCTCAGTTTTCTCATATACATACATATATATATATATATATATACACATATATATATACATATATATATATATATATATATATATATATATAAAATATGGGATTTGGCCTAGGTCATCACTCTGGTTCTTAAGTCTATGATATTATAGTATTGTCTTTCTTGGATATTTTTATATTACTTCCCTTCATATACCCTGTTTCAGCCATCCTGGTCTCCTTGTTCTTCCCCATTGACAACATTCCATCTTTTAGTCTATGTATCTTTGCCTTGGTAGTCCCCCATGTCTGGAATTCTTACCCTCCTCACCTCAGATACTTGGAATCCTTAGCTCCCTTCAAGATTCAGTTCAACTGCTACCTTCATTTAGAGGGCATTTCTCAATTCCCGAAATTGTTAGCATCTTCCTTTTCCCAATAACCTTGGATATAATTTGTATGTAAAATGCTTAAAAGTTAGACTTGTTCTTTGAATTGCTCAGTTGCTTCAACATGCCCTCACACTGGTGGACTCGGACTTCCCATATAAGTACCACCACCATACAACTATGACCAAAATTCTCTAAGGATCTTAGTGGTTACTTATGTAGAAGATACATTCCACTGATTTGTGACTATTGTTCCTGAGACCCCACTTCCTACTTACATAAACTTAGTCATCATTAATTCTGTTTTTAAAAGATTTTTTTTTGGGGGGGGGGTGTCAAGGCAAGGCAATTGGGGTTAAGTGACTTGTCCAAAGTCACACAGCTAGTAAATGTGTCAAATTTCTGAGATCACATTTGTGCTGCACTGTGCTATTATGTATTAAATATTTAATTTTTGTTTTATGTTTCTTTGATGGTTGGTAGAAGGGGAAGTGAGAAGGACAGATTAATTTTTTTTTTTTTTTGCTTTTTGGAGGCCAATTGGGTTTAAGTAACTTGCCCAAGGTCACACGGCTAGGTTTTTGTTTGTGTGTGCATTAAGTGTCTGAGGCTGGATCCGAACTCAGGTCCTTCTGACTCCAGGGCCGGCGCTCTACTCACTGTGCCACCTAGCTGCCCTGACCTTCCTCATTCTTAAAACAAACAAACAAAAAAACAAACAAACAAACAAAAAACCCAAAAACCGACATTAGCTCTTACTCTTCCTTTAAGCTTTCATCCTATATCATTCTCTTCCCTTTCATAACCAAACTTCTGGAAAAAAACCACAACTTACATTGATTGCCTCAACTATTTGGCAGATATCTCTACTTGAATGTCATGTGGGCATTTCAACCTCGACATATCTAAAACAAAAATCATCTTCCCTTCATATACACCCATCCTCCAAAATCACTTATTTCTGTTGAGGGGACCACCATCTGAGGTTTGGAAAACTGGAGTCATCCTTGATTCCTTTATCTCTTAAATCCCGTACCAATCAGTCGTCAAGTCTTGTCTAGTCAACCTTCACATCATCCCCCCTAATTATTCCCTTCTCTTCACTTACATAGCCATCACTCTAATTCAAGTCCTCCCCACTTGTACTACTTTAACTAGACTTCTCTAATATACTAGCTTCAAGTCCTTTCCCTCACCAATCCATCCATCACACAGCTATCAATATAAGCTTCCTTTTTATTGTTATTATTTTTAAAAATTATTTCTTTATTTTCAACATTCATTTAAGAAATTTTCAAGTTCTAAATTCTTTCCCTTCTTCTTACTCCTCATTAAGAGGCAAGCAATATGATATTAATTATACATGTGAAATCATGCAAAATACAATATGAGCTTTCTAAAGCAAAGGATTAACAGAATCACTCCCTTGCTCAAGATTTTTCAGTGACTCTTTATTGCCTCTGGGATAAGAAACAACTCCTTTGTTTGGCTTTTAAAACCCTGAGCAATCTGGCTTCACCCTACTTTTCCAGATTTATTTCATACTACTCCCCTTCATACACTTCAGTCAAACTGTCCTATTTGCTATTCTCAGGATCCACTATTCTATCACCTGCCTTTTTTTTTAGGATGCCCCAGAAACTTTATTTTAAAAAATTTAATTTTTTTAAATTAATAAAAACCTACTTTTTCTCCCTCCTGCTCATATCAATGTCTTTGTGCAGGTGTTCTAGGCATGGCCCAACTCAGGTCAGTCCCTGGTAGTTTATGTTCAATATTGGAATAAACAAGTTGCTATTTTAAATTTTTATCTTTGTATTTTCAGTGCCTAGCACAATGCATGCCAAACTAATTGGATACCTTGGTTTCTACAACAAACCGTTTTAGACCGCAACAGAGTCTGAGGTAAACCATTATTTAAGTTCACTGAGGAAGCTCAGCAACCCCCTCCTCTTATAGGTCTCACCTTCCTTTGGGATCTACTAAGTCCACAGGATTCTTAAGAGTCCATTGTAAACTCCATGTTAGTTCGTTCGTGCTGTGGATGGCTGCTTCCATGGTTGACTGCCTCTTGGCTTTATTTCCAGCATGTCTTTGGCATAGTGCAGTAGCTCCCTTATAATTAGGCCACTGAAGGCCTGCCCAGCATCTATTCCTGTCGAGGTTTAGAGACCCTGTTCCTCTCCTGCTGCTATTACTGTACTGTTTCCCAAGCTGCCATCTGTTTCATATTTTTTTGTTGTTCTTGTTACCTTGGGTAAGTGCCCCAAATCTTTTAGAATGAGACTTGCCAGGTCAGTATAGCTCAGGGCTATTATCTCTTGTCAGTCAACCTTATAGCCTTATTTGTGGACATACAAAAGGGCAGCTCCAGAAGCTGTCAGGCCCTTCTAATTCACCCTTCTCTATAGAAGGTCCCCAGAATTTACTCTTGGCTAAGTCAGGGAACTGAATTGTCCGTTCCTTGCCTCAGGGTATAGGGACCAAGATTAGCTTATTCAGAGGTCGGCTTGATTTTAGTGCTTTTGATCGTCTTCCCCATTGTGTACATCATTGTTCTTGTTCTCTGTATTTCGCTTTGCATTACATCTTCCCATGTTGCCCTTAATTTCATATTTTTGCCGTTTTTATTGCCCAATACAGTGATGCAATTTTATTTTATGCATTGCTCTTTCTTGAAAAGTACTATAAAAGATATCATTAAGGAAATAGATACGTATCTATATGTCTATCTGTATATCTATATATGTCTGTCTGTCTGTCTGTCTATTTATCTATCTCACCAGAAAAAGATATCAAATGTAGTGAGATTAGTAACTGAGGAAAACTGATGGAGAGCTCAAATGTTTCACCAGTGTCCCTGAAACACTACTAAGAATTAGAAGAAGTCCTTTAATGCAATGGGCAGATTTTCTATCAAAGATTTATGGAAAGACACAGATAAGAGATGTACAGAATAGAAAGATTTAGAAAGACTATAGTCCTACCCGTAAGCATGAAATCAGATACGATTCAGTTTGGTTTAATGAGTGTTTATTAAACCCCTATTAGGTTTCCAGTCCCTGCCCTTAAGGAGTTTAAATTCTACAGTGGGATATGGTATACAGACATATAAGTAAATATAAGATCCATCAGAGCATCTAAGAAATAGGTTGTTGACATTTGTGTGTTATATATAATTTTTAAAATCATGAAGTCAGGTGCTTGGATTTTTTTTGGAGGGGGAAGGCAAGCAGTTGGGGTTAAGTGACTTGCCCAAGATCACACAGCTAGTAAGTGTGTCAAGTGTCTGAGGCTGGATTTGAATTCAGGTCCTCTTGAATGCAGGGCCAGTGTTCTATTCACTGTGCCATCTTGCTGCCCCTTGGATTTTATTTCAATGAAACCAGTTTTCTACCAGGCCATATCTCCCCAAGGGAATACCTTCTTCTTTTGGGCCTTTTCACCTCTGTCAGATTAGGTTGAAATCAGCTTGTAAGATAATAAGTTAAGGAACCCACTAATCAATCAATAATATTTACTGAGTACTTATTGTGGCCTGTGTTTGTAGAACAAGATATGATAGGAAAGACGCAAGAGAAAACATGGACCCTCTCCTTAAAAGAACATGTATTGAGGCTGGGGGACCAAGGATGAAAACATACATGTATACACTGCAACCTCACCCCAATGACTGTACTACATGTATTTTTTTCTTTTTTTGGAGGGGGGATGGCAGGGCAGTTGGGGTTAAGTGACTTGCCCAAGATCACACAGCTAGTAAGTGTGTCAAGTGTCTTAGGCTGCATTTGAACTCAGGTCCTACTGACCCTAGGGCTGGTGCTCTATTCACTGTATCTCCTAGCTGCCCCGACTACATGTATTTTTTCAAGACTTTCTTTTCTATGGGAAACCTGGTTAAAAAAAAAAATCCTTTACTTGTTATTGGTCTTTGATAAGACTAAAGGCTTCTGCAGTTTGTCCTGTCAGTCACTGGCCACAGTTTTTTTGGAGCCCTTTGATCAAAGTCACTAAAGCCCCATACAGACGACATTAGCAATGAGGTGTCTGACTGATCTCATCCTCATCAAGTCTAAGACTTTAGGACTGCTTTGACAGTTAGCCATCCCCCTGGAGGTGATTTCTGTTGCCTTTAATGCCCACTTTAAATCCTAGCACTTTGCAAAAATATGCCCGGGGAACAAGATAGAGGTGTTTATTTAGAGCACACAGTGCTGCTCATGGGGTATAGGGAATGGACGAAGGGTTAAGCTGAGTTGGAGTATTGGCCTTTGAAACTCTCAAACAGGGTAGGCAGATTAGAAAATGTCAGCAGCCTACAAAAGCTTTCCAGTCCTTTGTTTGACAAGCAATGTCAAACCAGTGAATGGCGATTTTCTGGGACCAACTAGTCACCAGCAGGGACTGGGTTGCAGGTTTCTTTTTTTCTTTCACTAAAAAAAAAAAAATCTTAAGCAATTTTTATAAGAAGAAACCAATGAACATTAAGTCCTAAACTATTTATATTGCTTGAGATTCTCAGAATTTTAATCTTCCTTCAAGGTTTATCTTATATCACCTCCTCCATTAATCCTTTTCTATTTTCCCTGATTATTAATTCTCTCTCCCTCCTCAAAGCACTTTATCTTTACTTACACTTAACATATAACCCATGAGAATATAAGTTACTTGATGCTAAGGACTATTTTGTTTTTGTCTTTGTATAAGGCCCAGGACAATGCCTTGTATATAGTAAATGTTTTAAAATATTTGTTAATGCAGCCCACATAAGTTCTGAGTATTTTCATCCCAACTCTTCCTCTCACAGGAAAGTCTTAGGCCTGAGAGAAAGGCTACATCTCCTGTCTGGGCTTCTAGACTTAGCCCTGAAGAGTTGGAGGTGATTATTTAATGCCACAGGGTCAAGTCTCTACTGGTGTATTTCCCCCTAAGAATTTTAATTGAGAATCAATTAGTCAGTCATCCTTAAGTAGCTTTTAAAAAGAAGTATTTACTAAGGGGGTACAGTAAAGGCAGTTGGTATAAAACACCCCTCCCCCCCCCCCAAAAAGTTTGTGATACACTTTCCCACAAGGACTTACAAAATCTAGGAGAAAGTGGAGTCATGTTTAGAGTACATGTGTCAATAGGGTAACAACTCATAGCTCCTAGTTTAAAGAAGTCCTTTTCTCCCATTGTAGAGTGCTCAAAAAGTCCTCTTTAATCACGGCATAGATTCTTCTGTGAGGTCCTGGTGGAACCATGAGTCTTATTGTCCTTGGATCCCAATGAAGACAACACTGTAGGATAATCTGAGGATACCTAGGACACTGATGGGATACTGAGAAGACTAACATTCTTTCAACCCTTTGAAGCTTGCAAGATCCTTCCCTGACCAAAGGCTGGGAGTGTGAGGGTGGGCAGGAGATATAGCTTAAGGCTAAAACTGAGGTCTCTCCCATCCTCCTGGGTGGCTCCTCTGAAGGGATTTTACTAGAATGTCACAATTGTTCCAATCTCTCAAATGATTCTCTTTTTCTTCTTCCTTTTTTTTTTTTTGGAGGGAGGAAGTCAGGGCAATTGGAGTTAAGTGACTTGCCCAAGGTCACACAGCTAGTAAGTGTTAAGTGTCTGAGGCTGGATTTGAACTCAGGTCCTCTGGACTCCAGGGCCTGTGCTCTATTCACTGCGCCACCTAGCTGCCCCAAATGATTCTCTTTTTAATTCACTTGATGACTCTTAGGACATGACCAAGGTTCTCCAGCCTATTGAAACATGATATTTTTATGCATAGTCACTTTAATGTTAAGGACTTTTCACCCTTATTCTAAAGCTGTACTTGAGGTTGATAAACTAATTATCTTCTTATTTTAAATGGAGTAGAGTGATAATTAATATATTCAGCCACCCTATCCTTACCTTAAATTTAATTCTCTATTGATGTACATTCTTTGTTAATGTATTTATACCAATTTTTATATGGTAACTCGTGCATATTCTTTTGTATTTTTTTAAGTTAATGTTAATTCATAGAAACAGATTGACATTATCTAAAGGATGGAAGGGGCACAGCCTGCATCAATGGAAGGAGTACCCACAGAAATAAACCAACAGAACTTCCATAGTTAGTTTTTTAAATTTTATCTATCTATATATTTACTTATTTATTTACTCATTCATTCATTCATTCGTTTGTTTGTTCATTCATTCATTTATTTGTTTGTTTGTTTATTCTACCTGAATTTCACAAAGCATGTAGGGAAAGAGCAGCAGCATGCTCTGGTTGACAGAGAGCTGGCCTTGAAGCCAAGAAGATTGGCTTCTGGTCCCACCTCATACACTTATTGGTTGTGTGACCCAGGGCAATTAAACTCTCATAGAAGATGCTGAGTACTTTGGTAGAAGGATCTGGAAAAGGTTCTAGTAGAAAGCAGAATTTGAGCTGAGTGTTGAAGGAAGCCAAGGAAGTCAGGAGATGGAGGTAAGGAGGGAGAACATTCAAGGAGAAGGAGAAAGTCAGTGAAAAGGAATGGGGGGTGGGGGGGTGGAGTGCTGTGTTTGAGAGGCAGCAAGGAAGCCAGGGTCACTTAAGCCTTCCTTTGTCTCATTGGTAGACAATGGTCTTTTTCCTTATACATCATATAACACTTAGTTTTTCAACTTTCTAATGTACTTAAAACACAGATAACTCAGACACCAAAAGGCAAAGGTGATTTGCTGAGGATCCCATAGCAATTAAGTATGAAAGCTGAGAAATAAATTCTGTTTTGACTTAAAAGTTGGTGTCCTTTCCATTATAACATTTCCCTTTAGCTGACAAATGTTGTTCAGTTGTATCTGACTTTTTGTAACTCTATTTGGGATTTCCTTGGCAAAGATATTGGAATGACTTGCCATTTCTCTTTCCCCTATCATTTTACAGATGAGGAAACTGAGGCAAATGGGGGGGGGGTTAAGTGACTTGCCCAGGTCACACAGCTAGTAAGTATCTGAGGTCAGATTTGAACTCAGGTCTTCCTGACTTCATCTATCTACTAGGCAACCTAGCTGTCCTGGCAAACACCCTGCACTACTTAAGTGATAGGAGGAGGGGAAAGAAAAACAACTTATGTTTATATATATGCTGGGGGAGGGGGAAAGAGGCCAGTAATCTGGTACTTTTTTTCCTTGCATGACATTAATTTTAAAGCTTTGCCATGAAACTTACCTTTCTGTAAAAAACAGTTGTTCCTTAGGTCAACTGCTTTTTTTTTTTTTAATCTACTTCACCATTAGGTGGTAGTATAACTATATACATTAGGATTCAGGAACAGTCTCCTCCCTCTCCCTGCTTTCACAGTTGCTAGGCTGGGGGCCAAAGGAAGGTCATGGATTCCATTCCTTCAGGGTCAGCCCAACCCATGAGTGAGGGTTGAGGATGTTTGTGTCTGGGACTGGGGGTGAAATGGAGAGAGGGAAGAGATTAAATCCTGGAGTCCCAGATCCCCATTCTAGAATATAACTGGAGTGTGGATCAAGGTTCCTTCTAGGAGAAACCTCAGTGGTCAGGAGGAAGGGACCTGGTTCTTCTACGGTGATGGAAGCCTTTCTGATAGGTGGTCCAGCTTCTCCTAGAAGAGGCTTTCTCTAAATGGGGAAGCCTCTCCCCAGGCTTAGCTTTTGGTTTTACCACAGAGTCTCCCTACCTTCTGCAAGAGACCTTTCCAGGTCCTTCTTAACCTTAGCACCTTCCTCTTGAAATGATCTTCAATTTATCCTGTCTGTATCTTATTGGTACACAGTCTTTTGCATGTCGTCTCCCCCATTAGACTGTGCACTTCTTGAGGGACTATTTTTTCCCTTTCTTTGTATCCTCACCGCTCAGCAGGGTGCCTGGCACATAGTAGCTATATGAGAAATGCTTATTGATTTACTGACATACACCTACACTCCACTTTGCATTTTTAGCTCTCCTTTGTCATTCCCATTAGGGGTCTTTTTCTGTTGAGTATAAACTTTTTCTATTTCTTTGCTTCCCTCTGGAGATCATCCATTTATTTAAAAATTTTTAAAAATGCATTTATTTATTTATTTTTAGCTAGGGGCAGCTGGGTGTCACAGTGAATAGGGCACCAGCCTTGGAGTCAGGAGGATCTGAGTTCAAATCCAGCCTCAGACATTTAACATTTACTAGCTGTGTGACCTTGGGCAAGTCACTTAACCCCAATTTCCCTGCCTACCCCCTTCCAAAAAAGCAAAAAAGAAGAAGAGGAAGAGGTTAGACCAGCTAACCTGTAAGATCCCTTCTTCCTCTAATACTATACTCTTATGTTATCCTGTTTTGCCAGGGTTGTTTGGTGAAGCATTTCCCAGTCACTTCTTTGGCACTTAACCTCTGCCTTCCTCGGTCTCCTCAAATGTAAAATGGAGTTATTAACAGCACCTACCTCCCAGGATTGCTCTGAGGATCGAATGAGTTAATAACTGTAAAGGGCTTAGCCCGGTGCCTGGCTCATAGTAGGTGCTTATATAAATGCTAGCTATTATTATTATTATTATTTATTTATTTATATTATTATTACCCTGGGGAAGGGATGAATCCCTCTGCGCAAGCTTTACTCTGTCAAGCTTTAGTTTCAGAGTTTGTTTTCCTGTCCACCACACCCTTCCATGCACCACAGAGAGTCCCACAGTGTCAGGGATGTACTGACCCCTAGGAAGAGGACAAATGCCTCATTCACATTCCTAAGTTTAGGACTTGCTAGAGCCTTTTAAGGTCACAAACCATCGCCAAGGGTACTTTTTATGGCTGTTCAGAATTTTCCAAAGGGTGCAAGTATGTGTATAAAAGGACCCCTGTCTAGAGCCTGCCTTCCCTTGATTTCATCATCAGTTTGTTTACCTATTACTACTCTTCTCACCACTGATGCCTGCAGCTTATCTTCAGCTCCACTGCCTACATTCTTCCGAGGACACAGAATGTTATAGGACAGGGACCAGAAGATTTAGTTGTTTGTATGGATTTAATGGATTTCAGATAAAAGACTTAAAATCACAAGGTTTAAGCTTGAACCCTGGTTCTGCTAGTGAAAGCTGAGTGACCTTGGACAAGTCACTTTTACTCATATGGGGTTTAGACACAATGATTTCTATGAATCTATAGAACTGGCTCTTTAAAGCATCCCTGACGGCATTAGAAAATTGAGTCAAGACCAGGTTGGTGGAGAACAGAAAGGAAACAGATCAAATCTATTTCCACCCATGGTATGATATCATTCCTGAGTTTCTGAGTCTGTTAAATTGTGAACTCCTTGAGGGCAGGAATTATCCTTTCTTTCTTTTTGTATCCCTTGTACTTGCACAGTGCCTGGCACATTTTTTGTTGTTCAATCATTTTTCAGTCATATCCAACACTTTGTGACCTCATTTAGGGTTTTCTTGGCAAGGACACAGGAGTGGTTTGCCATTTCCTTCTCCAGGCAATTTTACAGCTGAGGAAACTGAAGTGAAAAGGGTTAAGTGACTTGCCCAGGGTCACAAAACTAAGAAGTGTCTGAGGCTAAATTTGAACTCAGGCCTTCCTCACCCTAGGCCAGGCATTCTCTTGTACCACCTAGCTGCCCCTCCCTGGTACTAAGTAGGTGCTTAATAAATGCTTATTGACTTAGCGAAAAAGAAAAAAATCCAAAAATGAAGAGAAATAAGAAACAGAGTAGGTTTGACTTATAAAAATATTCCTGCTTTATGAAGAAGCAGTGTGATATGATTTGGGGGTGGGGTTAATGGACGTGGGCTCTAGTTCTGACTTTGCCACTAATGTGACTTTATCTTTTTACATCTCGGTTTCTCCTTCTGCATGTAATCCATGCCTCAAAACTACAGTTCTAAGCTCACACTACCTGGGTTTAATTTCTGGGGGACTTCTTAATAACAACTCAGTGGTTCAGCATCTACCTAGGGTTTATGCTCTGGGGACATTTGAATTTGACAAGAAACATCAAATAGGCTTGTTAAAATTCATGTAAGGTATATGCTAACCCCTTTAGTAAAGAAATAGTTATAGAGCACTGGCCCTGGAGTCAGAAGGACCTGAGTTCAGATCTGGCTTCAGACATTTAACCCACACAAACAAAAAAAAAAACAAAACCTAGCCATGTGACCTTGGGCAAGTTACTTAACCCCAATTGCCCTCCAAAAAGAAAAAAAAAAAGAAATAGTTATATTCTGCCTTTGGTGAGTGTCATTTCCTCTCTCCCTCCCTATAGAAAGTCAGTCATAGCATCTGCAAAACAACTTCACATCCCCTCGTAAATAAAAATTCATTAGTATGGCTGAAGATGGAGACCTCGCTGAAGAGTAGTGTAAGCTTTTTCTACTTGTCTGCTTCCCTCTGGAGTTTATCATAAATTTATACCTGGAAGGGACCTAAGATTAGTCTTGTCCAATCCCCTGGGTTTGGGATCAACTCTAAGGCTAAACCCCCAGAAGAAAAGAAACTGGACACATTGCTATGTTCGCATACTAGGGCTGCATCACATCTCAGTTCACAGTTCTATAGACTCAGCAGGCAACCTGCAAGGCACCACCATTGGGGTTCCTGTGGCTTAATTTAGGGAGCCCTCACTGCTCACTTAGCCGCTGCTGTCTCTGTCTGTTGCCGCTAACTCATATTCCTTTTCATCACTGTATCCCAGAATCCCCTTCTGGTCTCCTTGTGTCTCTTCTTCCACAAAATGTTGATCTTACTATTCCTATTGCACACATCTCCAGATTTCCTTTTGTCCTAAGGAGAGAAAGGAGTGACAGAATCACCTCTTAGGAAGAAGAAACAGATTTTCTTCCCCTTTGTAAAATAAGAGGATTTTGAGCTCTAATAATCTGTAAATAAGTAACTTTTCCTTAGGAGAAGAGGGGCTTCCTTAGGCTCTAAGAACTTCCCTTCCTTTGGTTCACCCTGCTTGAATCACTTCTGGGATGTTTCTAAGTAAAATGAGGGTTAAGAGCTAGAATTATTCTAACCTAATTTCCCACTTTGGCTCTAATTCAGTCTTACCTCCTTTTATCCAATGACCATAGAATACTTCAGATAAAGAAAAATATAACAGTTGGGCACTTAGCATTTGTATGGTGCCTAATATTTTCCCTAGAGCTTCCCACAGGATTTTTTTTTCCAGTTCAATTAAACAAATATCTAATTAGTGCTTCCTATCTGTAAGGCACTACTTCTAGATGTTGCTAGATGTACCAAAATACATTTACAAGGATTGTAAAGCAGATATTATTATCCCCATTTTGTGGAAAAGAAGCAATGGTAACAAGCAGTTCCCTTTTCTCATTGGTGAGTTAATTCCTGACCCCTACCTTGAGGAAGGGCCCAGGTCAGCTATCCTTTCTCTTCTGGCTCTGCTTCTGACTCCCCAGATTTCAGGACCATGACACAGTGGTTAGCTCCCCTCCTACTGTACTACTCTCTATTATAGTCTGCTCCTTGAGGGCAAACTTTCTTTTTGTTTTCTTCCTCTGCACTTAGCACACAGCCAGGGCTGGAACACATTAATAACTTAATAAATGCTTATTGACCTGACTTGACTTGACAAAATGGTGCTGCTGATTTATGGCAAATCCTCAACTAGAACCCAGGTTTCATGATGCCTTCCTGGTATTTTTAGCAAAAAAACATTTTGTCTAATTAGACTAGTTCATTTGAACTAGGAAGGTCCAACTACATGTCAGTGACAGTACTGGATCAATTAATTATTGCAGATAAAAAAGGACTAATTAATTATATAATTAAAATTATTCAGCTTTTGTGAGCCTATGGATTTCCCACCATTTAGCCCGTTATTGAAAAACTTGATCAGTTGGGCATTGCCAGGCTCTTTCTGACACAATTGCACCTGCCCTGGAATTTAAAGTCTTAAGGTTGTCGTGTGTGTGTGTGTGTGTGTGTGTGTGTGTGTGTGTGTGTGTTGGGGGGAAAGTACTGAGAGATTGACTTGTCCAGATTCACATGAATTGTATATGTCAGAAGCAGGACTTTCACCCAGAAGTTCCTGACTCCCATCAGCATCACTGACTTTAGGGTGTAGCTGTGTCTAAACTGCAGACCAAATAGTTCATGCCTTTTGGGGAGGAATTGCATCTGAAGGAGTTTTCATTGTGGTTTAAACTGAGTTTTAATAGACATCTTTTAATATGATGATACATAGCAGACAAAACAGACATTGGGTAAAAAGCTGAATAGGACAGATTACTACTGCCTTTCATTGTCTGGGATGATTCTCTCACACTTCCTCCCAAGACTTAGACAAGATGAGAGTCTTCTTCCCCAACCCCAAATCCTTCATATAAACCCAATAAATACTAAAACCCACCAATGTTATATAAATTGCAACATATACTAGTCATGGGATTTAGAACTGGAAGGAACTTTCAGTAGTTCAATCCCCTTTGCTCAGGATAAACTACCAAATTTGCCGCTAGGTGGTGCAAAAGATAGAAAGCTGGACCTGGAGTCAGGAAGACTTGAATTCAAATCCAGCCTCACATACTTAGTAGATGAGTAACCCTGGGCAAGTCACTTACTTAATCACTTCCTGCCTCAGTTTCTTCAACTGTAAAATGGTGATAATAATGATACTTACCTTCCACGGTTATTGAATCAAATGAGATAATATTTGTAAAGTGCCTGGCACATAGTAGGTGCTTGTTTATACACAATTAGCAGGTCAGTAAGTGTTAAGACTCAAATCCCAGACCCTTTGCCTCCAAATCTAGAATCATCCTATTCTACCATGCTACTATGATTTGGGGGAGGAAAGAGGTCAAAATATGACAAGAACATATCTGAGTACATTGTTCCCAGCTTGTAGGATAATTCAGCATGTAGTCACCCAAATCTGATTTGGAGAAACTGACTGCAGAGAAAAGTGTAGGGACAACACTCAGGGAAGAAGGTACAGGTAGTGTGGTTTAGTGGGTAGAGTGATGGATCTGAAATCATTTCACCCTCAGTTTGAACTTGAGCGGGAAGTCTTTCCTGATCCACCTTAGTGCTGGTACCTTCCTTCTGTGGATTATCTCCAATTTATCCCATACATAGATTGTTTGTACATAGTTGTTTCCCTGTTGTCTCCCCTATTAGATTGTAAACTCCTTGAGGGCAGGGACTGTCTTTTGCCTTTCTTTGTATCCCCAGTGCTTAGCACAATGCCTGGCACATTAGCAGGATCTTAATAAATGCTTATTGACTGACTGACTACCATAGTAACTAGCTGCATGTGAAAATACCCAGTCACAGCTTCTCTAAGCCTATGGTGGTGCAGTTAGGTGTCTGGAGCACTGGTCCTGGAGTCAAAATGACAAAATGACCTGAGTTCAAATCTTCTTCAGACACTTACTTATTAGCTGTGTGACCTTGGTCAAGTCACTTAACCTCTGTTTACCTTAATCTGTTGGAGAGGGAAAGGGCAAACCACTCTAATGCTTTTGCCAAGAAAATCCCATGGACAGTATGGTCTATGGGGGTCACAAAGAGTCAGACACTGTGGAACAACAAGGACCCTCTGCTCCCAGGTTTGTAAAATGAAGGTGATGATATCTTTAGAGCAGGGGTTCTTAACCTGGAGTCTGCTGACTTGTGCATATCTGGTAATGTTTTACATAAATCTATTAATATATAAAATATATAAAGTTGTCACATTTATATATGTACTTTTATATTATTAATAATCACATAATTTATTATATATTTCTCTATAAGTGTGACTTTATTACAATATTTGGTTTTATTTCAATATTGGTTTCCTTTTAATCCTGTATATATTTTATTTAATGTATTTAAAAAACATTATTCTGAGAAGGGGTCTATATAGACTTCATCAACTACCAAAGTGGGGGAGAGGCCCACGAATTAAAAAAAAAAAAAAGATAATACCCTTATTGTAGGAAAAGGATTCTCTGTGTATCTCAGTTCCTTTCTAATACAAAGTAGCTGCAAAATCTGCCACGGTGGAGGGAATTTTCTCTTCAAGAGTTCCCTATGCCAATGAAATCACAGGTCCGGGTGGAAAAAAACAAACAAACAAACAAACAATAATCCTGTAGATATCTCCAGATATGATAAAACTCAAATGACAGGAGGCATGCAAAACAATTTGCAAACCTATGCAAAAAGCTCTCAGCAAAGCGCTATGGAAATGCCAGTTATTATTACTAAGATATTCCAGAAAAACCTCTAATGGGAAATTGAACTAGTCTCAAATAGTTCTGTTCTTAGGCAGACTTGGAAGTTTTCAGAAATGTGGGATGTTTGCACAAAATGCGTGTGTGTGTGTGCGTGTGTGTGTGTGTGTGTGTGTGTGTGTGTGTGTGTGTGTGTGTGTGTGTGCACGCGCGCGCTCGAGCTCGCTCCACGAGAGCCAGTTGGGCTGCAGCTGGTGCTGATTGTGTGGAAGCCCTGAGTCACTCCCTGATTAGCCGCCCTGACATCATATTTCATTGTCCTTTCTTCCTTTCCAGGTTTTCCTTTTTGTCCCCGGCCTATCCCCGCCCGCCTGGGAGTCCGGGGTGTAAAAATCGAGACGCAATCCTGTTCTACAGGGCTGGCCCCGGGGCTTCCTGAACAAAGGCATATCCAGATGGAGCACAAAAGAGGGACGGGGGATCAGTGGGTGCTGGGCAACCCACTTTCAGGGCTGAGACCGAGCGGGCCCGGCTCTGCCGCAAAGAGGGAGGGGGCGGGGCGGAGCTGGGCCACTGCAGTACCGGGAGGGAGGGGGCCGGGGAACCAGAGTGGGGGGCGGGGAGCCAGGGCGGGGCGGGAGTGGGGGGAACCTGGGTGGGGCCCGGGGACACATTTTCCCGGGCTGGACTGGCCGAAGCTCTCCGGTCTTTGCTGTACCACCAGTATCTGCGAGAGCCGTGGAGGCAAAAATTCCTTTATGTATTTTGAGCTGAATGCCTTTAATATTCATTTAAATACTATTGTAGGAGGGTGTATTGATTAGTTATATATGCAGAATGTCCCCAAAGTCTTTGTGCAGTTTAAAACTTTAATGTAATACAATATTCTTACATTACAGTACATTATGTTAATTACATAATATTTTATGTAATGTCCTATGTAATGTAATATTCTATTTGAGACAGTCTCCTCATCTGTAAAATGGGGATAATACCCCCTAATTCCCAGGGTTGTTGTGAGGATCAAATGAGATATTAATTGTAAAGCCCTTAGTCCAGTGCTTAGCATATAGTAGGCACTATATAAATGTTAGCTATATACACACTATGAGACAGCTTGGGAGGTGGGGTGAGAGAGGAGGCTTTCAGCAGATGACCTCTAAGCCCCCTTCCATCTCTGAACTGAAGATCTACATTCCTAAGCAAATGTGGCAGGCTTCTATAATGCTCAAATGTTCGTTTGTATACCTATACTTTGCTTTTTTCCTAGAGGCAGCACCGGGTTTGACAAAGAATTGGTGGGACAAGGTGGGGTTCAAGTTCCGCATCTGATACATAGTATCTGGGCAAGTCCCTTCATCTCAGGAAACTCTCTGATTATAAGACTCAGATCTCAATTAATAAAAAGAATTCCCCCTGGAGCTCTTGCCACAAATTAAATCATTGGACTAGTTTAAAAAAATACAGCTTTCTGAAAAGAAATGAATTCACCTTAAATTTATGTTCCATATGAACACTTATATGTACATATCCAGTAGAATATAAGGTCATTGAGGGCACAGACTTTTTCTTTTTTGTTTCTCTTTGCATCCCTAATGCCTAGGAACTTACTGGCACATAGTAGGTGCTTAATGAATGTTTGCTCATTATGTACATGTGAGAGGCAGAGGGGCATAGTTGGTAGATAACCAGCCTCATACCCAGACAGACCTGAGTTCAAGCCTTGCTTCCAACACATACTGACTATGTGAATCTGGGTAGTATCTGATATGAGATTTGAATTCAGGACATCCTGCTTCTAAGCTCAGTATTTAGTCCACTATGTTTAGCTGCCTATATTTGGTGTGCAAGTTGATATTTGATATTCAACAGTCCTGATGTATTATTTAATTAGACTTAACAATTGGTTCTAGGCCAAGATCACATAATAGGAAGCCTGGTCTGGGAAGGTCTGTTCTCCTATTTAGGCATACAGTTCCCTTCACAGCCATGATCATGTGCAACCCATACATTTTTTTTTTTATTAAGCGAGACTATCCAGAAGGATTCTAAAGTAGCTATACTAAGTAGTGCATAGTCATAGGGCTAAAAAGAAACTACAATCATAAAATGCCAGAGTTGGAGGGGATGGTGGAGACTAGTCTAGTCCATCTTCCCAAATATTTTTTTATTAAAAAAATTTTTTTTTTAATTTTTGGAGGGCAATTGGGGTTAAGTAATTTGCCCAAGGTCACATGGCTAGGTTTTTTTCTCGTTTGTGTTAAGTGTCCGAGGCCGGATCCGAACTCAGGTCCTTCTGACTCCAGGGCCGGCTCTACTCACTGTACCACCTAGCCGCCCCTTCCCAAATCTTTTTGACATGACCAAACAATGATCAGTCAATGAATTCTTGAATGCTTCCACTGATGGGGAATTCATTCACTCACATTGTTATTAAATTCTTCCCTTATATAGAACCAATATCTGTATCTCTGCAGTTCCCTACTTTTGCTCCCCGGGAACAAGTAGAGTAAATCTAAATAGCTTTGCAGTCTTACATATGTCTGGAGACAATGGTCATTCTCTCCCCCTGCTCCCACTTCCATCCTCAATCTAATTTTCTCCTCTTATTCTGGGCTTAAAAGAAATCATGCTGTGGGCAATGTCAAGTTTTAAGAATAATTAAAAAAAAAACCTTAAATACACAATAAGAAACATAGACTTAAATGCAAAATAAAAGAAAAAAAAGCATTGTGTGCACAGCAGAACATAAGGGAGGATTCAAAATATACAGCAATAAATTTCCATTTCAAGAAAGCCTGTATGATAAATGCTGTACATGGTGTTCCAAGCCTTTTGAGAATAAATTGAAAATACAACTCAAGTCTTAAATCTGTCATTTAAGTATTGTTTGACCTTGGGTAAATTGCCTCACTGATCTGAGCCTCAGTTTCCTCAGCCACAAAATTAGGGTGTTGATTCTGGCACTACCTACCTTACAAGGAAGTTGTGAGGAGCTTTGTAAACTTTAGAGAGTTATAGGAATGTGAGTTGTTATTATTACATGCCAAATACCTCACAGGGATGTTATGAGATAAAAATTCTAGAGTGCGTTAAGATTCCTAGACATAGGTGCTTTAAATTGGTACCATATGGTGGTATTAGTAAAATCTGAGAAATAGCTTTTTCTTGAAAGCTTTTCTTTGACCATGTTTTATTTCTGTTTTTTTTTTTTTTCTTTTTGTTCATTGAAGAGGTGTGTGTATGTGGGAAGGGGGAAGGGAGTAACCATGCAGGCTATGTGTGTCCACATAAGTCTGTCTAGATTTGGCTCACAGGAAAGCAAGAAGTGATATCACTAAAATCTCCTCCATTCTCCTTTCTCCAAGGTAGATTTTTTTTTTTTGGAGGGCAATTGGGGTTAAGTAACTTGCCCAAAGGTTAAGGCTAGGTTTTTGTTTGTGTGTGCGTTAAGTGTCTGAGGCCGGATCCGAACTCAGGTCCTTTTGACTCCAGGGCCGTCAAGTTACTCACTGTGCCACCTCACCGCCTATCTGCCCCCCTCCAAGGTAGATTTTGATTCAGGCCTGGAGAGGAAGCAAGAGTTTAGAGCCAGAGGCAGGTCATTTTACTTTCTTCAGAGAAAGGAAACTAGGTTAGTATTAGAGATATTCAACATACCCCCTCCCTCAGTATTGTTGGGGTAGAGGAGGGAGGAAGAAGAAGGAAGAGGATACTGCAATGCAGGCATCCTATCATGAAGACAGCCAGGAAGGAACATGATGGGTTTAAGTATGGAGAAGATAAGATGAAACCTCCCCAGGGTACCAGGGGTCAAAGTACAATTTCCAGCTGGAGAATACAGTGCAAGGAGCATGGCATAGAGAAGACCTTCCTTTGGGGGTAAAATTTTTTATTGCTTTTTTTTTTAACGTTCACATCAGTAATTTCTGGGAATATTCCTCATCATCCATCTCCAAATTGAACCTTCCCTTGCAATAAAGGAAAAAATGAAGAAAAAGCAGCCATTATAATGATTAAGTTTGACAATAATGATTAAGTTTGACAATGTTCTGCCTTGATAATCTGCTACCTCTCTGTTTGAGAGGAAGGGGGTATGTTTCATCATCTTACTTCTGGGTCCATTACTGGCTTTTAGCTGCTCAGAATTTAGCTTCCCTTTTGTGATCTAGAAAGGGCCTACATGGAAATGCTACAATGTGTGCCTTGGGGCAAAAAAACCCCTCTTTGTTGATGGGCCAAAGTGACAATGGATTCTGGTAATGCCTTGTAAGGTATAATGAAAGCAGTAAATTTGGAGTCAGAGGAAATGGATTTGAATGTCAGATCTGTTCCTGATTACCTCTGCAAACTTCTGCAAGCAATCTCATCTTTCTGGGTCTCAGTTTCTTCATTTGCAAAATGAAAGGGGTTGAAATAGCTCTATCTAGCACTAAATCCTATGATTTTATTCTCTTGCTTGGTGCAAATGAGGTGGTTTAGCTATATACTCTGCCCTACAGCTACCAACCATCCCATGATTCTGACCCACCATCCCCAAGATGTATATTCTTGTTCTGGATGAGATTACATGGACAATTCAGTGCAAATCTATCCACCATTATTAGACTAACAAGACAGGTCACATGTTCTAGCAAGAGGACCTGTGGAAGGAACCCCAAGCAAGATCAGAGGACCATAGACTGAGGTAGAAAGGGGCCACAGAGGTTATTTAGTATAAGCAACTCAAGGGTTTTACAGATGAGGAAAATAAAAGAAAATAAAGTCTCAGCAACTGCCCTAGGATCAGTAATGATATATGCTGGAGACAGAATTTGAATGCCTATTCCTTAGATTCTGAAACCCTGTTATACTACACTGCCTAGGATGTTCTCAGTTCTTTAACACCCTGAGGAAGAGGAAGCTTGCATATCACCTGAGAACAGAAGTCAGCTGGGGTGACCCATTTCTCATTCTCACTGCAAATACACATATTCTCTTAAAATAGGAGCTGGAGAAGAGAGGAAATGCACAGATGCCCAGACCATTTGTTTAAGGAAATGACACATTATCCTTTTACCAACATCTGGTTATCCCTGAAAGACAGTCAAACCCTGATAGCATTGTTGACTCACTAAAATGTGGTATCTTCACCTCAAGGGAGGTGGGGGAGAAGTAGAGAGAACAGATTTTTATTTTCAGTGTCAGCTGCTGAGATGACTGCCTAGTACAGAGGGTCACCTGGATGCCTATTTTGGTCTCTACTGGCAGGACCAGAAGTTTCCTTCCTGTCCAGTGTCTGACAGGCAACTTTATTTCCTTTTTCTCAAATATTTAGAAAACTTGAGGGATCAAAATGCCATCAGGGGCTCTAATCTCTGGACCCCAGAGCAGATATGCTGATAAAGGGGACGAAGTGGGGGGTAGAGAGAAGATTTGGTATGAGAGCTGGGAGGGGAGAAGGCTATGAGATGACAGTGGTGAGAGAAAGTAGGGAAGGACTTGAGGTCCAGGACCAGGGGAGCTTTAAAATTGATGTGTAATAGTGACTCACAGGGAAACCACTAGCATCTAGCTGTTTGGCAAATGCACTCAAATTCATCCCTAAAGCTCCTTTGGGAGAACAGAATAATATAGAGTAAGAAAGGTCTAAGGAGTAAAGTCTATCCAACACAGGTGAACCAGCATTGTCCTGAGCAGAGGGCAAGCATTCTATTAGTCCTCACATTATTATGGTGTATCGATCTGGAGTCTCTACAATGGGGGTGCTCTACTGTGTGTGTGTGTGTGTGTGTGTGTGTGTGTGTGTGTGTGTGTGTGTGTGTGTGTGTGTGTGTGTGTGTACTCCGTTAGCAGTCTGTTAAAACCTATGGACCCCTTCTCAGAATAATGTCTTTAAATAAACAACAACAAACCATGTAAGATTCCAAAGGAAACCAAAAGTAAGTGAAAATTTTAAAAATGTAATTTTTTTCCCCACTCAGGTTTATGAGCCCTCTGAAATAAAACCACGGATCCACAAAGGGACTGCAGGTTAAGAATCTCTGCTCTAGATCTTGGATTTCTTGGTCATCTTAAGAAGAGGTCTGGAGAAAGGAAGAAACTGCTCTCATTGAGTTAACAAGAGCACCTCTCTGACCAGAGGAGGAGGGCACCTCCCCTGCCTCCAAAATCTGTGGGTTTTTCTTATGCCAGACCCCTGTTTTGTTCCACAGAGGGCATTCTGCAGAAAGCATCCTGGGAATTCGGCCTGTGAACAAAAAGGGGCATTTCCTTGCATGGGCTTCCTGTTTGGGTTTACGTAGGAACCCAAAGGATAGGCGGCCTCATAAATCCTTTAGACATCACTGATGTGGGTGTTCCAACTCCTTTGGCTGGATGCCATGGGAAAATTTCACAGAAATAGAAGTGGGGAGGAAAGCACATTCACCCTCAGGGTCTTTGGGTTGGTTCCAGAACCTCATGTTTCTTCATCTGTAAAATAAGAGAATTGGACAAGATAATACAAGATGTTTTTAAGTTTTTGATAATTCTTTTCCTATTATTTTATTTTATTTTTTTTGGTATGTGTGTATGTGTGTGTACAAATGGAAGTGTGGGGTGTGTGTGTGGGAAGGGTGTATGTGTATATGTGTAGTTGGTGGGGGCGGTCAGAGTGGTTGGTAGTGTTTATCCATTTCTCACATTCAGTTCAGTGGCTGATATCACTTCAGCTATCCAGACCTATGGAACCATAATTGGATCTTGAGTAAAATATTAGAAAATTGCCCTGGATATCTATCATGGCCCTGCTTTGAAGGAAGGTACTTTTTCAAACTCGGTAATTCCCAAACTACCCCAAACATTTTGTTAGATCCAGAAATGACAGAAATCCAAACCTCTGAATTTTCACAATTATTTGCCTGATAGTTTGGGCAGGGTTCTTAATGTTTGGTTTCAGAGTGGAAAAAACTTAAAAAGAACCAAATTTCAGTAGATTACATACTATACTATTATATATTGTATTATATATTACATTTTGTAATATATTAAAGTGCTAAGGAAGATGTTTGCTTGGTAAGACAATTTACCTTCAATTCTTTTCACTCTGTTCTTAACTCCATCTCTGTGTGTCTAAGGCAGGTTTCCCACTGACAGATGGGCCCTTCAAACATTTTGTCCTAATCAAAAGAAGTGCCCTCCCCTAGAGCAGTCAGTTGTCATGGCTTTGCCACTATTATACCCTGTTTATGAGGCAAGATGAGACTGTTTAAGTACTCACTCCAAAGCCCAGCCTAGTGTTAGTTTAACCCTGGCTAGACTTCCCAGGGTAGTTACAATTGACTTGGGTTTCTCATCCAGTTTACTCCTGTAACCCACACACAAAGAAGATGAGTGGGGGGGGCTGCCCAGTGACGCACATTTTCCCTAGTATACATACAGACTGGACTCACTCTATTGTGGTTTTAACTTTATGGACAGAACTCATAGAAAGAAACAGCTCCCATCAAAGGTTAACCATTGAGAGGTCTCCACCCCTCTGTGGGCTGTAGCCACAAAAACTAGCTGTTAGCACCAGCAGACACTCATTTACAGATTAGCTCTGAGATGGCAGAACAGACCTAAAAAACTAACCACTCAGTTTTCTGAGACTGCTCAAACTTCTCTCTGCTGTGTACATGCTCCTTGGAATCAGTCCCAGGCCTACTGATATCCTGTGCTTCCTGGAATCTAAGTTGGCTGATTAACTCCTAAGCCTATTCCTTGCTTAGCATTTCTCATCCTCATTCCCTTCCAGTGGTGAGACATCAAGGCTTAGATTTACTGAATGCTCCTAGTCTGCTTCTCCCTTAGTATGTCTCAGCCATGTCTTTCTAGCACATTATCCTACCTACCATTAGGGCCAGGAATTCTTAACCTGGGGTCCATGTACCTCCAAGAGTTGTAATATGGGTAGATTTCAGGGAGTCTGTGAATATGGATGGGGGAAAAATCTTTATTTTCATCAACCTCTAACTGAAATTTAGCATTTCCTTCAATTATGAATATGGCCAATTAATATTCCGAAAAGGGGTCCATAGGCTTTACCAGACTGTTAAAAGGGTCAATGACACAAAAAGGTCAAATTCCCCTGCATTATACTGATTCCCTGGTCAAAGACTAAGAGGTGTTGATACCTGATATTGATCCACAGCCAGCAGCAGTGCTCCAGTTGGGTATTGACATTTTGAACCTTCCCAATCTATCTTTCCTCCCATTCCACCAACCAGTAAGATGGAAGGTATTCTCTGACTGTGCCCCAACTTACTGACCAAAATAGCAGAATGTATAGCCCCATGAGGAAAGGAGGGACAATTTGCAAGTGTTTTCTTACTTTCACAAACTCCTAGAAAAATCTATTTATATATGTGCATATATTTATATATAAATCCACATATATGTACACATGTATTTATACATATGCACACATATATAAAAACTATACAGATCACTTCTTCCTCACCTTCCACAAACTTTCCAACTCCTTTCAATTTAACTTCCAACTTTGTTCTCCTTCTCTGAGGTCACCCGTGATTACCAAATTCATTTTTCTTAGTCTTCATTCTTTTAGACTTCTCTGTAGCATTTAACACTGTTTCACTCTGTCCCCCACTTACCTCACCCTATCTGACCTCCTGGAAAATCAAGTGCTTGGGTTTTTGTGACTTGGCTTTCCTCCTACCTATCTGACCATTCCTCCTCAGTTTCCACAACAAGATCAACATTCATTTCCTGTGCATGAATGTAACTCAGGACTCTTTGTACCACACTTTTTTTTTACCTTTCTGTATAATTCTTTTCAGTACGTTTTATTAGCAACCATGGGTTCAGATCCTATCCCTATACCTAGGAGTCCTAAATGTAGATGTCTCATCTTTCTCCTGACTTCCAGTTCCTCTTCCTCTTCTTCCTGCTTGAAATTCTTTGTTGGACATCCCATAAGCATCTTAAATTCAATATGTCCAAAACAGAGCTCATAATCTTTCCCCCTAAACTTAACCTGCTTTTTAACTTCCCTCTTTCTGTCAAAGGTGCCACTAACCATCTAACAAGACAGGTTCACAGCCTACAAGTTTTCCTTGATTCTCTCCTTCCTCCATAGTTAATTGGTTTGAAAACCTTGTCATTTCTACTTGCGGACCACCTCTCACATCCATCTCTATACAGATAGATCAGACCCTCATCACCTCCAGCATGAACTATTGAAACACTGTCTCTATGGGTTGGTCTCTCTCCAGTCCTGCCCTTCTCTCAACACCTAACCACACAGCAGATATTTCTAAATTTGATATTCCTCAACCACAGGGCTGATCATGTCATTTCTCTGCTTAGAAACTTCGGTGACTTCCTGCTGCTGCTGCTGAGACTCAGAAAAACTAAGTGGCTTGCCCAAGCTCACACAGATACTGTGTGACTTATGTAGGCTTTGGCTCCAAAGCCAATGTGCCTCCTATTGTAAGGGATTGGGAGGTGGGGGAAGGGTGAATGGAGGCAGGGGCAATGTTAGTGTTCTCCCTTGTGTAATACTTATATCTTCCCCATCCTTCCTCAGCAGTAGAATCTAAGCCCTTTGAGTGTCAGAACTATTTGTTTTCATCTTTGTAGCAACTAGATAATGAGAATAATAATGGTAAGGCAGAAAAGGTAGGTAGAAGCCCGATTGTGGAACCCTGAAGGTTTTTGAGTGCTAGCACTCATACCTTAGAAGGATTCTCTGGGGCGGCTAGGTGGCGCAGTGAGTAGAGCACCAGCCCTGGAGTCAGGAGGACCTAAGTTCAAATCCAGGCTCAGAGACTTCATATTTACTAGCCGTGTGACCTTGGGAAAGTCACTTAACCTCAATTGCCCTGCCTTCCTTCCAAAAAAAAAAAAGAAAAAAAGGACTCTGCACCTGGGGCTCTCTCCCTGATTGGAGTGGGGAGGGCTCTTCCTAGTCCCTCCATGTAAGGTGGGCACTCAGGCCAGACATCTATTTCCCTACAGGTTGCGCTCTGGACTTCTCCATCATGCCATGGAAGTGAGTGCCTTTCTTTCCCCTCCTCCATTTTCAATTTTCTTTTACATGTTATCTTTCCCAGTTTTGCTTTTCTTTCTTTCTTTTGCTTATATTTGTATTCCCAGGGCTTAGGCCATAGTAAGCAGTTAATAAATGCTTGTTGACTGAATGACTGAGCAGATGCATATGATGACAGTAATTCATTAGTAAGATTGCCCAATAAAAGAGATCCTATTATAGTCTGGATCTTCATTTGCACTGTGTCTCTCAAGACAGTGAGTTAGGTAGCGTACTAGATTTTGAGAAATCCCAGGTAACACTTAGATTGTTCCTGCCTAGGAAGGACAAAGGAGATTATGCCAGACTGGTTGATAGGTTATAGGGAGGTTTGGGCACAAAAGAGGGAGGGTCTAGCAAATTTGGTAGGTGTCATGAATGGATTTTTAAGTCTGGACTTAAAAATTAAGTCCAGAGAGGTCAGCTAAGGAAGCATGAAACAGAAAGGTAGTATAGGTCTAGACAGATAGGAAGTCAAATCCAAAAAATGTTAGCTAGGGCAGAGAACAGGAACTCAAATTATGAGACTGAATAACAAAGAGCCAAGGACCAAAATAAAGGATCTGAGCACTTAGAATTTAGGAAGTTAGGCCAAAAAATCTAGCCATCTGGGGTAGCACAGGACCTAGCCAAGAGACCTGGACAGTAGGCATAGGATACCAGTAGTCAGAAAGGAACTTGAATTAAGTCAATGTCTTTCCAAGGAGGGGTGTCCTGCCCAAGATCTAAATGTGGTTAGGCTTCATTGGAGACTGGAGATAGCCAATGCACAGCCAAGTGCTGTACTAGTACTAATAAAATGTTAAGTACTAAAGGAGGGCCCTCAGCATGCTAGGTAGATTGGTTAAGGGAAGAGCCATGGGAGAACATAGATAAGCATCGTACAGTATGAGAAGGCATGTGGTACAGGCTTATCAGACTTGGCTTTTTCCACGCTTTGTTGAAGAGGGAAGAAAGGGGTGTTTTAGTGATGGCAGCCCAGTGTGACAGATCACCTGGTAGAGTCAAGCATCGCTAAATATTCTGTGCCAACCTGAATGTAATTTTGTCCTGACTCCTATGTGATTGGTGAGCTCATGTAAGTGCAGGAATTCCTTTACTGAAGACTGATGCCTTTGCTAATGCAACAGCCTCTCTTTGTCTATGTCAGGATAAAGCAGCACTAATCCCAACTCAACTCAGTACCACGGCTGGAGCCATACTGTGAAGGACTTTAAATGATAAGAGGAGCCTGTATTTTATCCTGGAAGCAACAGAGAAACAATGAAGCTTTTGGAGCAGAGAAGTAACAGTCACACCAAGGGTTTAGGAATATCTCTTAGCTCTGTGGATGGTTTGAAGAGATGAAAGGCCAAAAGCAGACCAGGTAGGAGGCTATTGCAATAATCCAGGTCAGAGGTGATGAAAGCCTGAGCTAGGGTGATGACTATTTGAATGAAGAAGAGAAGGATACAAGATGTTGTGGATGTTGACTGGACTTGGCAACTCTTTGATACTATCTCATCATGAGAAGGCCCAACTATGATGCTCCATTTCTGGTTCACCCTTAGATCTGCTGGACCTCCACACTTCCTGCCTGGCCTTCACTCAAGTACCCTCCTTCCCACCTCTTCCAACCACCTACCCTCTCCCTTTCCAACTCCCCTTTATGTTTTGTCTTCTCTTGCTAGAATGTAAGTTCCTTGAGAAAAGGGACCATCTTGTTTTCTTGTTTTGGTATCCCCAGTGTTTACACTTAATACATCCTTTATCTATTGTCTGTCCATCTGTCAATCTATCCATCTATCTATCATCTATTGTGGTGGGGATCTGGTGCATTCTCTGATCACCTAAGATGGAGTCACTTGTAGAAACACTGGAGACTCACTTTTAGGAGATAGAACTGGTACATGGATGGACATTCTGCATGGATTTTTCACATGGTTGGTTGGGATTAGCCTTTTTCCATTGCCTACATTGCCAGAACTGTCTGAAACTCTAAAACTGCCCTATTTTCCTGAATTCACATCTGAGTTACTTGCTGGGAGCAGAATCCTTTATTTTCAGATGCAAATTCAGTAGGAAAAAAAGGCAGATTATGCTCAGTCAGGGAGTTTAGGAGATGAAAACAGTTCTAGCTAGGCATCCAGTGGAATAAAGGCTGCTTCCAACCACATGGTATGCCAATGCAGAATGTTCACATATGTGCCCATTCTCCTGTCTCCAAGAAGAAGGTCCCAGTATCTTCTACATAGGTATAGCACAGTGCCTGTCTTAGAGAATCTGGGCACTCCACAAAACCCTATTATACTAGGAAAAAGTACAAATTCCTTGGTTTAGTATCTAAAACCCTTTACAATCTTGTTCCAACCTATGGTTCCAGACTAATTTCACATTACTTTCCTTCATGCACCAGTGATTCAGCCAAACTCTTGATGTTTCTCCACATGACCTTCCATTCAAATACCCTCCCCCCACCCCAACACAACCCCCCCATGCCTTTGTACAGACTGTTCCCCATGGCTTGGCTTTCCCAGCCTATGAACTAAATTCATTGAACTTTCCCAAGAAATGTTCATGATATGCTAACAAGCTGGTAGGTTTTCTAGCTCAGGCATGACCATATTAGACTCTCTGGCTTTAAGACCATCTGATCATGTACAGGCCATATTCCTAACTTCCACCAATCTAGCTCTGCCACTAAGAAGGTGATGTAATTTCTAACAAAAAGCCTCCCACTGGAAGATCTGGGCAGATTTACTTTGATGGACTTTTGAATATGCTCTGAGATCTAAAATTAATAGTAATTTAAATAATAGTAGACAAGCACATAGCACTTTAAGGATTTTAAAGCATTATTTATTTTGATAGCACATTCTAAACCATACTTGTGTTCAGGACTCAATAACCATAGCATCATCAGAGTAACCCATTTTTCTTTTTTTATAAAAAGTACCAGAGGGGAAATGGTCAAAGATGGAAAGATCTTCCAGTGGAATCATGTAAGTTCTACATCATAGTAAATAGCCAAGGCATCTGTCTGTAAAGATGGGGGTTATAGGAGATACTATAGGAGATAGACATTGAGATGGAGATGCCAAGAAATGAATTGATTAGCTAGGTGGAAAATAAAAAATATATAAGCACCAGCAGCAGGAAATGGGATAAAATAAATAACTGGGTGGTGCAGTAGATAGGCCAGATTTGGCCTCAGACACTTCCTAGCTGAAGACTCTTAACTGAGCAAGTCACTTAATCCCTGTCTGCCTCAGTTTATTCAACTATGAAATGGAAATGATAATACCACCCACCTCCCAGGGTTATTGTGAGGATCAAATGAAATAATATTTGTAAAGCACTTAGCACAGTGCCTGGTACTTAGTAGGCATTTAACAAATGTTAGTTCCCTTCCCCTTCCACATTTAAGGAGTTAGAATGAATCTGAATGCCCATAGTACACATTGTACATAGGGAGCTTCTGGCTTTTCAAGTTTGTTCTTCCTTGCAAGAGCTGATTTGTCCATGAGTATAATACTGACTATGGGGACCCTGCTTATCTGAGGAAACTAAGGAGTTGGCCTCATTTACTAAGGTTAGAAGGGGAAGTTGCTGCTGATGAAAATAGACCACAGACTAGACTAGTTTGCCTTCTGTCTGAGAATGTAGTTCTGAGGCACACCTCCCTCCTTGTTATCAGTAGAAGAAAAGAAATACTCTGAATCAGGGCAAGCAGAGTCTTATTGTGCAGGCATGACTGGGGGTTCTGTGCTGGTCTCCGTCAGGCTGGCCCAGAGGCTCAGGTTTGGGCTTGGAATGAAATGACACACTCCCAGACTATCTAGCAATCAACAAAAACACACTTATTTAGCAATAGCACAGAAAGGGGGATATTCAAATTAGGAGAAAGATGGAAGGGGAGTGGGTTATGGAACAGCAGATCAGAGACTAAATAAGGTAGGCAGTCACCTAGAATTCAATACCAGTATAGGATAAGGGACAGTCATAAGGTGATAAATTTAGAGTTGGAAGGGAGCTCAAAAGTTACCTAGTTCAACTCTTTTGTATGAAGATATTGAGGCTCAAAGGGACTTATATTTTTCAACATTACTTTTTTTTTTTTTTTACCAAAGCTCAGGGATTAAATACTAGAAAATTCTGTTCTCTACCCCATATAGGCAGAATAACTAAGTGGCATAGTGAATAAAGTCTTGGGCCTGGAATCAGGAAGACATCTTCCTGAGTTCAAATTTGACCTCAAATATTTCCAAGCTGCATGACCCTGGGCAAGTCAGTTAACCCTGTTTGCCTCAGTTCCTTATCTATAAATTGAGCTGGAGAAGGAAATGACAAATCACTCCAGTATCTCTGCCAAAAATCCCCCCAAGAATCAACACAACTGAACAACAATTACATTGCATATAGGTATTTATGAGTGTAGCATGGATAAACTGGCCAATAAAGGCTAGTCCTTGATGCCTGCTCAGATATTTTTTTGCCTGTTTCCAATCTAATCACATGGAAATTTGGGGAATCAGTTTTTTTTGATCATGAGTTACTCAGGAGTTGGTACTATGGGATGATGAAAAGTCTTCTAATTGGGTGCAGAGAAGAAAGAACTGTTTATTCGAGTTGCTGAGCTGGGAATGAGTGTATATACAAAAGGAGCAATGCAACCATCTCTGATTCTTTTCCTTCCTGGTGCTGAGTGAGGAAGTATAGCTTTGAGCTTCTGGGTGATCACATTCCTTCACTTGACCACCATGTGTGGTTACCATGTGTTCTTTCTTGATCTTAAACAAATTAATACTCTGAGATGGGACAGTCCAGCTGACCTGGTGAGTTTGTGAGATTCAGAGGTCCCACCAGCTGCAGGAGGTAATAGCAATGACTAATAGCCCAATGAGCCACAGCAGACAGATGAGGAAAGGCAGTCCCCCAAAGACAGCAGCAGCTTCAGGGATTCTGATTCCTTGTGATAGAAATGCTGGTTATGGATACCAGGAATGCACCCATCATCTGAGCCCAGCAGAGAGTCTACACCTAAGGCAAACATCATTGGGATTCCCCAAAAGAAATAAAGGATGTCTAGGGTCAGAATCAAGAAGTTATTCTTTGGCTATATCTTTAAGTGTGTGCCTTTTTCACTTTGAATTTAAGTCAACTCCCGCAGGACCCTGTGTGTATAAGGGAAGTGTATAGCCCCAGTTTTTTTTTTTGGGGGGGGATAATTTATACCAACTGTTCTTGGGAAATAAACCCTCAATAAATTGCTCAATAAACCCTTTTTGTAAAAACTAATTAAGTCTGATTAGCATGATTATTAATGGTGATGCGTGTTATTGAGGTTTTATGACCAACAGTATTAGAATCCCCAGTCCCTTGGAGTCACCCCTAGAATTCTGAGAAGAGTAATATCCCTTTCCCCATCTGGGGATTTCAGCCTGTGAGTCTGAGTGTCCAGTTGGGGAGTGGCTTTAGAGGCAATGCTATATTTTGTGATATATCAAGTTGTGTAAAGAATCAAAACCTCCAGTGGGTAATAATATACCAGTCTCAATCTTTGTACCTTAAATAAGATACTCAAATATCTTGCCCTGCCTCTGGTGGGAAAATAAAATGGAAAGGTAGAAATCGGAGAGAGGTAGAAAAATAAGATTCCAGGCTTACATTTTCCAAAGATACCCTAAACTAACTTTTAGTTGGAGAAAAAAGAAATGGCAGTTTGAGGTCAAGCCCAACAAACAAAAGATGTGACCCAGATGGAGACAAGGACAAAATTGCTGCTGCTATTGCAACTGTCAGATTCTCTGGTTTGAGGACATCCAGATATGAAGATTTTCAATTCCAGACTGTCTAAATGCAAACTAAACAACCTTAGAGACTGGGGCCTGGAAATAGAACAGGAATGAATGGATAGTGGGGACATTCCTTTATTTGGGACTCTGAAATGAGGTGAGAGTTCTCAGTTAAGAATAAATGAGGTCTACTCTATGGTACTCATAAGGAAGATATTCTACCAGAGCAAAATAATAAAACAGCTCTCTCTGGCAAGTTGTTTCTCTGTTACTTCTGGGCTCCTTGAATATTACACAACTTCTACCCAACTAAACTTTCTTTGATGAAGAGGTTGGGAAGGGGAAGGCAGCTCAAAGGAATGGGGCTGCCAAAACTTACCAAGTTTTTTCTAACCCTTTAGATAGTCAGGGCCAAGGGCAGAAAATTTCCACTCATTCAGCCAGCAAAATTCTAGCTCACTCTTTGTAGGCTAGGAAATATCTTTTCTGCATCGAGGTGGTTGTAATGTTAGTGGGATATAAGATCTTCTCCACCCATTAATAGGCTTCATGTGGAGCCCATTAAGGGAAGCTTGCTTACAGGAGGTTTGCTCCTAGGAAAGCTTTCATACCTTTTGTTAATTTCTAATTAGGCACTGAGTCACAGGGATTGTGATGCCCTCTGGCTCTAAAAAAGGTATGTATATTTAACACTTACTAGCTGTGTGACCTTGGGCAAGTCACTTAACCCCAATTGCCCTGCCTTTCCCACTCCAAAAAAAAGGGTGTGTGTGTGTGTGTGTGTGTGTGTGTGTGTGTGTGTGTGTGTGTGTGTGTGTATATATGTATATATATATATATATATATATATATATATATATATATATATATATATATATATATGTGCTCTGAGGTTAGCATTTTGCTTTGGGGCTCACTCATTGGAAGAATGTTCTTGTGATTTAACAGATGAGACTCTGGGTAGCTGTTAAGGAGACCACCAGCTTTGAAAAACCCAGATGTTAGTGCTTCTCTTTCTGGTAATTATGTATATATTGCCTTGGTCAGTGTAATGGAAATGCAAATTTAAAGATCTTCCCTGCCCCTAGCTTAAGTGCACCTGGAGCCTGTGGTGGGAGGCTTGTTTTTCAGGAAAGCCCACACCTTGATACTTTGTGATTGGGCAGTGGGTCCAGAAGGTTGTTACATTCTCTGAGCCAGGAGAAGGCTATGTAAACCCTGAGGAGAGGCTTTGCTTTGGGGCTCACTTTGAGAAGTGTTGTGTGATTTGACCAGATGAGACTCTGGGAAGCCGTTGTTGAGAGCCCCCCGGCTTTGAAAACCCAGATGTTGATGCTTCCCTCTCTGGTAACTGTGATTTGGTACTGATATAATGGTTGGACAGTTTGGAAGCCTGTCTGTTTGATCTGTAAGTTCTGTAACTCTGAAGTTCGGGGTGCTGACCTTCTCCCCCTGAACTAGGTAATGTGTGTTTGTTTGATTAAAATAAGCTTGTTAACCCATTTTGAGTTGCTTTCCTTTTGAAAAGCAGATCTAAGAACCTGTGTTGGCAGTCACCCTGGGGATATTGGGGTGCTTGCTGCTACAGTCAGACAGTTGGATCTGTCTGTTGATTTGTGCTAATTTCTCAGACAGAAGCCCTGTCCGTTGGTCTTTATTTCTCTGTTTGTTTTTTCTGTTTTATTTGTTTAAATTTTCTCTGAAGCTCAGGGTGCTGATTTTTCCCTGAACTAATGAATGTAATTTAAAAAGATTGTTGACCCCTTAAACAGCCCTTTCCTAGTAAAGCAGATCTAAGAACCTGTCCTAGCAGCCATCCTGGGTAGGCCAGTATGGTTACTGTTACAGTGGTGCAATAGATAGAGAGCTAGATATGGAGTCAGGAAGACTTGAGTTCAAATCCTGCCTCAGAAATTTACTAGCTGTGTGACCCTAGGCAGGTCACTTGGTCTCTGTTTCCTTGTCTATAAAATGGGAATGATAACAGCACCTACTTCCCAGAGTTATTGTAAGGATAGAAAGAAATAATGTTTGTAACGTGCTTCACACACCTTAAGGTACTATATACATGCTATACATTGTGATTATAATTATGATGAACCCTCTAAAGACAGTTCATGCTTATAAGAGACACGTCAGCTGTCAGGAATGAGAAAGAGTCACACCACTAGAAAAAAAATCCCAGAACTGAAGCTGACTGTTAAGATCAGGTGATGGGGTCTTCAGGGTCACAAAAGCCAGTGACTTGATGGAGAACTCAGAGTCCTTAGCATCAGAGTGCTGGACCTGAAGTCAAAAGTCCTGGCTTCCCCACTTATTAGTGGGGTACATGACTTGGATGAGTCATTTAATTTCTTTGTTTCTTCATCTGCAAAATTAGGGAGTTGGATATGATGATCTTTAAGTTATCTTTCAACTCTAAATCTGTGGTCCTGGGTTCACAGACCAATGTCTGGCTGGACAAATCACACCGGATTCTCCTTCAGCTTCACCTTCTCAGCTTCAGTGGGAAGAGTCCAACAGCAATGCTGAAGGGGAAAAAAGGGTTGTTCTCAGAAGAAGCAAGAGCAGCCCTAGATCTTAGCTTTGGTGACTAAGAGGAATTTTATGGGTCAATTGTACATAGAAGATCTACAGGCCTTCTTTTCTTTCTTTTTTTTTTTTTAAAGCACCTTTTGGCTGTCTTTTTTTATTTTAATGGACGGCAATTTGGGACAGTTCAGACTAGGAGTGATCACTCCCATTCTCTTTTTTCTAAGAACATTTATGATCAGATACTGGCTTATGGGAGGTCAGAGGAAATATCTGGGTCTGGGACTACGAAACACCTTTTGGTTTAGGGCCTGAGAGCTGGGAGCTGCTGTTAGCTCCGAGCTTGTTTTCAGTTCTCAGGAGCACAGAAAGGTGTATTGTAAATATCAACTGAGCTCAACAGAATGTGTAATGGAATTTTTTTTTTCAAAAGGGGTTGCTCTCACAGACATAAACAGCTACATCACAGACTTGTTGTTTTAGTTGGTCAACATGTGTGAGCATAAGTAGCTTCATTGTCAAACTATACAATGGTGTGGTATGCTAAGGTGTGTTTTCACTTAGAAGCTACAAAAACATAAGCAATTTATTTTAAGACAGATGACTGCACGGGTATTGCAGGGTAGGTACCAACCTAGCTAAGTTTATAGAAGTTCGTCATCAATAAAATTGTCCAATAGGTAATAGATGTTTTGAGAAGACCTTCACATAATGTAAAGAACACTTGACATGGAGTCAGGAGACCTGAGCTCCAATCCTGTTTTGTTGTTTTTTTTTTTTGGAGAGGGGAAGGCAAGGCAAATGGGATTAAGTGACTTGCCCAAGGTCACACAACAAGTAAGTGTGTCAAGTGTCTGAGACCAGATTTGAACTCAGATCCTCCCAACTCTTGGGCTGGTGCTCTGTTCACTGCACCATCTAGCTGCCCCTCCAATCCCATTTCTAACACTGAATATCTGTGTGGCTTTTGGCAGGTCGCTCAACTTCACTCTGAGCCTCTGTTTTCTCATCTATAAAATATGAATAATGATATTTGCAGTCAATCAATAAACGTTTACTAAGCCTCAACTATGTGCCAGGCATTGTGCTAAGATCTGCGGATACAAAAACAGTCAAAAGACAATTCCTACACACAAGACTCTGACAATTTAATGGACAGGGTTATTGTGAGAAGAGTACTTTGTAAATCTTGAAGTGTCACATAAATGTAAGCTATTATAAATTTTCCTGTCCATAGCAACTCTTGAAGAGCCACTAAGTGACATAGGACTCATTCTTCATCCATTGAGAGGAGTGGAATTACTGAAATCCTTGAAGCACGGAAGTAAATTTGGATTTATCAAACTAAACAAATTGTGGTGCATGAATTTAATGGAACATTGCAGTGCTGCAAGAAACAAAAAAATGTGAAGAATTCAGAGAATCTCAGTAGGACTCAAATAAACCGATGCAGACTAAAGTTAGCAGAACCGAGAAAACAATATACACAATGATTACAATGATATAAATGGAAAGAACCAGCAAAACAAAACCCCTCAAAAACTGAATTCTGTGTAATTTTAGTGATTAATCTTAGCTCTGAAGAAAAGACAGGAAAATGCTGAAATATGGGACTGTGGGCACATTGCATAAACTGTTAGTCTCAGTTGTGTTTAGTTTTGCTAAATTGCTTCTTTGCTTTCTGATTTTAAATTATAAGGGCAGGGGAATGAAGGATGGCAGGGAAGCATTTGGAAAGACAAAAAAGATATAACAATAGAAATTAAGAATTCAAAGAAAGTAAAAAACTTCTGTGATTAGAAAAAATGAACATATATTTTTAATTTTACAGACTGTTTGTTGGTCTTGTTACAGGGGTGGCTAGGTGGCACAGCAAATAGAACACCAGCCAGGAGGATTTGAGTTCAAATACATCCTCAGACATTTAACACTTACTAGCTGTGTGTTCTTGGGCAAGTCACTTAACCCCAATTGCACTGCACTGCCTTCTCCCCTCCAAAAAGCAAAATAATAAAAAAAGTTTATTATGTGGGTAACAGTATTTAATTGAAGCTTTTCCTAGCTCATGTAAACTGGCCCAGTTGAAATTCTACAGTGTTGGGTTTTATATTTGTGTCCTTGAAGACAAAGCTCTCATGGAGCCATTTTGTCCTGTGCAAGGGCAATAGGAAGATTCTACTATCCACCACCAACCTGGTCATTTCACAGATTTGGACTTGGAAGACATTGTCAGTATCCACATAAATATGTCTGCTTTGGAATGACGTAGATACTGAGTCTGTAACTTAAAGGATGGGTTTGAGAAATGTATGTTATGTCAAGTCATAGAACCTTCAGAATCACCTCATTTTACAGATGAGGAAACTGAGGCCCAGAGAAGTGAAGTAATTTGTCCGAGGTAACTGAGCTAATAATAAAATGAAAAGAGCTAAGACTTGAACTCTGGTCTTCTGATTCCAAGTTTAGTGTTGTTTTTTTCTACCCCACCAAGCTATTTCCAAGTCCAGTAGCATACATTTAAATTCTAGGTTTCCAAATAGAAATTTCAGGGGTAGACTTCTCAACTGAAAAACGAACATGTGCTCAGGAGAGAGGTTCCTGATGCCTTAGTGTAAAACTTAATCATGATTCAGGAATTGCTTGGGTGGTATTTCTACCTCCATTTGAGTGGGAATCTTTTTTGTTTATAGGGAAATAGGGCAATAGGTAGGCCTAAGGCATTCTTACAAATGTAGGATAAGCAGTTGAGGCATGTCTTGCTCTGTATATTCATTTATTTTTTGTTGTATCCAAATCTTCATGACCCCATTTGGGGTTTTCTTGGCAAAGTTAGCTAGTAGTTAGTAGTAGTAGTTAGTTAGTAGTTGGCCATTTCCCTCTCTATTTTACAGACGGAGAAACTGAGGTAAAGAGGGTTAACTGGCTTGCCCAGGGAGCTAGGAAGTTCCTGAGGCTGGATTTGAACTCAGGAAGGTGAGTCTTCCTGATCCCAGGCTGGGCACTCTACCCACTGTGCCACCTAGTTGGCCCTGATAACATATAGGACAGATAGATACTGTGCAACCACAAGAATTTTAACAGGAGATAAATGATTCATAAGAGTCAAAATTCATCCATCTTATTTCCACATTTCTTAATATTCCCTTGTGTGTTGGATGCATTTTCCCCCCTCTTCCCCAAGAAATCCTAGTGGCAGGACATGGGTCTAACAATGGGGTAGAATGACTAGGCTGTGTGGTGGCAGTGGTACAGGGAGCCATGAGTGGAGGAAGGCCCCTTCTAGTCTACTTATGAGCACAAATGGGAAGATATGGACCACAGTACATTTTAATCATACGGGAAGGATTAAGAGAAGGGAAAGGATTCCTTTCTGACTCATTGAAGCAATACTGTTTCCTCCTAGCACCAAACACCCCAGTGAGATGACACCCAAAAGTGTTTTAGCCTACAACCATGCATGTGAAATGCAGATGTTGACATCAGTCCTGGCTCAATATAATCATGCCCTTATACTTAAACTGTGCCTTTCTTTCCAAGTGCTAAAGGCACATTGTAGACATTATCTTGTTAATCTTCCCAGTGGCCCAGCCAAGTAAGTGGGGGCAGGTATGTAAACTTTGCAAATGTATTCATAGAGTTACTAGAAAGACAAGCCACTTAAACAAAAGCCACATAGTAAGATGGTGAAACCAATCAATCAATCCATCAACAAACATTTATGAAACTGTAGCAGCAACCATACTGGTATACCCAGGATGGCTGCTAGCACAGGTTCTTAGATATGCTTTATGAGGAAAGAGCAGTTTAAGGGGTCAACAATGTTTTTTTTTTTTTAATTACATGCATTAAAAAAAATTACATTCTCTAGTTCAGGGGAAAAGTCAGCACCCTGAACTTCAGAGAAAACACAGAGAAAATACAAGCAGAGAAATAAAGACCAACAGACAGGGCTCTGACTGCCTGAATCAACTATGCACTTTACATACATTCCTTTACATCTGAGCAGTTGGGGACCTCTGAACATATGGCCACTCAGAATCTCGACCAGGGAATCACAAGATCCTACTCATAAGTGAACCCCCAAAGCAAAATACCATCTCACAGTATATATATATACTTCTCAGAGCCAGAAGGCATTACAACCCTCATGACTCAGTGCCTAATTAGAAATTAGCAAAAGATGTGAAAGCCTTCCTACAAGGAAGCCTCCCTTAAGCTTGGCTCCTATTAATGAGCAGGGAAGATCTTAAATCCCATTAACATTATAGAAACTCCTACTTTCAGGTAGTGTGCTGGATATTAGAGATATAAAGACAAAAAAATAAAGACAAAAAAAGACAAAAACAGTTACTTAACCCCAACTGCCCTCCAAAAAAAAGCAAAAAAAAAAAAAGACAAAAACATATCTACAGTTTCTTCTCTTAAGGAGTTTACATTCTACTGGAGGAAGGAAGCAGATCCGTGTCCACAGGTAAACATGGGCTATATATAAATAAATATAAAATTATTTCAGGGGTAGGGGTACTAATAGTGGAGAACATCAAGGAAGATCTTGAAAGAAGTTACACCTGAAGGGAGGGGTTCTAAGAGACAGAGAGTGAGGAGAGGGAGCATTGTAGGCATGGAGAATACGTTTTATAAAGGCATGGAGATGGAAGATGTAGTGTTGAGGAAGCAACAAGCCTGTTTGTCCGGGACAGGGGTGGGGAACCTGTGGCCTTGAAGCCCTCTAGGTTCTCAAGTGTGACCCTTTGACTGAATCTAGACTTCACAGAAAACATCCCCTTAATAAAAGGATTTGCCACATGTGGCCTCAAGGTCACAGATTCCCCATCTCTGGTCTGGAACATTCTAGAAAGATGGTCTCTGGGTAGATTTGTTGAAGGACTTTAAATACCAAATAGGGAGGTTAGTATTTTATCCCAAAGGCAATAGGGAGCCAGAGAAAGTACTACAGAAGGGCAGTGACATAGATTTGTGCTTTAAAAATACCACTTTGTGAAGACAGATTAGAAGGGGCAAAAGTTGGAGGCAGGGAGACCAAATAGAAGGCTCTTACCACAATCTAGGTAAGAGGTGATGAGGGTATGAACTAGGCTTGTTGAACTTTTCATGTTGGAAAGGAAAGTTATGGGCATACTCTTAAAAATTTGGGAATTTTCTGCTGAGTTGAAGATGCTTCTGCTACCATGAGAGAAAAGTAGTAAGATCAAGTAAAAGAAAGTACTAGTCTGAGAACCCTAGATCTGAATCCAAACTCTACGATTTAATCATTGTGTGACTTTGGGTAAATAATTTCACCTTCTAAGCCTCAGTTTCCTCATCTGTAAATGGAGTTAATACTTGTGCTCCTTATCTCATAATATAAATATATATCTATTTCTTCAATTATTGGTGCCCTTCCCCCTGAAAAAAATTTCATATTTATTTATATGTATTTACATTACAGGGTAGCTGGGGGATTAAATAACATCACATATATCTAGCACTAAAAAGTGCTAAAAAGAGCAAGGGGTTATTACCATTATTTAGGATATTACTTAACACTTGCATCCTGAAAAATGGAAAATATGGAGAGTTCGATTATTTCTTTTTTTTTCATTTTCTTTTTTATTATTTTTTTTTAAACAAATGCTTTATTAACTTCTGTTTTACATCATTCATTTCCTCCAGATTTTGAGTTACAATCATTTTCCCCCCATTATTCCCCTACCCAACCTCCCTGAATAGCAGTCCCACAAGATATCGCTTCCTCCAATCTGCTCTCTCCAATACCTTCTCCCATACCCCCATCAACTTTTCCATTAGAGGAAGATGAATCTTTGTGTCCCAATGCCTGCACATCTTATCTCCCAATTATAGGCAGAAGAGTATTAATAATAGTATTTATATATATATATATTTGAAACATTTAATGTTACGACCTTGAATTTCAGATCCATTTCCTTCCTCCCTTGTCACCCATTCCTTCTTGGGAGATAAGTAATTCAGTATATGTTGTACATGTCTAGCTATGCCAAACATTATCATGGTAGATATGTTGTACAAGGCTGCTTATAATTCCCTCCCACTCATCCCACCCCCCACCTGGTCCATTCCCTACATGATCCTGTCCCTCTTCTATAGTGGGTACTTCCAACCTCCCCTCACCCCAAGGATGCCCTCCCTTCCATCATCCCTCCTCTCATCCCCCTTCCCCCTATCCTGCTGCAGGTTGAGATATCCCATTTAGTATGTATGTCATTTTCTCCCTGAACCAAATTCAATGTGAATGTGGTTTTGCCTTTTTAGCCTTCCTTATTCTCCCCCTCCTTTGCAACCACTTCCCCTTGCTTCTTCTACATGGGATAGTTTACCCTACCCTGTCTCTCCCCATCTCCTCTTGCCACTTTCCTCTCTCACCTCATAATTTCATCCCTTGAGTATTCTCCCTTCCCAACAAATTCAACCTATGCCCTCTATCCATATATAACTGTAACCATATACACACACATTCACATATGTATTCATATGACCACACCCCCTTCTTCCATTATTTTCATAGTGAGAAAGATATCATCAGTCACAGATATTGCTTTTCCATATAGGAATGTAAATAGTTCAACTTTGATAAGTTCCTTTTGATTTCTTTTCCCTGATTACCTTCTCAGGCATCTCTTACTTCTTGCGTCTGGATGTCAAATTTTCTATTCAACTCTGGTTTTTTCCTCAAGAATGCTTGAAAGTCCTCTATTCCACTGAATGACCATATTTTCCCCTGAAACAAAATACTCAGTTTTGCTGGGTAGGTGACCCTTGGGTTCATTCCCAGTTCTTTTGCCCTCTGGAATATCATATTCCATGCCCTTCCATCCCTCAGTGTAGAAGCTGCCAGGTCCTGGGCTATTCTGATTGTGTTTCCACAATATTGAAATTGTTTCTTCCTGGCTGCTTGGAGTATTTTCTCCTTGATCTGGGATTCTGGAACCTGGCTATAATATTCCTGGGAGTTTTCTTTTGGGGATCTTTTTCAGGAGGTGATCTGTGGATTCTTTCAACCTCTATTTTGCCCTCTGGGTCTAAAACATCAGGGCAATTTTCCTTGAGAATTTCTTGAAAGATGATTTCTAGGTTCTTTCTTTGATCATGGCTTTCAGGTAGTCCAATAATTTTTAAATTGTCTCTCCTGGATCTATTTTCCAGGTCAGTGGTTTTTCCCATGAGATATTTCACATTGCCTTCTAATCTTTCAATTGTTTGGATCTGCTTAACAGCATCTTGATTTCTCATAAAGTCATTAGCTTCCATTTGCTCCAGTCTAACTCTGAAGGAATGAATCTCCTCAGTGAGCTTTTGAGATTCTTCTTCCATCTGGCAAATTCGGCTTTTTAAGGCATTCTTCTCCTCACTGCCCTTTTGGACCTCCTTTGCCATTTGAGTTAGTCTATTTTTTAAGGTGTTGTTTTCCTCAGTCAGGCTGTTGACCCTCATTTCATACTTTTCCTGCATCCTTCTCATTTCTCTTTCCAATCTTTCCTCCACTTCTCTTATTTGATTTTTAAAGTCCTTCTTAAGGTCCTCTATGGCCTGCACCCCGCTCATGTTTTCCCCTGGGGCTTTTGGAGCAGGACTTCTGACCTCACAGTCCTTTTCCTGTTCTATGCCCCCAAAATAGGAGTCTAGGGTTGCATTTTTCTGTTTCCTTTGCCTTGGCATGTTGCCACTTAATTGCTTGACTTTTGGGCTTGTTGCCACACTATGGCTTTGAGGCCAGCTAGAGGAATTTTCGTCCCGAACGTGTGGGGGGCAACTTCCGTTTCTGGTAAGCTGTAAACCCACCCACAACTTCCACCCTAGATCACAATTCAGATCCAGGGAGGTTAAAGCAAGAGTGATTACCCCCCAAGACTGATCGCTGGATCTCCCCACAATTTGTAGGCTGGGAGCCGGAAATGCCTATGAAAACTACAAAATGGCGTGTCTCCTCAGCGGCTTCTAGCTCCCAGGGGAGGGAGCTGACGCATTCCCCAAATACAGGTCCCAAAGTCCACAGGACACTAACCTCTTACTTTGTCCTAGGCATGTCTATGTTGATAATTCTGGAGTTGCCACAGCTCCTGGTGTTCTGGGGTTCCTCCAGCTGGCTGCTGGCCCTGCCGCCCTGGGGCTAAAACCTCGGCTCAGGCGGACCTGGGCTCGGCTCAGCTGGGCTCCTGCGCTCTGCGCTCTGCGCGTTGCCGGCTCCCAGACCGCTGCGCTGGTCCTTCCTGCAGGGCTGCTGGGCTGTCCTCAGCGGGAGGTTAGCTTCTCTGTGTCGTTCTGTGGGTGCTGGGGCTCCAGAAGTTGTTCAGAGTCCTTTTTTACATAGTTTGTGGGGAATCTGGGGGCAGAGAGGCTTGGACGAGCTGTTTCTACTCCGCCATCTTGGCTCCGCCGAGTTCAATTATTTCTGCCTTAACAAGTGATATTTCTTTGAGGCTAGGGAAGAGAGCTCTTATTTCTTTAAATTTGTTTTTAGATTTCAACATTCATTTCCATAAGATTTTGAGTTACAAATTTTCTCCCCGCCTTTCCCCTACCCACCACCCCGAGATAGTGAGCCTACTGAGTACCCCTTCTTCCAATCTGCTCTCTCTTATAATCTCTCCCATCCCCCCCCCCAACTTTCTTGTAGGGCAAGATGGATTTCTATAATGCAATCTCTGTATATCTTATATCCCAGTTGCATGTGAAAAACAACTTTTCTTTAAACATTTGTTTTTAAAATTTTGATTTCCAGATTCTTTCCCTTCCTCCCTCCTCTCTGGGAAGATAAGCAATATATAGGTTGTACATGTGTAGTTATGCAAAATGTTTTCATAGTAGTTATATTGTGAAAGATTAACTATATTTCCCTCCATCCTATCCCACTCCCCACTTATTCTATTTTCTACTTTGACCCTGTCACTTTTCAAATGTATGTGCTTCCAACTGCCCTCTCCCCCAGTCTGCCCTCCTTTCTATCATCCCTCCTCTTATCCCCTTCCCCCCCATTTTCCTCTAGAGTAAGATACCCAAATGAGTGTGTATGTTATTCCCTCCTTAAGCCAAATTCAATGAGAGTAAAGTTGACCCATTCCTTTTCACCTTCCTGCTTTTCCCCTCCATTATAACAGTTTTCTCTTGCCTCTTTTGTATGAGATAATTTACCCTATTCTATTTCTCCTTTTTTCCTTCTGTCATTATATTCCTCTCTCACCTCTTAATTTTATTTTTTAGATATCACCCCTTCTTATTCAACTGATCCTGTGCCCTCTATGTATGCATGTACACACATATACACACACTCACATATGCATTTATACACACATACACCTTCCTATATATATGTGTGTGTGTACACATACATACATATATACATATATATTCCCTTCAACTATCCTCATACTGAGAAAAGTCTCATGAGTTACAATTATCGTTTTGCCATGTAAGAATGTAAATAGTTCAACTTTAATAAGTTCCTTATGATTTCTTTTTTCTGTTTACCTTCTCATGCTTCTCTTGCTTCTTGTATCTGAAATTCAAATTTTCTTTTTTTTTCTTTCTTTTTTTTTTTTTTTGAGGGCAGTTGGGGTTAAGTAACTTGCCCAAGGTCACATGGCTAGGCTTTTGTTTGTGTGTGCATTAAGTGTCTGAGGTCGGATCCAAACTCAGGTCCTTCTGACTCTGGGGCCAACACTCTACTCACTGCGCCACCTAGTTGCCCCGAAATTCAAATTTTCTGTTCAGCCCTGGTTTTTTCATCAAGAATGCCTGAAAGTCCTCTGTTTCATTGAATGACCATATTTTCCCCTGAAGCATTATACTCAGTTTTGCTGGGTAGGTGATTCTTGGTTTTAATCCCAGCTCCTTTGACCTCTGGAATATCATATTCCAAACCCTTTGATCCCTTTGTGTAGAAGCTGCTAGATCTTGTGTTATCCTGATTGTGTTTCCACAATACTCAAATTGTTTCTTCCTGGCAGCTTGTAATATTTTTTCCTTGATCTGGGAACTCTGGAATTTGGCTATGATATTCCTAGGAGTTTTCTTTTTGGGATCTTAAGAGGTGATTAGTGAATTCTTTCAATTTCTATTTTCCCCTCTGGTTCTAGAATATCAGGGCAATTTATCTTGAGAATTTCTTGAAGGATGATTTCTAGGCTCGTTTTTTATCATGGCTTTCAGGTAAGTCCAATAATTTTAAAATTATCTCTCCTGGATCTATTTTTCAGGTCTCCTGGTTTTCCAATGAGATATTTCACTTTGCCTCCTATTTTTTCATTTGTTTGGATCTGTTTAATAGTATCTTGATTTCTTATAAAGTCATTAGCTTCAATTTGCTCCAATCTAATTTTGAAGGAATTATTCTCTTCAGTGAGTTTTTGAAATTTCTTTTCCATTTGGCAAATTTGGCTTTTAAAGGCATTCTTCTCCTCATTGTCTTTTTGGGCCTCTTTTGCCACTTGAGTTAATCTATTTTTTAAGTTGTTATTTTCTTTAGTATTTTTTTTTTGGGGGGGGGGTCTCCTTTAGCAGGCTGTTGACTCTCTTTTCATGATTTTCTTACATCATTCTAATTTCTCTTCCCAATTTTTCCTCCACTTCTCTCACTTGATTTTCAAAATCCTTCTTGAAACTCCTCCATGGCCTGTAACCAATTCATAGTTTTCTTGGAAGCTTTTGGTGCAGATGTTTTGACTTTGTTGTCTCCTTCTGGTTCCATGTTTTGATTCTTTTTGTCCCCAAAAAAGGATTCTATGGTCTGATTTTGCTTCCTCTGCTTGCTCATGTTGCTACTCAATTACTTGACTTTTGAGCTCTTTGCCATGGTAGAACTCTGCTTCCAGAATGGAGAGATCTATGTCCCAAATAGCTGGGGTTTTCACATATGTTGTCAGAGGTCTGAGGAGGGTGCCCTCTTTACAGACACCCCAAGCTCTGGCACACTGCCACACACCCCCGGATTAACACCTAAGATGGTGATCCAGATCCAAGCAGGTCAAAGCAAGGGTGATTACCCTCTGAATGGTTGTTTGGTCCCCCTACAATCTGCAGGCCAGGAGCCCTGGAGGCAGCCACATGTTGCCATCACACCTCTGCTACCTCCTCCCTGGGGGTAGGGACCAGACCACACTCTTCTGTCACCTGTTTTCAACAGACTTCCCCACTGCCTTTTACTTTTTCTTTGGTGTTTATGGGTTGAGAAGTCTGGAAACCACCACAGCTTCTGGTGATTCATTCTCCTGAAGTCTGCTCAGGCTGCTGCTAGTCGGGGGCCATTCCAGGGCCAATACTGCAGGACTGTGCTTGGCTCTCAGCTCAGTGCAATAGACCCTTCCTGTTGTCCTGCCAGGCTGCCTTCAGTGGGAAATTTGTTTCTCTCTGTCATTTTGTGGGTTCTGTAATTCTAAAATTTGTTTAAAGTCATATTTTACAGGTATTGGAGGTGGTTGGAGCCAGAGTCAAGCGGAGTTTCTGTTTTTACTCTGCCATCTTGGCTCTGCCACCATCAAAGAGAGCTTTTATTAAATCAATTTCCAGCCCTTGTAGATAAATGTAGATAAATGTGCAGCACCAATGATGCCCTCCCTCTCCCCCAGCCTTCCTGGAAGCTTATCAGTGGGACCAACAGATATAGCCCAGAAAACATAGTAGAGATGAACCTTTCACCTAATTCCTGAATTAGAGAGAAACTATTTGATACAAGATCCAGCAAGCATATATTAAATGCCTGCTGTTTGCAAGGAACTGTGTGTATTATATTATTCTGGGGATTCAAAGACAAAAAAAAAAACAACAAGTAATTCCTGACCTCAAAAATCTTACATCCTACAGAAGTTGGGGGAGAGGGGGACCAATATGTAGTCAGACAAGTAAATAAATAAATAAAAGATTGTTGTTATTGTTATTGTTTGTCCTTTGTTCTTGAAGAGGTCCATGACATCAGGAAGATGATGCCATGACTTGCAAGTGAATTGGATTTAAGTGAGGAAAGGCCGTGTATTATTGGTCAAAAATAAATAAAAGACTGTGGTGTAGAAGAAGAGCACTACCTAGAGGGATGAATCAAGAAGGGCTTCATGTAGGAGGCGGCCCTTGAACCAAGCCATAAAGGGAATTAGAAATCCCATGAGGCAGAGGTTAGGAGGGAGAACATTCCAGGCCTGGGTTACAATTTGTACAAAGGATTGGGAAATGTATGTCTCCTTCTGACTGCTTCTGTTTTAACTGGGCCACCAGTTTGGACATTGGAGGAAAGAGTGACTTCAAATCTGTAAGTAATTAGAACTTTCACTGGAAAACCAGGGGAAGAGAGGACAACAGAGAAAGATGCCTGGGGCTACAGGTATATCAAACTCTCAAGAATGTGGCAACCATGAAACCTGGGTCTGTGTGATTGGAATTCAGGAATGTGGTGTATACACACGGCATGGGGCAGGGAACTCTGAAAATAAAGGTATCCCATGTCTTCTGGAATGTAGACCCTTTTTCTAGGACTAACAAGGCAAGGTATTCCATAGGAAATATTTGTTTAATTAATTTTAGCCAGAACTTTGTTGTGGGTAGGCCAGATTCTACCCAGTAATATTATTGCTTCTCTAACCCAAGATATGTGCATTTTTAAAAAATCCAAAGCACAAACCCACAGGATTTGAACTCTTAACCTTTAAAGTGCAAGGCAGCTTCTTTGGTCATCAGGCTTCCCAATTCTTGTTTACTAGGACTGGGAGTTCCCATGGGACAGAGCTCTACTTGTTCACTCTTCAAATAGAATAATATTGAAGAACTCCAAGAAAAGTCCATTTTAAAATAGCAATGTAAGGCACCACCAGGGTTCTGGGTCTCTGAATTGGTCCTTTACCTCCTAGTGAGATTGACAAATTTAAATGAAAATCAGATTAGGATCCAAGGGACTCTTATTTTTCTGTAATGACATATCGTAGGAGAAAAAGAAAGGCATTTTCTGGAGACATTTCTGCCAATCTAGTATACTCACAACAATTGTTTTTTTGATATGTGAAACTGAAAATAAGCATGATGCCATCAACAGTTTTGCTGTTGATGGGCCTGAGCTGTGGCTGCTTGGTCAGGGAGCACTGTGGGAACCAAGAGTTCTTTCTTTTACATGGCATATGTTATTCCTCAATTCTCCATTCAGTTAGAAAGTAACCAGTGACACAAAAAGGTAGGAACCACTTAATTAAAATAAAATAATAATAATATAAGTGCATATAGAAAGGATATAGCATAGTAGAAAAAAAAAAGCTGGTATTAGAGTTAGGTTGACCTACCTCTGACCCATACTAGCATCATAACCATGGTCAAGCAATTTAACCTATCATGGCCCCAGGGCAATTTTCTAAGACTATAAGTTAAAGAGATAAGTTGCCTGTGGAGGGAAGTTCAACACCAGGAGTTCTCCACACCAATGAAATCACAGGTCTGCTCAAAAATGAAATGTATTTTTTTTTAAAAGTATTATTTTAAGCATTCATTTAAAAAAAGTTGGTTCCAAATTCTGCCCCCTGACCCAGCTTTTCCCCCACTCACTGAGAGGCAAGCAATAAAAATAAAATAAATTAAGAAAATATAATCTTCAAAATATAGTTTGTTAGGCCTTAGTTTCTCCCACCACTAGGAAGAAGGAAGGAAGGAAGAGAGGGAGGAAACAAAGAAGGAAAGAAGGTAGGAAGGAAAAAAAAAGAAAGGGAGAAAAAGAAAGAAACAGAAGAGAAAGAAAAAGGGAAAAGGTAAAGAAAGGGAGAGTAAAGGAAAGATTAAAGAGATAAGAAAAAAGAGAAAGGAAGGAAAGAAGGAAAGATAAAAGAACGTCTGTTTCTCACATTTGACTATGAAAAATCCATATACTGTGACCTCAAAAGTAAAAAAATAAACACAGCTCATGAAATTCTGTAGCAAAAAGGAATGAAAAGTCCTCAGAAAAGAAAAGTTAGGAACTGGGTTGTATTCTCTGCAGGTTTAAAGGCAAAAAGTGCCAAAAAGCAGCTTTCTGGAAAGTTTCCTCTGGATTTGGCTCACACCACCAGTCTTGGCTGAAGGAGAAAGGTTTGGAGGACTGTGGTTTGGAATGTGCGGATGTTAAAATCAGACGTTGTTCTCTTTTCTCTGTAACAACAACAAGCCTTTGGCTTTGGCTGCCATGCATGTATGCAGGGTTTTCTGGTCCTGCCCTGTTCCTTATATTCCTGGGGGTGGGAGTTGGGGTGCAAATTCTTGTGAAGGCTTTTGTATTTTCTGAAGGATCTCTCTTTTTTTTTTATCTTAGCCATTCCATAGGATAGTCCCTGAGTAACCAATGGTCAGTATTATCCTTAGGTGAGGAAACTGAAGCTAGAATGACCTATGGCAAGCCACATAACAATCAATCAACAAGAGTTTATTAAGCCCCTACTATGTGACAGGTGCAGTGTTTGGAGCTAGAAATAAAAAGACAAAAACCACATAGTTTATATTCTTCTGAAGGAAAAGACCATGTTCACAGATAAGTAAATACATGCAAAATAAATATAAATTGATTGGGGGGAGGAATCACTAATACACTAACAACTGAGAGAATTGGGCAAGTCCTCTTATCAGAGCTGGCTCTTTAGTTGAATCTTGAAGAGAATTAGGCATCCCAACAGAAAAGGTGAGGAGGGAAAGCATTCCAGGCAAGGTAGGAGAAGGGCAGCTTATACAAAGGTGGAGGGGCATGACATAGAATATTGGGTTCTGGCTCTAGCAGGTCAACCAGCTTGACTTGGGCAGAGATAGAGAGAGAGAGAGAGAGAGAGAGAGAGAGAGAGAGAGAGAGAGAGAGAGAGAGAAAGTAACACATAATAATCCTGGAAATGTAGGCTGGGGCCAGATTTTAAAGGGCTGAAAATGCCAAACAAATGAGTTTATATTTTATCCTAGAGACAACAGGGACCTAGTGAAACTATTTGGGCATCACATTGACATGATTAGACCTCTGCTTTAGGAATGTCAATTCAGCAGCTCTGTGGAGGACCCAATGGAAAGGTTAAGAATCTGGATGTACCAAGGCCCATTAGGAAGTTACTGCTGCGTAGTAGTCTAGGCCCAGTGGTGTTGAGGGTTTGAATTAGAATAGCTGTGTTATAAGCAAATAGATGGGACAGTCAAGATTAAAACTTGGAATTTCCACCTCCTCAGGTCTTGTTCTTTCTGACCCTTTGTCCCAAGTTGTCCAAAAACACTGTCATATACCACAGATGCAAGAAGAGCTTTGTTCATGCAGATCAAATGGTCATCTGACACTTGAATAAATCATTATTTCCTGGGAGATTATGAAGGAGAGTAAAACTTTATCAGGGTAGACTAATTTAGAAATTTTTACAATTCAGAGAGACAAACTTTAGCTTAGCATCTCTCTTTGAAAGAAATTTACTCAGTGAATGAATACTGTAAATAAGAATGCAGGAAATAGGTTCTACCCACCCCAAACCAAATAATTCTCATCTACTTCTTAAGCACTCGTTTACATAAAATAATTGATGCAGTAATTACAAACTTCTTATTTAGTTAAGAAAATATCAAAGGACCTCTTCTTTACAGTGCTTTTTAGGCAAAGTATAGAGCAGAAAGAATGTTGGAGAGTAGTTGGAAGAGTGAAGTTCTAGGCCTGGCTTTGCTAGTAACTAGCTGTATAACCCATCTCAAGCCTCAGTCTCCTTACCTGCAAAATGAGGGCACTTTCTTCTTTCTGATCCCTTCTAGCTCTGAAATTCTATGATTCTATGAGCTACTGTATATAACTTAAAGTGGGGCAACCTTACTGGTTTAAGAATGCCATGTGAGTCAAACTTTTTACTAAGGGCCCCCAGTAGTCAGAACAAGGGAGGTTTGTATCAATTAAATTTTAGTTACCCTATTTCTTGTTTCACATAAACTCCAGTGGCCCTCATTGTAAATGGTTTCCCAGATGACTATCTAAAGCTGCCCTTTAGTGACAAGTTCCTTAAGAGTAAAGATTATCTACATCCTGTAAAACTTATTATAGTATTTGGGATATAATCACCATTCATTCCTCAGTCTTCACTGACAGTAGAATGGCTTCAGAGTGCATGAATTCTTTCAGCTGGACACTAGCTAAGCCTAAAGTACCAGTCTTCAGAAATAACAAATCTGTTTCGAGAGAGTCTTATTTGATCTTCTGTTTACAGGTCTTAACTGTTCCGAAGCCTCACATTCATTTCCCTTCTTTGTTTCCAAAGCTTCCTTCCTAGGACACATTGTCTTCATGTCTTACTTCATGTCGATAACTAATATTGTCGTCAAAGGGAAGGTAATATTTTTGCAGCTAGGGAATTTTGAAAATTTTAACATGTCAACAACCCTGATAGTCACGTCTTTTAAATCAGTCTAAAATGGATCTGAAGAAGTCCACCCCCAAATTAGAGGTTTGACTCCACCCACAATTTGGTAGGGAACAAAAATGGCCCTCTGAGAGATTTCTCTGGTCCCACAGGAATATTTTTCAGACCATTTGTCAGTGGAAATGAGTTCTCTTCAAATGAACTAACATTGTGGTTTTGACTCCCCTTAAAAGGTATTTTCCTCTCTTGCCAGGAATCTTTCTGATCTTGGAAATTTTTTTTAAATGAGGGAATCAAATTGATGATAAAGTCTTTGAGCCACTAACTTTACAGATTTGACTCAGACCAACTGGAAATGAATTTAATGTGGTTGTAGGAAGGAGTTGGCCACGAGAAATTCTGGGAAGGATAAGTTGCAAACCACATTCCAATGGCTACTGGTTTTATTGACTTGCTGCTGTAAGAAGGATCCAAAACCTCAGGGATTTTTGCAGAAGCTAAAGGATGCCTTTATTTCTGCCTTTCCTAAAATTGGTAATATAATATTAACTATGTTCAGGCTGTGTTTAGACAAGAACAACAAAACTAAACTGTGGATACTTGACTTGTTATTCTCACTACCATAACAATCGGATTATTGGACAATCAACTGTAAGATGGCAGAAAATGTCAAATCTGCTTTATTGTGATTGATTCTTACACAATTGTGATGTGCAATCATGTGTAATCTGGTCCAGGTCTTGGCAGTTCACGAAAGAAGGTGTACTGTAGATCCAACATAGTGCCATGTAAAAATTTAATGTAAAAGCTTCTAGCACCATTTGACATGTAAAATGAATTCTGGAAGAAATTTACTACATTTTTTCCAAGGTCAATCATCCTTGACTAAAATTCAAGCTCCATCTTCTAGATCTCATTTCTACTTTTTAAAAAATCAAATAGGGGGCGGCTAGGTGGCGCAGTGAGTAAGAGTGCTGGCCTCGGAGTTGGGATGACCCGAGATCAAATCCGGCCTCAGAAAATGAGCACCCACACGTAAATAATGACTAGCCATGTAACCTTGAGCAAGTTACTTAACCCCAATTGCTTTAAAAAAATGTTAAAAAAAATCAAATAAAGAAAAAAATCCCAACCCAAACTTCTTAGAACTTTTGTCACAAGAGACTCCCTTCTAACATGAAGGACCAGAGTAGACTTGGAGAAACTTTACATTTCTCTGGCTTAATGTCCCTCCCAAGATGATCTGGAAATTTCAAAATTTGACATTGCCCACAGTTTAGTCACCAACTCTCCTTACAAGCACACAGATTCACAAGGCTCAAAACCTGAGCAATTTTATTTAAGAGAAACAAATGGGATTCTCATCAGAGCTCAAAGAAAATATTGCTAACCATCAGAGATCCATCCTTACCCTCAGAGATCTATTTAATCTCTATCACTTACAGCTACCCTGGCTAAGCTTCCAGTGAAAGTGCCTGGAAATTGCTTCTCTATATCAATATACTCCTCTGCAATTTATGTAGTTCATTTTTCCCTACAGATCATTCCTCCTGCCACTCATCAGATGTTGCCAGTTGTTGCTCCTCATTGCTGTTCTCCTAATCTGAGCAATCTCTCTACATCAAGTTCTTTTCATCCTCTGGCAGATGACACCAGCTTAATCTATTTTTCATCGTATCGACAGCTTTAAAAACATGCCTCCATATGCAGGCATATTGTTTCTAAACTCTTAAGATCATAGATTTAGATTTGTCAGTGACCTTAGAAGTTATACAGTCTAACTTTCATTTTAAAGAACTAAAAATTTAGGGCCAGAGAGATGAAGAAACCAAATGATTTGGGAAAGATTATATAAGGAGTAAGTAGCAAAGGTAAGATAGAGAGGCGGTATGGTATAGTGGAAAGAGTTTTTGTTGTTGTTCAGTCATTCCAGTTATGGCTGACTCTTTGTGACACCATTTGAGGTTTTCTTGATGGAAATACTGGAGTGGTTTGCCATTTCTTTCTCTAGTTCATTTTATAGATGAGGAAATAGAGACAAACAGCATTAAGTGATTTGCCCAGGATCACACAGCTAATAAGTGTCTGAGGCTGGATTTGAAGTCAGCTGACTCTAGACCTGGTGCTCTATTCACTCTGTCACCTAGCTTTCTTCTAATTAGAAAGAGTCTTGGATATGAAAACAAAGGAGATGGGGTCAAATCTTGACTCTTACACTTACTACTTGTGTGACTTTAGGTTGCTTCTCCTTTCTAGATTTCCCCATCTGGAGGTCTTTGGATTAGATAACCTCTAAGGACATTTATAGCTTCTAAATTTATGGTTCTGTGAGCCCAAGTCCTTCAGATCCAAAATCCGTGCATTTTCCTTCTCTTGTACTGTAGTAGGCAATTTTCCTCTCACACCTTAAAAGAGGATGCCTTGGGTAGTCCTCAAGATAGCAGAGTGAGTGGGAGCAGAACAGACCATTCCTCTCACAACTACTCCAGTATGAATGAAAAAGGAAAACCAAATGGAGCAATAATCAAGAAATCCAAGAAGAAACTACAGTAAGAACATTTTCCATTCTAGGTTCACACAGAGATAGCCAGAAATTTGTGAGCACCAGGGAATGAGAATATTGACAGAAAAACCCAGGTTGGGAGGGCAACACATGTAAGGTACCTTTCAGTTTGGGGACTAGGGTGCAAGCCAAAAAGGCTTAGAGTCTGTAGATATATGCAAGACCAAAGGGACAGGAGCCAAGATCTAGGTCTAGCCAGTAATGCCTGGAGCCTGCACTTGCATTGCTCTGACCCCAGATGGGCTCAGGAGTCTGTGGGACTTGGAAAAGGAGGGCAATATTCAGGGATTCCCTTGGATCAATTTAACCTGGGTAGACAACCCTGGCACAACATGCTAACTCCCAAGTCACCCCCGATGTTCTTGAAGAGCACAACACTTATTCCTCATACCAGAGACAATACAGATCAGGACCAAAGAAGGCCCTGTCATTCCTTACTGAAGTGGTCTGACACAAAGTCTCAATTCAGAAAATAGGACATAGAGAAGAAAAAAACCTGCAATAAGAAAATCCTATAGAGCCAAAGACACCCAGAAAAAGAAAACAACCCTACATCATCTACGAACAATAAAAGAAAACTACAGATTTATCATAAAGTCTCCTGGAATTCCTGAAATAAATGATGCAAGAGTGTTTTTTTAAAACGATGTTATAAATGAATTGAGAACTCTGGATGAGAGAACAAAAAAGGAAATGGGAGGAAAGCATGGAAAAACAAATGAGAGCTCTAATGGAAAGAATTAGAAAGTAGACATAGGTATCACACTCTAATTCTACGTTGGCTCTTGATGGCCTGTTTCAGTTTATGTTACCTCTCCTCCAATAGTCAGGGCTGTATGCCTTCTGTTTATGGCAGCATTTTCCCATTGGAACTAAAATTTCACTGTGAAGTAGATCATACCTTGTGCTTCCCCTGGGATAGCTAGGTAGAGTTTTTCAAATGACCAGGACTGTTTCTCAAAATAAGTAGGAGGAGGGGAAACTAAGTGATGCAGTGGATAGAGAACAGGCCCTGGAGTCAGAAGGACATGAGTTCAAAACCATCTTCAAACATTTACTAGCTCCTAGTCTAGGCAAGTCACTTATCCCTGATTGCCTCCAGAAAACAAACAAACAAAAAATAAGCAGGAAGAGGGGTTTCTTGGTACTTTCTATATTCTAGGTAAGGGAAATAGATGTATAATTGTGCTATAACACCTATATATTGAATTGAGGTTTTTGTCAAATAAAAACAAGGTGCACTCAAATGTTCATTCAAGGTACTGAAAATGTACCAAGAAAAAAATGGAAAAAAGGAAAAAGAAAATGTACCATGTATACACCAATTTGTGTATATGCTACATGCACCAATCTCATATTTAAGATGCTCATTTGGTCAATTCAGCACAAAAACTTTAGTAGTTGTTGTTTGTCCTTTGTTCTTAAAGAGACTTGCTTGTAAATTGGGTTTAAGTGAGGCAGAGCTGCAGAAAGCTATCAGCTCCATTCTCTTCTCCAGAGTCATTGAAGTCCAGCAGCAAGACAAAAGTCAAGATGACTGGCAAAGGCCCAGGATGCAGTGGGGTGACTTTGGCCTTTCTCACTATAGTTATCAGCTAATAGGCAGAGTAGAAAATAAGCCTTCATTTTGAACAGAAAGGATTCCACTTCTGTCTCTGTGCACATACCCTGATATGTGTGGATTTCAACTATGCACTTAGAGTACAAGTAATATAATTTTTAATCTGAATCCCGCACATTTCATGGGATGGGCAGTGTTATAACCTATTTTTAAAATCTGGAATAAATGAGTGATCCTTTTAATAGGTTTCAAACCAGTAGTACATGTATGTTCCCATAGTGTGTTTTAGGTGTGATTTTTTAGGGTTTTAGATCTATGGAAGGGAACAAAGGCTGAGAAATATGCACTTGGCCGGCATGGACGTGTGGGAGAAGTGGGGAGAAAATCCAGAAGTTTAATTTTAACTATTTAAGCTCTGGACATTTGTAAATTTCCTCCCACACACACATATTTAAACCCACTTTGTGTGTGTGTGTTTGTGTGTGTGTGTGTACACACACACATATGTAGAACTATAAAGGAATTGCTGACAGATGCCTTAGTACAGCTGCAAAACTAAAATATAGCTCTCCCACTTCATTCCTATTCAATACAGAGATATAGATCTATAAACCTGCTGGGCTGGTATTTCACTTATGCATGCTTTTCTGTCTGTTTCTTGCTAGGGCCTTTACATTCCACATGTGATCTACATTTTGTTTGGACAGACATGCTCATGGCTTTTCTCTTTTCATGTCAGTTTTCCCTTCTACAGCCTATTCATCAGTGACTGTCTCAAGCTTCAAACTCTGGTTTGTTTTTTCCTTATAACTGTATTTATAATTTTATTAACTTTCTTTTTCTTTCTGTAGCATGACTGTCAAGTTTATTGTGAATTCTTAGGGGTCTGGATGCTTATTTTAAGGGCAGCTAGGTGGTGCAGTAGATAGAATGCCAGGCCTGGAGTCAGGAAGAACTAAGTTCAAATCTGACCACAGATACTTACTGGCTTTGTGACCCTGGGCAAGTGATTTAGCCCTGTTGGCCTCAGTTTCCTCATCTGTAAAATGAGCTGGAGAAAGAAATAGCAAAACCGCTCCAGTATCTCTGCCAAGAAAACTCCAAACAGGATCATGAGGGTCAGGTCACTGCTCAACAATGACAAAAACAATAACAACAATCCCGGAGGATTGAATGCATTGTAAAACAAACACAAAATCTGAACAATTGTGAAAGACTTAAGATTACCGCAACAAGCAGCCACGATTGTATAGGACTGATGATAAAGCATGCTGTTTACCTGCAGACAGAGGTGATAGGCTAAATATGCAAAATGACACATGTTTTTGGACATGGTTAACATGGGCATTTGTTTTACCTGACTATGCATATTTTGTTACAAAGGTTTTCTCTTGCTTTTTTTTTTTCAAGGGGGAGGGAAGGACAAGATGGAAGCAGTGGGACATAGTTTCGAAATCCAGAGAAAGTCAGGAACACATCTGGGAGGGAGGCAACAGTTTGTAGAGAGCCTTGAGTGGGTCTCAGACCCACCAATTTATAGTCAATAGGAGATTCACTAAAGACTTTCTATTAGAGAAGTGATAGGATCAGATCTGTTCATAAAGATTAACTTGTTAGCAGAGTCAACAGTCAATTGGGAGAGAATGGGATGGTGAGACTGGAATCCCTTGAGAGTGAAGATTGTCTTTATTCCTTCATATCTCTATCACTTAACACAGTGTTTGGCATTTAATAGTCACTTAATAAATGTTTGTTAGTTTATTGATTTAAAGGAGAGCCTCCAGTAACCTACTCAGGAAAATGACTAGGGAAATGGTGGTATGAATAAAACATAGGCAAATACAAGAGGTAGTATAACTGTCTGGATAGGAAAGAGGATAGATAGAGAAAGTCAAAGATCATACCAAGGTCCCAAACTTGGGAGTATGGCCAGAGATCTACAAAGGAAGGTTTGGATGATTACTTGTTAAATATTTTGTAGAGAGGTTCTTGTTCATGCATGGGTTGAAGTATCAGAAAGATGGCCTCTGAGATTCCCTTCTAACACTGAGATTTTGTGATTCAGTGGGACAGAAAGGAGAATGGAACAAACATTTATCAAGCAGCATGATGTGCCAGCCACTTCATTGAATGCCTTACAATGACGTCCCTCTTTTATCTGCCTACCCTCATGTCTCATATCTTGTGGACTTCAGACATTGCTCTTACCTCCCTGGTTGGGGGAATGGTGATGCCTCGAAGCTTAGTTGATAGTAGACTATAAGCTTAATAGAAATCAACCGTGTGCTAAGACAGTCAGAAAAGTTGTGTGGCCTCATGTTTCACTGATGATGGCAGAGCTTCCAGAAATAGGGAGGTGATAATCCCATTGTAATGTGTCCTGGTCAGATCATACCTGGAATATTATCTTCTCTCCTATGGACTGCCTTTTAGGAAGGATCTTATAGAGCCCATAAGAAAGAAAACCAAATGGCAAAGGCCATGAAGTCTATGCCATTTAAGGATCAATTAAAGTAAATGTGTATTCTTAGTATAGAAAAGATTCTATAGCTATGTACAAGTATTTGAAAAGTTGTTACGTGGAAGGATTAAGTTTGTTCTGTTTGACCCCACAGACCAGAACCAGGAGTAAGAGCTAGAAGTTGCAAAGAGGCAAGTTCAGTCATTTTTCAATTGTGTCCAACTCTTTATGACACCATTTGGGGTTTTCTTGGCAGAGGTATTGGACTGGTTTTGCCATTTCCTTCTCCAGCTCATTTTACAAATGAAAAAACTGAGACAAACAGAGTTAAGTGACTTGCTCAGGCTCACACAGCTAGTAAAGTCTCTGAGTCTAGATTTGAACTCAGGTCTTTCTGACTCTAGGCCCAGCACTCTGTCCACTGGACCACCTAGCTGCAAACTAGTAGTAGTGGTAGTGGGAGTAGTGCTAGTGGTGCTGGTGGTAGTAACAGTAGTAGTAGTAGTAGTAATAATTATCATGATTATTCCTTGACCACAGAGCCATAACATAGCATAATTAATAAGGTTTCATTCTTGGGATGGGATGGTGGAAACCTATCCTAAGACCAAGTCCCCTCTGAGTGACAGTACAGAGAATTAAAGGACTTTGGCAAAGTCATGTGGTACATAGTTGACCCAAAGGGAGCCAGAAGGGCTAAATTCTTTCCCTGTGTCACCTCCACTCACTCTCATAGTGCCCCTATTTGCAACTATAATGGAGTTATGAACAAGCTGTGTTGTGAGGCTGAGAGCTTCAGCTGGCAAGAGTTAATTAAAAATAGTTTTTCCTCAATCAGTTTGAGGTGTGTTCTATAAGGGAACCTATTTTTGACTACATAAATGAAAATGTTGAGTGAATTTTAACTGACTTTGCCTATTGACTATTTATGCTAGCAGGATTTTTCTAAATAAAGGTTTGGGGACTCACAGTTCCCCCTCCCCACAGCTTCAGACTAAGTATGTTGTTTCTTTTACTATTAAATGTTTGATTCTAGTTCTGGCAATTTCCATATGAGTAAACATGTTTTCAAGGCAGCTAGGTGGCATAGTGTGTAGAGCACTACAAGACCTTAATTCAAATCCAGCCTCAGATCTTAAGCTGTGTGACCCTGGGCAAGTCACTTAACCCTGTTTGCTTCAGTTTCCTCATCTGTAAAATGAGCTGGAGAAGGAAATGGCAAACCACTTCAGTATCTCTGTCAAGAAAACCTCAAATGGGGTCATGGAAGGTCAGACATGACTGAAAAATGACTCAACACAAACAACAACAATGTTTTCAGTTTGCAGGTAATAATTATGAATCATGCACACTGGTAGGAGAGTTAATGTGGCATAGATAGAGAGTAGGTTTCAGAGTCCAGAAGACCTTGATTCATGCTCTGCCTCTGACATATCCTGGCTGTGTCACCCTGGATAAGTCACAACCTCTCAGGGTCCCAGGTATCTCTCTAATATTAAATAATGCTAATTGCAGAAAACATACGAATCTGTACTGATAGAACAAGTATTTCTGCCGGAGCTCCTTGCAGTGATAAAATCTCAGGTCCTGTCAAAAAAAAAAAAAAAAAAATATATATATATATATATATATATATATATATATATATATGTGTGTGTGTGTGTGTGTGTGTGTGTAATCACACATACAATAAATCAAGCTTGCAAGACAGCAATCAAATATAACTCCCTTGTTCTGAGTGTGTAACTTGGAACTCATTTGAGCAATGAACTGAAGGAGGTATGATTCATAGTCACCTGTCAGAGGCCATTGGCAGGCATAGCTGATCTCAGCCTGTGGGAATTAGTTGGTTGGGTTTTTTTTTCCTTTTAATCTCTGGTTTCTCTGCGGTCTATGGTAATACCACCACCGTCAAGGAGGGTGAACTCCAAGGATGGGCTTCATTGTTAGAAGCTTTTTTATCAGAGATATAAATGATAGATGGGGATTACCAGGGATAGAGGAGGTTACGGCATAAAGCAGCATTAAATATTAACCAGTCTCATCAAATAAATTCTTTGGCAAACTTGAAGGAGAGAGGGGAATGAAGGAATAGGTAGAAAAGGGAGGGGAAGAGGCTGGGTGAAGGCCCAGCAGAAGGGGACTAATTGGGCTAATGTCTTCTATTCTAATATAGATTAAGTTCTAGGTTCTAGGAAGCTGATGAGAGTAGGTGGGGTGGGGGGCAGCTTGGAAAGAAAACTCCTGAAATCACGTATTTCTCTCCTTCTGCCTTCTGAAGGCCCAAACTCCTCAATCACAACAAAGATGAGATAATGTGACCTAGAAGAAGAATGAGTAATGGATTTGGAGTCAGAGGCCTGACCTTTGAAGCCTAGTCATTCAATATATCAGCTGCCTATTGGATGTTTCTATTTGGATATCCTGAAGACCTCTCAGACACCACAAACCCAACACAGAAATCATTACTATCTTTTTCCCAAACCCACTGCTCTTCCAAAATTTGCCATTTCTATCAAGTATCATCATTCTTCTAGTTTCCCAGATTTGTAACTTTGACATCATCCTTGACTCTTTACTCTCCCTGATCCTATATATCTAATCAGTTGCCAATCTTGCCATTTCTGTCTCAACAAGTCTTGTATCCAGCTGGTTCTCTATAACCATATAAGTATTACTTTGCTTCAGACTCTCATCATCTCTTTCCTCACCTTGTTGCAAAGGCCTCCTAATTCCTCTCTCTCTCTCTCTTTGTGTGTGTGTGTGTGTGTGTGTATGTATCCCTCTCCCTCTCCTCCTCTCCTCTCTCTCTCTCTCTCTCTCTCTCTCTCTCTCTCTCTCTCTCTCTCTCTCTCTCTCTCCTCTCCTCACTCTCCTCCACATATCTGCCAAAATGATTTTCCTTAAACACAAATGCAACCTGGTCATTTCCCTACTCAAAAAGTTACAGCGGCTTCCTATTGCTATTCGGATCAAATATAAACTCTCTCCTCTGTTTGGATCTTAAACCTCTACCGCCTGAACTAACCTATGTTTCTGGCCTTCATTACATATCACTTACCTTTTTGTACTCTATGATCCAGCCAAACTGGCCTCCCAACTCTCTTCCTCACATACAACACTCCATCTCCCACCTCTGCCTTTGTGCTGGTCATCTCCCAAGCCTGAATTCCTTCTTCAACCTTCTCCTCATAATCTTCATTCAAGGAGCAGCTCCAGCACTATCTTCAACACAAAGCCTTTATTGATCCCCAGCTGCTCATGCCGTGTAGATTTGTATTGGTTCTCTATGTGTGTGTGTGTGTGTGTGTGTGTGTGTGTGTGTGTGTGTGTATGTGTGTGTGTGATGTGTGTGTGTGTATGTATGTGTGTACTGCCTCAACACAGAATGTAGTTCCTTTAATAGGTGTTGTTTCCTTCTATGAATTTGTAACACAGTGCTTTGGCACAATGCCTGGCACATAGTAGGTACTTGGTAAATGTTTGTTGATTGACTATGTGACCCTGGGTCAATTTGTTTCCCCTTTCTGGTCTTCACTTCCCTCATTTGTAAAATTGGGGAGTATAACTCAATCTCTAAGGTCCCTTCCAGGTCTAAATCCTATTACCTTTGTATACCCTGGTTTGGGGAAGGAATTGTTTTATACCAAAGGTTCTTGCTATTCTTTTTCAATAAATCCCATTTGAAAAAGCAAGTGGTTGACTGCTAATATGGGACACACACTAGTGCTGCAATAATAGCCATCCTTTCAGAGTTACCCTTAGAACCCTGAAGGGAATAATAGTCAGCTGCCTTCTGGGAACATAAACTACCAATGTGTGCGGGACTTAAAAGAGTGGCCCAGAAAGGGGTGCTATATTCATATTAGGAAATAAAGCTTTAAAATGAAAGCATAATTTAGGGAAACACACTAACATTGACAAACAAGGTGTGGTAGGAACATTGCTTTTGTTGTGAGAAGACTTATTACTGAGGACAATAATACTTGAACTACCTGCTTCACAGGGCTATTGGGAGAAGAGTGATTTGTAAATAAACCTTAAAAGAACCAAATAAATTCAGTTCTACTGATATTCATTTATTTAGGGCCTACCATATCCTAGATGCCATGTTTAGCAGGCTCTATTACTGACTAAAACTCATTCATACAAAAATATAATCAGCTCATCTGACTAACAGATAGGAGAGACTGATAAGAGAGCTTTTCCTGTTTGGATAATGAGACGAGGGTTAGCCAGCAGGACTTTGAGTGCTTGAGGTCGAGGAGGGTCACTCCTGACTGCAAAAGGAGGATAAAGGGAACCGGAAGAAAAACCAGACTTCCAAACTGTGATCTGAGATGGCCCTGTTTATATACAAATGTGCATAAGAAATAGAAATGCCTCAGAGGCTCTTTTGTCCTAGCTAAGGACACATGTGCACAGCACAGTGGGGTCATTAACACTGGGCAAAATGACACATTCCAACTCTGTTTTGCGTGATTTGTGATGTTTATTGTTCATTATTAAAATACTTTGTTCCTAGAGGATTCATTACTTGGGGCATCATTGGACAATGCTTAACAAGCTTAATTCTCTCTTTCATATGTAGGAGAGATCTCTCAATGCATCCCTTTGGTTAAAAACAATCAACTATATATATATATATATATATATATATATATATAATATATTTATGTATACAGGTATATATTTACATATTATATATTTATGTATATGGTACAGGTATATGCTTTATTTATACATAAGTATATATACACAAGATATATACTCACATAAGTGTACACATGCACATTTATATAATATATATTTATACAGGTATATGCTTTATATATACACATATGTGTGTGCATAAAATATATTTACATGTGCTAACACATATGTATAGAAATATATATGCACATGTATATGTGTATATACATACATGCATGCATATACATACACACCTTTTTATACACACACACACACACACACACACACACACACACCCATTTCCTCCCAACACCTCAGAGGCATGCTCTCTCTTATCCCACCTTTGATTCTGGAGAGATGGGCTGAATACTTGAAAAGTTCTATAATGAGGAACTGGCTCATGGACAGAGAGCAAGCATATGCTCAGCTGATGCAAATCCCTCACATGAAAGAGGCAGGAAAGCCCGCTTCCAGGACAGTAGTGATAGCATGTCATAGAAATGCCTCAGGGAGACTCTGGAGCATGTGTAGACATTCTGTAAGTGGTTCCAGGCTGCTAACCACATGGTTAGGAGAAGCCTTTTCAACTTGCTGAGTAGCTGGAACTGGGGATGCCTTGACAAAGAAATTAGCAACCAGAGTCTTAGGCATCCTGTTGGCTACACGATCTTGGCAGATATCTTCGACTTTGCCAGTGTTGTCTGGTGAGAGATGGTGCTGCAAGACAAGAGGCCTTGAGTCCTCTGGGTTTAAACTTTTTTGTTTTAGATGAAGAGTGAGGTCAAGAGAGTGAGCCTTAAGACCAACCAGTATTCTCTCCAGGTTTTATATCAGTTCTGCACGGATGCCCTGATCATTGAGAAAAAAAGACCCGACTCAGCAGTGACTGAGACAAGGACTTATCTAGTAGCAATCCTGCATTTAGACATGAAATGGGGAGACCGATGCTATGAAGGACCTGAGCTAGGTTTGAGCCCAGCTCCCTAGACACCAAAGTGGGGTAGGGGACAGAGTGTCCCTGAAGGGTTGGGGGGAAATGTGCGTACCTTTGTTATTGCCCTATCTTTGAAGTAAATATCCCTAACTAGGGTGCTAGTCAGTCACTTGCATCTAACAGTGGAGGAAAATACAGCTGTTTAAGACTTGAGTTAATGGCAATAGAAAAGACACCCCCCCCCAAAATAAACCCTTAAAATACCCCTAGGACCCTGAAGGACACAGATGGAGCAGGCCTCACTCTAAATGAGAATATACTTGCTACATGTATCTAGTGTTACTAGGTCTAATGTTAATCCAAAGTAGAGGCCATGGTCTCCTGGTGCATCATGGGATGACCACAAAGGAGCTATAAAATAATCTCAATTAACCCATCAGATGATGGGAAGATGACTCTAAGCATATCCTCTCCATGTCAGGTGATTATGGAGCTTATCTCCCACAATGCTCCGTTCAACCTTTGCCAATAAACTCCCACTCCTTAGCTCTGGGTATCCACTCCTCACGGCATTTACAACCTGATCCTGACTTTAGCACCCGAAGTAGCAGCTGTTCAGGTGAACCCCACCCTCCCCCCGCACTCCAGGATGCCTGTGTCCCCCAGGTCACCTGTGCTGAGCATTCCTTGGAGCACGAGTTCAGTAGTCTGGGGCAGTGACTGGTGGGTAAGAGCTCTCCCTCCTCCCCATTTAATTTTGCGTGGTATAAAAGTCATGCAGGATGAGTAAGTTGGGTGGGTGGAAGGGGTTGAGAGGTACGTCTTTCTCTCCAAACTTCAGTCCTCTTCCATTCTTACCTATTTCTGTTGAGGGCCCCATTATTTTGTCAGTTGCCCAGGTTTATAACCTCAGTGACGTCTCCTCTTCATTTTCACTCAAAGTACATATCCAAGCAGTTGCCAAATCTTGTTTAATCTTCACATGTTGTCTTATGTCCATCAACTTCTTTCTATTTACATAGCCATCAGCCAAGATCAGGCCCTAGATGATTTTTTTTTTTTGGAGGCAATTAGGGTTAAGTGTCACATAGCTAGTAAGTGTCTGAGGCTGCATTTGAACTCAGGTCCTCCTCACTCCAGGACTATCCACTTCACCCCGCTCATAGATTCTTGCCCAGACCATTGTAACAGCTTCTGAATTGGTCTCCCTACCTGACCTCTCTCCCTATTCCAATCCATACTCGATACATCTATTAAAATGATTTTTCCTAAAGTACTGGTTTGACTATATCACCTCCTATTCAATAAATTCCACTGGATCCCTATTCTAGGATTGAAGATAAACTGCTCTGGTGTTTGCAGCCCTCTACAACCTAATCCAACCTCCTTTTCTAGTCTTATTAATCTTTTAATCTTTTTCTTGAGTTTTAGATTCTAGCCAAATTAGTCTTGCTATTCATATAAAATTGCAACTAAAATATTTAAACATAGATAGGAAATCAGGGTAACAGTGCATCCTTGAGAACTAGGTAAAAAAATAGGAACAGATTTATGCTGAAAACTTTCACCTGACTTCTGCATTGTGTATGGTGGATATCTACACACAGAGAAACAGTAGCCTTACTGAAAAGCCATTATGTTCACTGACTGCTGTGATCTATTATTTAATTGTTGGATTATGTTGCATTATGTCTTTCGATATATATATATATATATATATATATATATATATATATATATTTATAAAGACTTTCACTTGTCTGACTAGCTACACTGGGCAAATTATCTAAATAATGAGTTGCTAGCAAATAAATTTTTAAAAACAACTTTGCCCTATCCCCAAGACACATGCATGCATGGATTTTTCAAAAATAGTGAAACATATTCAATCAATTGCTCTCAAGGTCAAAATGGATTTTTTGGGTACAGTTAATAAATGAAATAATATATTTTAAATATATTATGTATTTCATATTTATCTCAATTTTAAAATTTGATTTTGTGTAGTTTTGAAAGTGTACCTAATAATACAATCATAGTGTATGGACAAATATACATATTTGGGGGTGCATGCTCAAATTTTTTTACTTATAGTGGTGTGTGATAAAAAAATTTGGAAATGACAGGGTTCAAGGTCCATGGAGAAAATCAAATAGAATCCTGACCCTGAAATGAGAGGACTGAATTTCAATACAACCTTTGACATTAAATATATGATCTGGAGAATGACTTAACTCACCTGACTCTGTTGCCTCATGTATAAGTTGAGAATATTGGACTGAGGTTCCTTCAAGTTATAAATGTATAATCTTATGAACTCACTCTCTCCAAGCCTTTTGTCTCTAACAGGTTCCTATCACAGTGTACATACAAGTATTGAAGGACAGATAAATAGACAGAAAGATGGCAACAAAAGAGTCCATTTTCAATTCAGTTCAACAAAATATTTAATATACTATAGATAGCAGAGGCAGGGGTGGCCAAGCCACTATAGGGCAGCTTGGAAGATGTCAGCAGAAGGAGAAGATATACAAAGAGGGTACTGGGGAATTAGTTATATTAGGGGGAAAAGAAGGATCAAAGAAGAGACAGGAAATTGTTCAGAGTGGATAGGATATTATTAATGAATGAAAGAGAAGGACAGATCCACTTATTATTTTGCATAAGTTTTTACTAACAAAGAGAATGATGTTTGGACTGGAAAGAACAAAAATGTTGAGAGGGAGCTAATGCCCAATTTACATAGGGAAATAGTAAGAGATAACCTACCTGATTTTGATGAATTTGAGTCACCTAACTTACATGAACTACATCCCAGGACTCTCAGAGGACTGGTTTATGGAATGGCTGGGCCATTGTCAGTGATATATGAAAAATCATGGAGAGCAGAAGAGTTTTTATAGGATAGGGAAAGGAAATGGTTGTTTTGCATTTTTTTTAAAGGAAAAGAAATGACTGCAAATTATTGGTTGGGAAGTTTTAATTTCAATTCTGGGAAATATTCTAGAACATATCATTAAAGAGATAGTGGATATCTAGAAAAGGAAGCAGTGATGACAGAGCTTTTGTGACTTCCTCCGGAACAGGTCATTCCAGATTGACAATGTTACTAGACTGTTAGATTAGACTAGTAAATATAGTCTGTCTAGATTTTAATAAACTGTTTGACAAAGTTTCTCATGCTATTTTTTGTGGCTAAGATACAGAGATATGGATTGGTGATCATACTGTTAGGTAGATTTAGAATTGTACTGGAACCAAAGAGTAGTCAATGGTCAATAAACATTTATTAAGGGTCTTCTGTGTACTAGGCAGATGTTAAGCACTAGGCATACAAATAAGAAAAAGAGACAATTTCTGCCCTCAAGGAATTTACAATCTAATGGGTGGAGACAGTATACAAAAAGAGGAAGGGGAGAATTGTAGGATAGGACAAGATGCTTCTGGATTTGAAACCAGGAAGAGGTTCTGATAAAAAATGAAGAGTTAGCCAGAAAGACCTGAGCCCTCTAATAAAGACTTTGGGAGGGGTTTATTGCCCTGCCCTCAAATCCTCTAATCAGAGGGGAGAGGCAGCTGAGGATGCTGAGAAAGGGTTGAATATCAAAGATGAATCAAATCTTCTTGATGATGAGATTATAGGTGATGAGCTTATCCTGGGAGAGGCATAATGCTTCTGGAGTCTAAATCAGACAGAGCAGTTGAAAGAAAATGGAAAGAGTTCTGTAGGTTTAGAGGAGGGTGCTGGAAATCTATGTGTAACCTGAGTTTCAAGCCTGGGGCCATTTTTTTTTTGTTGCTACTTAGGCATGATTCCTAATTTTGTGGAGAAATTGCAAAAACAAACTTGTGACCCTGCCTGAGAGACAGAGTTGATGAGAGAGCTGTGGAGAATAGCCATTCTTTCTTGCTTTGAGAAAAAACATGCACATAGTTCCAGAATCTTCAGGACCAGCTCCTGTGAAGAGAAAGAAAAGAATTCTCTTATAGACATGTAAGGAAAAACTGACTCCTCAACCTGTCCTTGATTTCCAGCTTGTCTCCCTACAGACTTCAAGGAATTTCCCCTTGGTTGGTCTGAGGGTCTCTCTCTTGGTTGAGCAAGATCTCAACCCACTCCCATCTAAAGAGCTCATATTTCTAATCTCTAGAGTTCCCATTTTTGTTTATTATACATTTGGAAAATGGGTTTAGTGTCTGTTATTCACTATCTGTGATGGTCTTTTTTGCATAATAAGCATTAGGTAGGAAGGAGTCAAGTCTTTGGGTATAAGCTTGGGTTACAATCACCCTTTAAGGGAAAGTAATCAAGGATTACTTTCAAATTGCCTTTGAACCTGAAAAATATCATGTCTCTAGACCAGCAATATTTGGAGAGGGAAGGAGAACAGATAGAAATAATTTTAGTCCATTATCTCCTCTCAGAAGTAGCCAGCTTGGTTGCCCCTTCTGTTACTCTTCAGTCAGGAATAAAAGTTGCCTTTGGAGAAGGTAAGGCCAGATTTCAGAGATATCTATGTCTGCCTCCCCTTGAGCGACATTTAGGCAAGTCTTGAAGAATACACATCTTACATTGACAATACACACCTTACATATACTATTTCACTTCGATAAAGGCATAGATGGTATGAATATAAAATTTTCAGATGAGAGAAACTTAGGAGAGATAGCCAAATCTATTGGATTACAGAGTCTGGATTCAAAATGAGTTTGACAGATTGGAACAAATCTAATAAGATGAAGAGGGATAAATGTATAAAGACTTACTCTTGTGTTCGAAAAGTCAATTCACAAGCATAAGAAAAAGGAACATGGATAAATACCAATATATCATAAAAACATCTAGGAATGTTAATGTACTACAATATGAATCAACAGTATGAGGCAAGTCCCAGCTAAAATAATACAGCCTTCTATAGGAAGATTTTCCCAACCCCTCAATTTTAGTGCTTTCCCTTTGTTGATTATTTTCAAATTGTTCTGTATATAGCTGTTTTTGGTATATAGTTGTTTGCATGTCATCTCTCCATTAGACTGTGAGCTCCTTGAGGACAGTAACTATCTTTTTTTTACCTTTCTTTATGTTCCCAAGTACTTAGCACCATGTCTGGTATATATTAGGTACTTAATAAATGCATCTTAACTGACTGTAGCCAAAAAGGCTAATGTTAAACCGAGGTTGTATTATATTAAAGGAAAATGTGTTCTGAGCCAGTGAGTGTTAAGCCCACTGTTTTCTGTCCTCAGCAAACATTTGCAATACTGCATTCAGGTAGGGGTGTCCCATTTGTTAAACTGGAGAGCATACTGAGGAAAGTGACCTCTCAAAAGTTCTTGATATCATGTCATGTGACAATCAATTGATGGGTGTGAGAATGTTTGGCTTGGAGAAAGGAAACCCAAATGGATCATGAGATTTGTTTTCAAGTATATAAAGGGCTACAATGCAGATTAGATTAGTTCTGATTGATCCTAAAGAACAGAACAAGAAGCAAGGAGGGGAACAAATTTTAGATAGGCAGATTTAGGTTTGATGTAAGGACCATTTCCCTAATTTAGAGATATCCTAAAGTGGACTGGGCAATGTCACTAGAATTATTTAAGCATCCCCAAGTTGGGCATTTTTGTTCAGATCTGGATTGGACTAAGTAGTTCCTTCCAAGCCTGAGATTCTGTGTCAGTATAGAGAGTATAATATACCAGATCTGCCTGGAACTGGAGCAGGGGGTTGAGGGAGATGCAGGGAACAAGACAGGGAGAAATCAGCACCACCAGAAATCAGGATGTGGGTACTCTCAGTGCCAACGATATTTGTATGTCTACAGTTCCCAGGTCTGCAAACAGTTTTTATGTTCCAGGCGTGGCCACTGACCACTGGTGCCTCTGCTGATCCTATGAACCTGTGCCAACAGTGTGGCTGGGGCGTCGCAAACACTCTGTGCAGAGCCCTGAGCTAAACTGGAGGGAGGAGGGAGGGGAGGGACACAAAGCCTAACAAAAGATTAATTCATTTCTTCAGTTGATCCATGATCTTAGGGCTGTGGGTGTTCCTTCCAAGAGTGCAGATTACAATCCATCAACACCTTCTCTTGTTCAATTCTTGTCCATGTCCTGGAGTGTTTGACATTTTTATTAATAACATGAAGGTCTATGGCTATGCCTTTGCTCATCACATTTGCAGATGATACAAAGAAGGGAAAACTAACATATTAGGTGGCATGATTATTATTAAAAAAATATCTTGACAGGTTAGAACATTGGGTCAAATTTACTATGATTAAATTTAATAGGGATAAATGCAAGCCTAATATGGGTTAAAAAAATCATCCTTATAAGTACAAGATGGGGGAAAGTGTGACTAGAGAGAAGTTTGCATTGAAAATCAGAATTTTTGCACTGCAGTAAAAAAAAATGTTAAAATGATCTTAAGTTGCATTGAGAAGCTTAGTATATATAGAGTAAGGGAGATGCTTTCCACTGGACAGCTGGAGCATTGTGGTCAGGTCTGGGACCCACATTTTAAGGACAGTTCTATGAAGAAAGAAGCTGGACCCGCTGGTGATATGCCTCCAGATCATGCCTTGAGATCATCTCCTTCATGAAGTAGTTCCTGATCTTCCTAGTTAATGCTTTTCACATCTTCAAATGAACTTTCATTTGCTTTTTTCTGCACTTGCTGAAACTCCCAGGAGATTGTAATCGTCTAAATTACCTTCACAAGATACATACTCCCTTTTCTCTTCCAAGGGACAGCTAGGTGACAGAGAAGTTAGAGTGCTAGGTCTGGAGTCAGGAAGACTCATCTTCCTGAGTTCAAATCTAGCCTCTGACACTAGCTGTGGGACCCTGGGTAAGTCACTTAAGCCTGTTTGCCTCAGTCTCCTCATCTGTAAAATGAGCTGGAGAAGGAAACAGCAAACCACTCCAATATCTCTACCAAGAAAACCTCAAATGGGGTCATGTAGACCTGGACATGATTGAAATGACTGAACAATAGCCACACATCTCTCTTCCAATACTGCTACCACCTTGGTATAGGCCCTCCTTACCTCCCTGCTAGACTTTGCCAATAGCTTTCTGGTTGGTCTTCTTACCTCAGGGCACTCCCCACTCCAATCCATCCTTCACTCGGTTATCAAAATGATCTTCCTAAAGAACAGGTCTGGCTACATCACCCATACCCACATTCAGTAAACTTCAATGACTTCCTGTCACTTCCAGGATAAAATATAAAATCCTTTATTTGTCTTTTTGTTTTCTGTTTACTCTTTTCAGTCTTGCCTGACTCTCTGTCATCCCATTTGGGGTTTTCCTGGCAGAGATACTAGAGTGTTTTCCCATTTCCTTCTCCAGCTCATTTTGCAGATGAGAAAACTGAAGCAAAGGGGATTAATTGACTTGTCTAGGGTCACACTGTTAGTAAGTGTCTGAGGCCAGATTTGAACTCCGGTTTTCCTGACATTATCCACTGCACCAAAACCCTTTATAACCTGGTCTTATCCAGTTTTTTATACTTTACTCCCTTCTATCTACTCTATGATGCAGGGACACTGGCCTCCTTGTTGTTCTTTGAGCAAGACACTCCATCTTCTGACTGTGCATTTTTATTGGTTGTTCACTATTTGGAATGCTCTCCCTCCTCATCTCCTCTTCCTGGTTTCCCTGGCTTCCTACAAGTTTCAGCTAAAATCCCAGCTTCTACAAGAAGCCTTGCCTAGTCTCCATTTTGCTACCATTTTCTTTCTGAGATTATGTCCAATTTATCATGTCCATATCTCATTTGTATATAGATTTCTCCCCCATTAGGTTGTAAACTCCCTGAGGGAGATGACTGTCTGATTTTCTTTGTATCTCTAGCACTTAGCACTGTGTGGCATACAATAAATGTTAATAAATGCTTATTGACTTGAGGACAGGGGATTTCATTTTTGTCTTTGTATCCTAAGAACCTGGCTGGGCACTCTGAACATAATGGGATCTTGATAAATATTTATTGGATATTCTTGGAATGATTAGCTTAAAGAAGAAAAGATAGAGAGTAGGTCAGACCAGAAGGAAAGGGTGGAAATGACAGAGAAGTCAATTTACATTAAATATAAGGAAAATATTTGTAATCCTTTGTAAGGGGTTTGCATTGTCATAAGGAACTGGGTACATTTGGGGAACCTCTCTTCCCTGATATCTTGTTCCAACCCAAGTTGAAGTTTGGGAATTTCATTATTGGCCACTCCCAATAATGGTAGTCAATGGTTTCTCATACAAGTACTTGCAAAAATCCAAAACAAAAGTTTTCTTTTCATAGCAAAAGACACTGAAAAGATTCACATCCAAGTCCATAGAACAGATATACCTGTTTTCACCCTAATCTTCCTAGGGACTTTGAATAGACTTACAGTACTATTCTAGGAAGGTTCCCAGAAAGGGGGTAGGCAAGAGTGCTCGCCTCCTCATTGGTCTTCTGTCCTTTCCTGTTCTTTGATGGACATGCTCCTCCAGTTACTGTTCCCCATTCAGGCCTCCATTCTGTTCTTCTGTGCTGGAATCCTCAGTTCTGCTGCATTGCTTCCTGTTAAGCAGTAGCGAGCACTTCAGTGGCAAGATTGCCCCAGCAAAATCGGTTCTGGTTAACCTTTTGCAGAAGCAAAATTGAGGCTAATTACCTTCTCTCCAGGTGGCAGTTCTTGAGTAGCTCTAAAATAACTGTAATACAACCTTACTTGAAAGTAAACCTTACCTCTCACACCCTCTGGCACACCAAGTGCTTCTCAGCTATTTAAACATTCTGTAATTTTATACCTGGGTCCCATATCCTACCAGCCCCATATAGAGTCTCTTGAGAATATTGTGGAAGCACCTTTTCCTGGATTGTACCAATAAGTGTATATTTTCCATTCTGGGTCACTTCATGGTAAACCTATAGCTCTTTATCTCTTCTCTACTCCAGCCTCTAGATGACTTGCCTGCTCATATCTGCTCTTCCCACTGAATCTTTTGGGCTTTTGCAAGGCACTGACAAACTTATCTTTATCACTGGGCTAAGTTATGCAAATAAGTCTGGACTAATTCTTCAAATATCTCCAAAGGAGAAGCGCTGGCGCCAATGGCTCCCACTATAGGGACCTATGTCTCACAGGCAAAAGGACAACTTCTTGTTCCTAACAATTGGAGCTATCCATAAGTGGAATGGGATTGTTGTTGAGTCATTTTTCAATCTTGTCTGACTCTTCATGACCCCATATGGAGTTTTCTTGGAAGAGAAACTGAAGTGGTTTGCCATTTCTACTTCCCTCTCCAGTTCAATTTACAGACAGGAAAACTGAGGCAGAGTTAAGTGACTTGCCCAGGGTTACATAGTTAGTACGTGTCTGAGGCCAGATTTGAACACATGAAGACAAGTCTTCCTGACTCAAGGTCTGACACTCTAGCCATTGAGCCACCTAGCTGGGATTACTTGTGTGTGAAAAAGTTCGGAGTCTGAGTTGAAGATCAGAAAAGGTCTTTATTCATTTTCATGAGAAAGGGCACAGCCCTAGTTGCTCAAGAGGCATCAGCCAGGGAGCGCAAATTGCGGAAACTCACAGGCTATCTGTTATCCACTGCCCTGGCTGGTCTCACCATTGGTTGGTGAGGTGGGCTCACAATCTCTTTGTGAGTATTCTAGCTAATGGGTGCAAAGCAATCTCAATCCTTTATTACCATAATTATTCATGAATTAGTATCCCCTTATTATGCACCAAATTTGGAGACAGCCAATGAGAGTTACAGTTGGCCATCCTTTATTATCATAATTATTCATTTGACCCTTCTACCCAATGAGAAGGAAACATCCTGGGGTGGTTAGGTGGCGCAGTGAGTAAGAGCGCCTGCCAGGAGTTGGGATGACCGGATCGTACTTAGCACCCACACATAAATAACTAGCCGTGTAACCTAGAGCAAGTTACTGAACCCCAATTGCTTTAAAAAAAAAAAGAAGGAAACATCCTTCAATCCCTTAGTTATGTATGTCTACACACCAAATTTGGGGGCAACCAATGAGAAGAAGGCTAGTGCTATTTCCTCTAAGTTTCATTACCTTGTTCCAGGGCCTGTGGAAACTTAACCCTTTACTATCTCTCACACTTGGAAGGTAATGGGTTTTTCCCCTACAATTTATAAGGTCTTTGAATGAAGGCTTGTGGTTGTGGTAGAGAGGATGCTCAGCTTATTAGACTGTAAACTCCCTGAAGTCAGTGACTGTATTTTGTCTCTTTTTGTATCCCCAGCACTTTACCCAGTGCCTGATACATAGGAGACACTTAATAAAATGTTTATTGTATTATATTGTATAAGTAGACTGGATAGGCTTCTCCGATTCCTTACAATTGACCCTTTTGTGAGAGATAGGATAGGATACTGATATATACTATATGTAGTGAGAGGATACTAATTTATGAATAATTATGGTAATGAAGGATTGAGATTGCTTTGCACCCATTAGCTAGCTACTCACAAAGAGATTGTGAGCCCACCTCATTGACCAATGATGAGACTGGACAGGATAGTGGATAACAGCCTGCGAGTTGTCACAATTTGCACTCCCTGGCTGACGCCCCTTGAACGACAAGGTTGTGCCCTTTCCCATGAGAAAGAATAAAGGACTCTTTCTGCTTTCTGACTCAGACTCTTATTTTAAAAATCTGGTAGTGGTGTCTATCCCACACATTTTTTTTTTTTTATCAAACTAGATAGCTAGTTGGCACAATAAAGACCTGTGTTCAAATCCTGTTTAACATTAGTTATGTGACCCTGAATAAGCCATTTAACTCAGTTTCTTCCTTTATAAAGCAGAGATAATAATAGCACCTACCTCACAGGGTTGTTGTGAGGATCAAATGTGACAAAATATATGAAGTAAACCTTAAAGTACTGTGTAATGCTAACGAGCAATCCTGCCTTAGAGGTGCAATGTATAAAATACATTAGAAGTTTTCTTGGGATTTTAATATTCTGTGGGTACTAGGGTAGCACTGGGACTGCCTATATGTTTTCTCTCTCTCTCATACACACATATCAATAACTCAATTTTATTTTATTTTCCTAATTTTCTCCTTTTCCTCTCTCAGTAAGAAGGAAAGAAAAATAAAATCCATTACAAATATGTAATGTCATGCAAAATAAATTCCCATGTTAGCAGTGTCCAAAAATAGAAAGAGAAGAAAATATGCTTCAGTCTGCACTCTGACTCCATTAGCTCTCCTTCTGGATGTGAATAGCATGTTTGATCATGAATGCTTTAGAATTGTAGTTGGTCATTGTGTTGATCAGAGTTACTAAGACTTGCACAGTTGATTATGTTTATAATATTGCAATATTATATTATTTATATTATGTATAATATATTGCAATATATTATACAAATAGCACTCCTTGTTGGGCTTGTTTCACTTAACATCACGTCATATAAGTCTTCAAAGGTTTTTCTGAAACCATTCCCTTTATACAATAGTATTCTATCACAATTCATATACTATTACTTGTTTAGTCATTGCCCAATTGATAGGCATTACCTCAGTTTCCAATTCTTTGCCACCACAAAGAAAACTGTTATAAATATTTTTTATACAGTTGGGTTCTTTCTCTTTTTCTTTACTTTCTTTAGGACATACATAAAGTATTGATATTACTGGCTTAAAGGGTATACACAATTTAATAGCTTTTTGTTTCCAACTCTTAGTTACTGGCCTGCCTCCTTTTCAGATGATATATTTCCTGCAGAATTTTTTTTTGCAATTTCTTTTATGTAAGTCATTCTTTATAATGTGCTTTAGTCTCTTTATATCCACCACACTCCTCTCCGTTGGGTCTCCTGTAATTTTAATTCTTCAATGACTAAAATGTTCTACAGTTTTCAATCATAAAACGTCATAGAATATTTGCTGTCAAAACACATGTTTTCAGTGTCCAGGAACAGTGTGGGATCATTGAAAGCACTGTGCAATTGACCAGATTCAACAAATCCAGCACATACACTTCTTATTCAATTTTGGACTCAGCTTATTGTCCCTCTGAAGTATCTCTCCAAGATATATGTACTGATGGAATGATTTGATAAGTTGTCCATCCAAATGCACGTCTAAATTAGGTCAATAGGCATTCATCCATTTGTCTTTTCCTATATTGTTAGGCAAATCTCTTTGGTGTGATCTGGGTCTTGTTGTAGTCGGCATAATATCACTCATCAATAGGAGCATATGTAGGTCATCACTATATTTTAGAGGACTCTTCTTCCATTTGGACTCTCTGACAGCCATTCTCCATGACAGTAGCAAACACAGTTGGCAAACATATGTCCCATTTTATTCTTTGTTTGATATTAATAATCAGAAGATTGTTGAACAAAATTATTTTTTTGGTTGCATCAGACAGGGAATCCTATATTATCATTTTTTAAAGTTTATCTTTTGTTTTAGCATAACTTTCAAGTCCTAATATATGTCTCCCTGATCCAGTATTATTCCTATAACAGATTTTTTTATTTAAAGAAAGAGAAAACAAGGGGGTGGCTAGGTGGCACAGTGAGTAGAGCACTGGCCCTAGAGTCAGAAGGACCTGAGTTCAGATACAAACTCAGACACTTAATGCACACACAAACAAAAACCTAGCTGTGTGACCTTGGGCAAGTTACTTAACCCCAATTGCCCTCCAAAAAAAGCAAAAAAAAAAAAAAAAAAGAGAGAGAGAGGAAACAAAAGCATTTCAGCAAAAGTAATCAACACATCAATCAAATCTGTAGGTTTTCACAATGTTCCACGGATGTAGTTCACCTCTGCAAAAAGGAGAGAAGTTTGTTCTCATATGCCTTCTTTGGGGTTAAACTTGGCTATTATCATTGCATAACTTTCAGATTCAGTTTTTTGTTATTCTTTCTATTTACATTGTTGCAGTTGTGTGGATTGTTTGCCCAGTTATTTGGCATACGTTCATTTAAGTCCTTCCAAACTTCTCTGTATTCCTCATAACATAATTTTTTTACGGCACAATGATAATCACATTCACACACCACAAACTGGCTAGCTATTCCCCGATCAATGGGCATCTACTTTGTTTCTACTTTTTTTTTTTTGACATTTCAGAAAGTGCCGCTGTGAGTATTTTGATATATATTGGACCTTTCTTTCTATCTTTGATCTCCTTTTAGTATATGCCTCACAATATAATCTCTGGGTAAAAGTCACTTCTAGTTATTTTCTTAGCATAGTTCGAAATTGCTTTCTGGAATGCTTGGACCAATGCATAGATCCTGAACAGAGTCTTTCAGGCTACATTTGCTCCTCAGGATTAAATAGTACTCAGGGAAAAAAAGCTGTGTATGGATGACAGTTTGCAGGTTTTGACTGATGCTTTCCTCTGCCTTCTTGCTTCTCCATCCAGTTTCACAAGTATGTGTAGCTTTGTCCATCACAATTTTGCCCTGGGAGCAGGAGCTTTGAAGTTGGACACAGTAGGTAGATGTGGTCATAGCAGGGAGGGAGGCATGAGATTCTGGCCACACTGGCCACTTTCTTAGGTTCTACCCCATGTTCTGTTCATACCCTGTTCTGCAGTCACACCAGATCTTTGTTGGAAGACCATTACCTAAAATTAAGGCTGAAGGACTGAGGTTTAAATGATGATTAAAAAATCTTTAAACGCTAAAGTCCAAGGTAATAGGAGCCATGATTTTGATCTTAATGCATTAATAGAATGAAAATCTCTTTGACTTAGTCCTCTGCCAGAATCTTAAAAAGTCCCTCGGGATAATGGGTTAGAATGGAAAATTTTTGCATAGCTGCTATAATTCTCCCCATTTTGAACTACAAATAGTCTGGTAGGTTGATTTGAGCAGTTTTCAAGGGATTAATAAAATAGTGTCCTAAGTGGGACCCTCCTCAAACAGTGGCAGTAGGGAATATTCAGTCAAGTATTAGAGTGTTACAGCTTTAAGGAATATACAAGTAATAGAATCAGAGGAGACATTTCAGTAGAATATAAGGTCACTGAGGGCAGCGACTGTATAATTTTTGTTTCTATACTCCAAGACCTACACAGTGATAGGCACATAGTAGCTGCTTAATAAATATTTACTTAATTAAATTAAATCAATCCCAAAGGTTATCTAATTGAAACTGTACCTGAACAGGGGATCCCTGTGTAAGAAATGGTTTTTGTTTTATAAGAGTTAACAGGATAATTTATAATCCCCCGGGGAAAAAATAGTAACATGTATGCAACAAAATAAGACAGTATAATATCATAGCCCTCTTTCCCTGGGCTATACTTTCTTGGCCGAGAATCTGGAAGCCAAGTTCCTGCTTAGGCCATCATTTCTTAACTTGTGACTCTGTTTTCTGGGAATATTGTCATTGGTTACTACTAATTTATTAACCAATGTTAGTAACATTTCCTCTTTCAAAATATTAAACATGAAATTATGCAGGTATCAAAATACCTATTACATGCAGTAATTTGGGGGTATTCAAATACTTAATTTCCTTCCTCTTGCTGCAAAAATTTCCAAATACCTTTTCTGTTCCAAGGATTTAGCATGCATCTCCTTTTCCCCTCCTATTCAAACCTAGGACTTAAGAGTTCCATTACTATATTTTAAGCCCTCAAATATTTTATGGCCAGACTAGTTTGGGAATCATTGATTTAGAGTTTCCATGATTGGCTTGAGTCCCCACTCAATATTTCTGGGCCTCCAACTCTATCATACTTCTTGGAGGGAAATTGTTAGTTTTTCTTAGGGTACATAATGAAGGACCAACAGCCTTTACCTTCTCCCCAATTGTAGAATACTGGACTCTAAGTTCTTTTCCTTCAGTGATGACTCAGGCTATGATGGAGAAAAGTGGGTGGAGAACTAGAGGCAATAAGGTCTCCCCAGTGTTTTACTCTGTTGCTCACAAAGGTGGCTTCTTTTCATGGAGACAACTGTTCCTAGTGACTGCTCTAAGCAGCAAGTTTCTTGAGCTTCCAGCTATTTCTGAGCAGTTAATTGCATTATTTGTAGTTAGACCTTCATAGCACCACCTCCAGGGGAGCAGCTTTAGCTATATTCCTACTGCATCCTTTAACAACTACAATTCTACAGAGAGTACTGGACTTGGAATCATTAAGACTTAGTTTCAAATTCTTGGACACTTTCTAGCTGAGAAAGCCACTCAATCTATGTGATTCTCAGTTTTCTTATCTATAAAATGTAGCAATTATTAGTGACTGTCTCATAGGGTTGTTAATATCAAATGAGATAATATATGAAAAGTGTTTTGCAAACCTTAAAGTCATATAGCTGACATATATAAATGTTGGCTATTATTATTTGAATGATGATGATGGTTGTGATGAAGGCTCTCCAAAGCAGGAGCTACCTTGAGATACTGACTTGGATTGTAAGAATTGAAAAGAGAAGGGATGTTAAAGAGCATCTGGTCCTACCCTTTCATTTTTCAGATGAGGAAAGTGATGCCCAGAGATGTGAAACGATCTGACCAAGATCATACAGGTGGTAAGCAGAGCTGAGATTTAAACCCAGGTCTTTTGGCTTCAAATCCGATGTGTTTTTCATTTTACATACTATCTCATCCCTTTCCATGTACCGCCTACATATAACGTTTCTCTCTTTTGTCTTTTATTTATTTTTTGCCTTTTTTTTTTTTGGAGGGGCAATTGGGGTTAAGTGACTTGCCCAAGGTCACATGGCCAGTAAGTGTTTAGTGGCTGAGGCTGGATTTGAACTCAGTTCCTCCTGACTCCAGGGCCAGAGCTCTATTTACTGCACCACCTAGCTGCCCCTTTTTTTGTCTTTAAAGAAGCCCAGTCTCCCATGGTATCTTACCCCTACGAGAAGGCTGCTGATGGCCCCATGCCTCTGGTCACTCTCTTCTACTGCCCCTACAGAAGGGTCTTGTCACAATCTCAGTACATCTTTCTCCATTGAACAGAGGGACTATAATAGCAACCCTGGTCACTTTCCACTAGCAACAGATAGAATTTCATGACCAGGCAGAAATTTCTTCAAGGAATTTTTTGTAAAAATAAATATAGTTTTAAAAAGATATAAAGACGTTTGCAAGTTCTTTTTGTTTTCACTCCTTGAAAAAAGTTCTGTAGACACAATTCCTAATTATAGGAATCTAGCAGGACCATGGTAGATCTGTGACAAAGAACACAGTATCTTCCATGGAAGAATTGCTACCTCACAGGAGGAAAATGCTGCATACCTCTGAAGGAGAGTGGGAGGCAGTGGGTGTGGCAGCTTTTTTGAAAGTGCCTGGGTGTAGCTGCAGACCTCCCAGAGTGTGTTGCATAGTTTAAACTATGTCAGGGTAGTCTTCCTCAGTTCCCAAATTATTGGGCAGGTAATTTGTTGGACCACAGCCAGATTTGATGGAAAATAGTCAACTACTCAGAAACTTTGAGGGATTCCATTAAGTTCTCCTTCAGTAACTGGTACAGTGGAAAGAAGTCAAAGGAACTGGGTTCTGAAGTCAAAGAAACTGGGTTCAACGTTAGCAATATTTCCCCTTTCAAAATATTAAACATGAAATTATGCAGGTATCAAGAATACTTATTACACACAGTAATTTTGGGGTATGCAAATAACTTAATTTTTTTCCTCTTGCTGCAAAAATTTCCAAATACCTTTTCTATTCCAAGAATTTAGCATGTATCTCCTCTTCCCCTCCTATTCAAGCTGAGGACTTAAGACTTCCATTACTATATATCCTTGTCATTTACTACTTATATGATATTGGGCAAGTCACTTAATCTTCTTCATCTGTAATGCAAGAGGGCAGGACTAGATGACTTCTAGATGGAGTCTTCTCATGATTCTACCTTCCAGATAACATTTTTAACTTTTGGTTTTGGCAGTCCTATTGTCAAACTCTTAATGCTGAGTTGGCCAACCATCAAATAACAGCACAATATGGAACCATAGGATCATCTATCTTATAACTAAAAGGAACCTTATAGATCAAGTCCAATCTCTCCATTTTGCAGATGAGGAAACTGAGGCCTCAGAGGTGAAATGACTTATCTTTGTTCCCATAGGCAATAAGGAGCAGAGCTAGGCTTCATACCCAGATGCCTTTTCTGTTGTGCCATACTTCTGCAATGCAACTCTGCAACATAGCACAACACAATGCACATTTATTAGGTGTATTTATTAAGTGCTTACTGTGAACTAAACACTGTATTAGGGTATAGTAGGGATATAAAGGTTAGATAAGATCCAGTTTCACTAGAAAGGGGCTTCACCCAGATACCCTTATAAATCCCTTGAATAACCCAGTTCTATGACTAAGCCAATTTTTTCCTTCCCCTTGTCTCTGAGGCTTTCATGGTTTTGATACTCTGTCATCAGGTCCTTTTGGACTAGGAGACTCCATCTAGTTTTCTGGAGATGACCCTGCTGAGCAGAAATCCCATCTGTAATGTACCTCAGCAAGTTGTTGGTCCAGTCTCTACTTGAAGATCTCAGGTAATGGAGCATTCACAAGATCCTGAAATCTACACACATGTGACTTTCACCCATTGCTCCTAGTAATGCCCTCTCAGGTTAAACATAACAAATAAAACATGATAATAATACATAATGATAGTGATGATAATTTCTATCAATATAACACTTATAAAGGGTTTTTTCAGTCTTGTCAAACCTCTCAGAATCTGGTACAAATCTTTTATGTTATTTCATTTGATCCCCACAGCAGTTCTGTAGAGTAAGTATTCCCATTTCATAGATGAAGAAACTTGGGTTAAAAAAATTAAAATGACTTGCCCATAGTCACAGAGCTGATAACTGTCAAAGATAAGATTCAAACCCAGCTATCTCCTGACTTCAAGTACTCTTCACACTACACACCATGTTGCTTCCCACTTAACAGTTTTTCCATGAGATAAATGCTCAAAGAAAACTGTTGTTTTTCCCCTGAAGTCTTCTCTTCTCCAGGAAAAAATGCTCAGCTCCTTCAATCAATTCTCATACCAATCAATCAAGAAACATTTCTTAAGTCCCTACAATATGTGAGGTATTATGCAAAATTCTCATGGTTAAATTTCCTCATTATCTTGTTCACCCTCCTTAGGACACATACTAGGATATCGTTGATATCGTTTCTAAAATTTAATGCCCAGAATATTTTATCACCATTATAAGGTGTGTTTTTTTTCAAGCTTAATATTTGATGAGTAGAAAAAAATGTCCCATTATATCATTGCTTGTGGGATGATAATCTTCCTCATCCTGGACACTTACACTTCTATTAATACAGGCCAAGAGTACATTAGCTTTTTTGTTTGCCAAAGTACACTGCTGACTCATACTGAAAAGTAAAGTTTAAATGAAAAACTGGATATTTTATTAGCCAAGGGCAAATCTTTAAAACACAGGAATTCAGTGGATTTTCAGTGGGTTCTGTGGAGCCATTGGTTAGAGTAATGCTTTTAATATTTTCTAAGTACTGTCAGAAGTAGTTTTCCAAGACTGACCTTCCATGTAGAACCTGTCTGCAAATATCAGTTGGAATTAACATCATACCTTTCCTAGGGAGCCTCCTAAGTATGTAGGAGGTAAGTTTTCATGGGTACCATTGATAGATGGCATAGACTTGTCTTGGGGCATGGAAATTTTAAATAGCTTCCTAATTATATTTTTCTAGGACATATTTTTTTCCCAGTCTACCAGATACAACCAACAAATTCTTCTTTACTACCTAGGATAGGGGCTAGTCAAGGAGCAAATGGTTGGAGTTTGGGGTTCCTTTGAGCCTTCCGTAGTAACAAATAGTAGAACACAGGGTGAATCTTCATGAAAGTATAAAGTTACAACCAGAAGATTACGAAGTTGACAACTTGGGTGAAGTGGAAAAACTTTGTACCAGATTCTAAGAGGTTTGATAGTACTGAAGACCCCATATAAAGAAACATACCTAGTCTTAGAAAATGTAGGAGTTTACTTGGTGTCTAGTGCAAAACTACAGCCTGCTTACATATGGTCTTGGTAATATGTAGAGTTTATTATAGGTCTGTTTGCTTGGTCTTTTGCTCTTTTAGGTAGTGGTTAGCTGTAGGCATAGATTGTAGGGTGTAAAAGTAGGGGAGAAGCAAAAATGAAAACCACAGTCATTGCAGAGGGGTGCATTCCGAATGGAGGCATGCAGAGAGTTGTTGAAGCATGACAGGGAAGAATGATGGTCTGCTGGTTTTGGTGGTGAGAAATGTCAAAATGGGGTCACTCTGTGAGGGTCTGATCATGCTATCTATCAGATTGGGGTTGGAGTGCTATGGATATCAATCCATATTTGAACTCAAAAGACAGTGAAGAGTATTATTCAAAAATTTAAAATGAACTAGAGTCCATGAGGGGCAGATAGGTAGCCCAGATGGAGTGTAGGGCTTGAAGTCAGGAAGACTCATCTTCCTGAGTTCAAATCTGGCCTCAGACATTTATTAGCTGTGTGATCCTGGGCAGGTCACCTAAACCTGTTTGCCATCTATAAAATGAGCTGGAGAAGGAAAAGACAAAACTACTCCAGTTTCTTTGCCAAGAAAACCCCAGTGGGATAATGAAGAGTTGGACATAACTGCAATGTCTGAACAACAAAGAATCCATGAGGAGTGATAATATGCTCAGGAAAACTGTTGGAGGTAAAACATTTTTCAGAAAAAAAGAAGGGTAGTCTCTGCAGTTTCTGGAACAAGAGAGAAAGTAGGTCATCACAGGGAGGGGTCAGCTACCCACTATGATCACATCATGGCCCTAGGATGGTAGCAGAATCATAATGAAACAAGAGTGGTATTCAAAGGTGGCATGGCACAGGGCTGCAAGTGTCTCATGAGCTTCCCAAGTAGATCCTTAGATAAAACATAGGTACTATAGGTCTGACTGGATTAGCTGACATCATACTGAACCTGGAGATACCACCAAAAGTACTAGGCATTTAGCGAAGAGGGAATCTAGACAGAAGGTTGTATAATGAGGCCATTCTCTTGGATGGCTGTAGTTGATCTGGCAGGGCATAAAATCAAATTTTAATCAGGACTCTATGTTAAAGGCACACACATAGACACAAAAGAATGTAAAGGATATGAATTCCCTCCCTAAGGAAGCAGCAAGGATAAATAGATATATTTTTCAGACCATACTTATAGTTTTATTGATATAGGTTATTCCCAGTGAGGAAATTTCTTCTACCAGGGCAGATTGGAACCTACTCTGTAGCTTATGGTCTTTGAGGATTGATGGGGACACAGAGGTTCAGTGATTGGTCCAGGTCATATAGCCATTATATGTCAGAGATAGTACTTGAATCCAGCTCTTCCTGACTCCAAAGCCCGCTCTCTATCCATTATCCCACACTTTCTACAAAAGAGTATTTGTATAAGAAAACTAATTGCCCTTGGAGGCAAGCATTTTGTTGCTACTGCTGTCAAATGTACTAGACTACCCTTGGGCTACATTATCACCTACAATACTCCCTCCCACAGCCCACACAGAATAAAATATAATTGGGAAATATCTAACTAAATTAAATTACAATAATATATAGATAATGTCAATATGTGGTTTTCTAAGTCAATATGTTTCACTGATAATTCAATTGTAGACCATTCAATTGTAAGCTCCATGAGTATAGGAACTATCTTTTTTGCCTCTTTTTGTATGTCCAGCACTTAGGACAGTGCCTGGAACATAATAGGCACTTAATAAATGTTTATTGATTGCTTGATAGTAGCCCCTTTCTATCTGAGTTTGATCCCACCAAATTAGATAATTTCTAATTGGGCCTTTTTGTTTGTTTGTCTTCCCACAGTCTCAATTTGTAGAATTGCCCAGGGGAGATGTATGATCTTGTCTAAGAACCCTAAAGTCCAGGTTTGAAATAGGTCCTCCACCCTAATTATTTTGTTGTTCAAAGATGACAGTCAGTAAGTCAACAAACATTTATAAGTTTATAATAATAATAACTCTGTGCCTCAGCCCCTGATAAGCACTGGATGCGAAAGATATGGAAATTAAAGTGAATGAAGGAAAGGTTGCCACTGATAGGCTATCCATTCAGATTTGGAACTAAAACAGGCTGTTTTGAATTTGGGGAATTAGACTGCACCAAGACAGGATGTAGCATGCATTCCCTCCACTGGACAGTGGCAGGTCTTCCTGGACCATAGTTCCTTCTCTCAGACTATGCAGTTTTATAATTGTCAATCTGACAGAGTATACCCTGTTCCTCCCCCCCCAAAAAAAACAACAAACATTAGAATCATTAACTTTTTAATGGACTAGACTAGTAATATTATTAGCTGTTTGTCCTTTATTTAGAAAAGTACCAATGTGGCAAAGAATTGGAAATTGAGGGAATGCCTAAGAATTGGGGAATGACTGAACAATTTGTGGTATATGAATGTAATGGAATACTTTTTTTTGGGAGGGCAATTAGGGTTAAGTGACTTGCCCAAGGTCACACAGCTAGGTGTGTGTGTGTGTGTGTGTGTGTGTGTGTGTGTGTGTGTGTGTGTGAAGTGTCTGAGGCCAGATTTGAACTCAGGTCCTCCTGACTCCAGAGCCGGTGCTCTATTCACTGTGCCACCTAACCACTCCAATGTAATGGAATACTGTAAGAATGGAATGCTATAAGAAATGATGAGCAGGCTGACTTCAGAAAAAAAACCTGGAAAGACTTACATGAACTGATGGAGTGAAGTGAGCAAAACCAGGAGAACATTGTACACCATAACAGCAACATTGTGCAATAACCACCTTTGATAGGCTTAGCTCTTCTCAGCAATACAATGATCTAAGACAGTTCCAAAAGACTCATGATGGAAATTGCTATCCACATTCAGAGAAAGAACTATAAAGTCTGAAAGCATATTGAAGCATATGATTTTCTCTTTTTTGTTTTGTTTTTTCTTTCTCTGTTTTTTCCTTTTTGTTCTGATTCTTCTTTTACAACATGACTAATGTGAAATATGTTTAATATGGCTGTACATGTATAGCCTATATCAGATTGCTTGCCGTCTTAGGGAAGGAGAAAAACAATTCAGAACTCAAAATCTTATAAAAGTGAATGTTGAAAACTATCTTTACATGTAATTGGAAAAAATGAAATACTGTTAAATGTATGTGTGTGGGGATACCAATGACATCACGAGATGATATCTTGATTCAAGAGTAAATTGGATTTAAGTGAGGCAAAGTTGTATAAAGCTGTCAGTCTTACTTTCTTCCGAAGTCACTGAAATCCAACAATGATAAAAAGTCAAAATGACTGGCAATGGCGTGGAATGCAGTGGATGACCTTGGTGTCTACAATGTTTGATCAAGCTCTAAGTGCTCCACAATGCCTGCTTCAGTCACCTTCATGACCATTAAAACAAATTGTTCTCATCTGCCCATTCTACCAGAAAAGTCTTCACATGCTTGCAGTAGGCATCCCCCTAATTTGCTGACAGGTTTGAGGTCTATCAGTTATCCTTACCCTAGTTTAGTCTATCTACTGAGATGGTGTTACTGGGTTGTGGCTACTGTACCTATTGCAGCTTCTTGGAACCACAGGCGAGAGTGGGGTGAAGGTGGACACCAAAGGTGGATGAGCAGCCTTGAAAATGGCTCAGCAAGGGGCGGCTAAATGGCGCAGCAAATAGAGCACTGGCTTTGGAGTCAGGAGGACATGAGTTCAAATCTGACCTCAGACACTTAACACAAAAAACTAGCTGTGTGACCTTGGGCAAGTCACTTAACCCCAATTTCCCTAACTTCCCCCCTCCAAAATGAAAAAAAAAAAAAGGCTCAGCAAGCCCTCACATCAAAGGTGCTAGTCCTCCTTGAGCACCCATTACGCTCCAATCTTATTGGTATAGGGAACAGTTTTATTGTTCATGTGGACACACTGTACCTTGACTCCAATAAGGTGACATCATTTTTGTCCTCCTTGAGAACAAAGGACAACCACCACCAGCCACCACCACTGCTATAGATAGCTCCATGTGATGGGCTTCTTCCACCAATACAGGTCATTCCTTCTCTGCAGCTGGTAGATTTAGAAAGTTCTCTGGATGTCAAGTGATTTGCCAAGTCACACAGTATATGTCAGAATCAGGATTTGAACCTAGGGCTTCCTGACTCCAAGACAAACTCACTGTAGAGGGGTCAGACTCACTGCCTACAAAACACTCAAGAATTTCCCTAGTCATATTAAAATGTAATTGGGAAACGTTTATCAAAATAAATACAAGACAACACAAATAAGTTTAATTTGTGGTTTGCTGAGTCTATATGAGAGCCATAGGGATCTATTACATTTTGAGTTTTGCTGTAATGCTTTTTCATTCACTTCTACAAAGGGGTAGGTCAAGGAAGAATGGGAGGAATCAGTGGAGGTCGACCTCTTTAGTTCTCAGGTTGTTTCTTCTGTGGCAGTAGACAACCAGAAGGGTTTCTCAAGTAACATAATGAAGTGAGTCCTCAAGGTGGGGGGGTGGGGGGGAATCTAGTAATGAATAGGTAGCACTAAGTGTAATCTCCAAACCATTGTGAGTCCTTCATATTGACAGGGGTTTACAGTACTAGTGTGACCTCTACTTTATTAGGCTCCATTTTCATCCTTAGATCCCCAATAAGACTGTTAGAATTGGATTCTGGAAATCGTGAGTTCAAATCTGGCCTCCAACATTAACTAGCTATGTGACCCTAGGCACATTGCTTAATCTCTCTGGGCCCCAGTTTTCTCATATATAAAATATAGCACCTACCTCCCAGGGTTGTTGTAAGGAAAAATGAAATGATATTTGTAAAGCCCTTTGCAAACCTTAAAGTACCCTATAAATACTAGTTATTATTATTATTAATATTTCCCAAGAATTTCTAGTTAGTCGACCAAAATGGCATTGCTTTAGATCAGGAATTTTTAATCTGGAGTTTGTGAACTAGTTTCTTTTAATATTTTGATAACTGTATTTTGTTATAATTGATTTCCTTTGTAATACTATGTATTTTATTTTATGGATTTAAGAACAATTTTCTGAAAAAGGATCCATAAGTTTCATGAGGCTGCCAAAGGGACACACACACAAGTTAAGATTCTTTGTTCTAGATTGACATGGAGCTAATCTTCATGAAATTGCTCCAATCCAGTGCCCACCAGATGGATATGCAATCATATCTGGTCAAGAAAAGGTCCAGGAAGGCTGAGTTAATAATCTTCTGAAAGGTGGCAGGCATGTAACAAAGTCTGAACAGTGCTTTATGAAGATTCTGACCTCCCCAAAAGCATCTATCAGGTCTAAACTCAAGGGCAAGGGATACCAAACCTCAAGTAGGATTGCTTTCAGGACCTAGCATCACAGCCTAACCTTAGCTCCCTACTTTTCTCTTTAAATAAATACTAGAGTCCCGAGAGATCCAGTAGTTAAATAAATACCTACTGGGTACTGGTAGCAAGAAATTCTTTGAAAGCTTGTCTCAGGTACTTAGGCCTAGGGGACTAGGTACCTCAGGTACCAGTTTAACATCATAATTGTAGGTATGGTGTAAGAAGCAGGGCCTCAGCTTTCTAAGCCCTGACACATCCATGAAACCCTTTTGGGGGTATAGCTTCAGGATGATGACAGTGAGTGAGAGAGATGGCAGCAGGATCCAGCTATTGGGGAAGAGCTAAGGCAAACCTGAGAGTGATAAAAATGAGTTAGAGATTTATCCTATGTGTCTGGAGCTGCCTATTCTGTAGAACTGAAAGGATCATGGAATCATTGATGTTCAGGGCTGAAAAGGACTACAATTTACAAATGAGGAAAATGAGTAAGTAGTTTAGTGAACTAAGTTAATCATGGGATTTTCCCAAGATCACACAACTAGGTGGCAGAGGTGGGATTAGAACTTAGGTCCTCTGACTCCAAACCCAAGCTGTGGGGAGAGGTAGCCTGTGATTTCACAAGGTTGTTTAAGACATAGTTTTGGGCCTCACAGGTGTGTGGTTTGGAGTTTGAAACACCACCAGTGATTGCTGCAGCACTTGGAGAAGGTTGATGTAGTAGTGTATGGTAGAGGGAGAGTATGTGATACTTGGAGAGTGAGGCAGATAGGTATTAGAGGGTAACTTTGGGGAGTAAGTGATTCAAGTGATTGTTAGTGAAAGAGTAACTGAGGTGGGAACAATTCAGTGAATGCAATGAAAAAGGGGATGTGATATGGCAAGTGTGTGACAGGAGGGTCCTCAGCTGTGCATTAAACTCTGATCTGAGAGCTACTATGAATGAGGGTAGAAAAACTACCTAGGTCATAGTCCCTCCAAACAGAGAAAAGAAGGAAAGATAAGACAAGATAACAGAGGAGAAGAAAGAAGAGGAAAAAAGAGAGGAGAGAGAAGGGAATAGAGAGATGGGGTGAGGAGAGAGAGAGGGAAATAGAGAGAGACAATGAGAAAGAGAGAGGAGAAAGAAATAGAGACCAAGAGACACAGAGAGAGGGAGAAGAAAGGAAGATGGAAGAAAGGGAAGAGACAGAGAAAGAGAGAGGGGGGGAGGAGAGAGAGAGAGAGAGAGAGAGAGAGAGAGAGAGAGAGAGAGAGAGTGTAATTAAGGCTACATGATCAGATTTTGTTTCATAAAACACTTCCAAATGATATGTTCTGAACTCTTCCTGGTTTTGTTTCAGGAAGAAATTGCCCAGTAGCAAAGATCAAATTCCAAGTCCTGCTACAGTCTAATTTTATGAAGAGGCTAGCCTTCCCAAAAGGATTCAACAGGTCTAGGATCAAGGGCATGGGTTATCCATTTTCAAACATGATTACATTTGGGGCCTGGTAACCAGAGTACTGCATAAATTTCCTGCTTTTCTTTCTTTTTTTCCCTTTACAAAGTATTATATCTCCAAGTAGGAGAGGTTTGGTGGTCAAATAAATACCTAGTGGGTATCGGCTGCATGACAGTTTCATGATATGAATCAACATTTTATATGTAGGTTTGAATGATTTTAATGATACTCTGCATTATAGGGAAGAGATAGGCACTGGTGAGTTCTAGGGACAAAATTTCTACATGGTTGAGTAACTAAACAGTAATAGGATGGTTTTCTGGGTCATTGGACTGGAATGTAACATCCTATCATCAAGAGTTTTACGGTTATGAGGCTGACTCAGGATTAGCTTGGTAGCCCCTCTTGCTGAGCCAGTTCTGGGTCCACAAATTGCCTGGTCCTTCAGGAATACATGAAAGCCTCTACCCAAAAGACCTGGTTGACCAGGAGCTCGTGTGTGATGAATAGAAAGGAATGACTTACCAGATTTTACCTGAGGATAATAGGTAGCATGACCTATTGGAGAGAGAGCTGCCTTTAGAGTTAAGAGGTCTTGGATTCAAGTTCTGCTTCTAACATGTCCTAGCTCTATGACCCTGGGCAAGTAATTTATCCTCTCGTAAGACACTAAAGTCTAGGGACAATTACATATCTATGTTAGAAGAGGGAATTTCCTTACTGGAAATTTCTTCTATAAATAAAATCACACATCTGGTTTAAAAACTTCATGAGATCCTTAGGGACCACTTAGTCCAACTGCCTCTTTATATAGATAAGAAAGCTGAAACTCAGAGAGAGTGGCCTGTCCATGATCTTCAATGTCAGAGGTGGTATTTGAACTTGGGTCTTTCTGACTCTCAGTGCAGGGAGGGTTAGTTATATACAGACAAGCAACTCACTTAAGTTCTCTGGGCCTCATTCCTCACCTATAATGTGAAGACGGATAATGACAACTGTATAACATCCTTCAAAGGATTGTTGTGAGGTTCAAGGGAGATACTGTATGTAAGGGATTCTGTAAACCTTAAAGCACCAGTGAAAGTCAACTATTATCATCATGAGCTGAGTCTACAGTAATAGTTAGCATTTAGACAGTGCTTTAACATTTTTTTCAAAGAGCCTTAAACATATATCTCATTTGATCCTCATGGCAATCCTGGAAAGTTGGTGCTATTATCCCCATTTCACAGATGAAGAAACTGAGATAGATAGAGGATAAGTGACTTGTCCAGAATCATACAGCAGGATTTGAACTCAGGTCCAGAGGCAGGATTTCAGCTCAGGCTAAGGTCTTCTTGATTCCAGGTTTGTGCAATATATCTGCCAAGTCCACACCTTGCCAAAAAGTTTGTTTTAAAATATAAAAGTACCATGTAAATGTGAGGTGGTTGTGGCAGTGCCTTTCTTCTGATTTTATCTTCTATTCACATCATATATATCTCATATATTTTGCAAATTGTCTCTCCCATTAGAGACAGCTGAGTGATAGAAAGGAAAGAATCTGGGCCCAGAGTCAGGAAGACCCGAGTTCAAATCTGGTCTCAGAGCCTTACTAGCTATGTGACCCTGGGCAAGTCACTTAATCTCTGCTTCAGTTTTCTCATCTCCTCCCAGAGATGTTGTGAGGATCAAATGAGATAATAACTGTAAGGCTTTTAACACAATGCCTGGTACATAGTAAGTACTATATAAATGTTAGTTACTGTTTTTATTATTATATGACTTAATAACTTTAAAGTACTTAGCATAGTGCTTGGCATATAGAAGGCGTTTAATAAATGCTTATTCATCACCACCCTATTAGAACGAGAGCTCCAGAAGGCAGGGGCCATGTTTTTGTCTTTCTTGGCATCACTGGTGCTTAGTATAGTTTCTGGAGCATATTAGGCACTTATGTATTTGTTGACTGACTGGCTACTACTACTACTACTACTACTACTACTACTACTACTACTACTACTACTACTACTATAGTATATGCCAGAAGCCTCTGGGCAGTTTTAAGCAGTACCTTGGCACACTCTATATTTGCATGAATTCCTTAAGATGCAGGGCAGGGACTTTTTCAAGACTAGGTATGGAGAGTGAATAGTTATGCCCTCTGGGCATGTGACTGGTGATGCTTCCTCCAAAGGCTCAGTTCTATGAGAACTGGCAAGAGCTGGACCACCTCCACCCTGGTGAGCTCATCTTAGAGAACTTCAGATCGTCCCACCCTGAACTGGTCTAGGAAGATTGTTTCATTCCTGGCAAGGTCCCTATGGATTCAGGATTTGGAATGTGCTAACGAAGTCCATTCCTGAGCTCCTCCCTTGCTAAAGTTGCTAGACACACCTGTTTGTGATCTCAGGCCATAGTGGGCTTTGAAATGTCTCCTAGAGTTTGGACATGAAACCTTCAAAAGCCTTTATCAGGGCACTTTCTTCTGTTACGTATGAACAAAACTAAGTATTTAGGGCCTTAACCTGGAGATCAATGGCTCTGGGGTAGTGGAAAGAGGACCAGACTGGGGGTGTTCACCAAATCTACAGATCCATTGATGACATTGCAGAGAACAATGCTAAGCAAGGAGCCAGGGATTCATTCATGCCAATGCAGGTCCAGGAAAGGCAGGACTTCATGGGGTCTCAGATGGGGACTACACAGCAAGTAGACAGAGTGGTGATCTGATGCTAATGAGGACTGTGGGGAATTAGCTTTTTAAGACTACTTTTCTTATTCCATACAGATCTGTCAACAAGCATAAGCAAACTCTGACATAATTAAGTGCTAAATAGGGTTTTACAGATTTTAAGTGCTAAAGGCATCCAGAGAAAGGAGAAAATTCAATTGATGGGCCAGCACTAACTCACAGATGTGCAGCTACACATCCAAGGGTCTGCCTAGGGGGGCGGGCCCAAATGACTTATAAAATGCAGAGCTCCTCACTGATGAAATGAATAGCCCAAAATAGGCATTTTTTCCACCACATCAAATTTCCACTCTGACCTGGGTTGTTGAGCCCCTCCTCTTAGTACCCTGAGTGTTTCATTCTCCTAGTGTTTGGATCTCCCTACCGCTTCAACTTGATTTCTCAGTGTAGTTTCTGCTTACTATTTTCTAGATCCTAAGTTACAATATGGAAAAGTTCTGGAGTCCCTCCCCAATCCATACATACACTAGCAGTTTGGGTTTCCAGACCTTTGGGAACTGCAGGGTTGTGGGAATACTGCTGAGGGGCAGTAGGGTGGCCTTCTCCAATGCTGTTATCTCAAGCTGCCATTACTGGTGTGTTCTATCCACTGTTAACCACTTGTGATTAGAGCTCCAGTTCCATTTAACCGATTAATATAAGTAAGCTTTTATAAAAGTATATTTACTTTGAAGATATAGTGAGGATGAAAGAGCAAACATTCCTCCTTCTCAGTACCTGGGGAGGTAGATTCTCCCTTATACCATCTTGGTCTATGGGGAGAATGGGATCCAACTTAAGGATAATCCTACATATAATTTGTCCCACCAGATTCACTTCCAAATATGGATGAAAGCATATCAGTTACTGCTGGACTGGACAGGTCACTTGGGACCTTGATCTTCACCATCTGGCTTCTCATAAATTGAGGCATGGTCTCTAACTCTCAGACTTCTGATGTGTCACCATTCTGACATTTTGAAGCTCTCAGGGTCATGGCCTCCAATACTCCTTCACCTAAAATAAGAAAGAACAAACATAAAGATGGAAAGAATAGGGGTCCTTTTTCAAGAGCCATATATCAATCTTGGAAGGAGAGGGGGGCAAAATCTCTCCCTCTATAGCATTGTCTCTCTCACCCGAACAGTGGTCAGAAAAGAAGGAGCCAGAACAAGAGATTTACTTTGGCTGGAGTCTATTGAATGAACCCCATTTCTGGTTCCACAGTCAATCAAAAAGTCTCCTTATCTTTGACCCAGTAATTCCACTACTAGGTCTGTAAGCCAAAGAGATCAAAGAAAAAGGAAAAGGTCCTACATGTACAAAAATATTTATAGCAGCTCTTTTCTGTGGCAGCAAAAAAACTGGAAATAAAGTGGGGGGGGGCCCATCAATTGGGGAATGCCTGAAAAAGTCATGTTATATCATTGGGATGGAACACTACTGTGCCATAAGAAATGATGAAGAAAAACCTGGGAAGACTTATATGAACTGATGCAAAGTGAAGTGCGATCATTGTATACAATAACAATATCATAATGATGATCTGCTTGTGAAAGACTTACCTACTCTGATCAAGCTACTCTGATCCAAGACAATTCAGAAGCACTCATGATTAAAAATGCTATCTAGAGAGAGAATTTATGAATTCTGAGTACAAACTGAAGTTTAATTTTCTCATCTTCTTTATATATGGAAATAAGTTTAGCATGATCTCACATGTATAATTGGATATCATATTGCTTGCCTTCTCAGTGGGTAGGGGAGAGGTTGGAGGAAGAGAGAGAATTTGGAAATCAAAATTTAAAAAAATGTTTAAATAAATAATTTTCCCCCTTAAAAAAAATACTCTTCTTTACACCTTGGTTAGCCAACTAGAACCACTTATAGAAAAGCTTTATATGCTCCAAATCAAGGAGCAGGGCATTCCCATTGTATGTCAGCATTTCTTTCCAGAAGCAGGCTCTTCCATGTGGGGATTGCTTCAGGTAAATACACTTCCTCTTCATTGCAGCAGACTGGAATCCATCCCCATAATTTCACCTGATTTTCCTTCATCCTATGTCCCTGAACTACTTCTGGCTATCTTGCCTGTCCAGATTATGTCTCCCTGTACTTTCATAGGATAGTCATAGTATTCCCAACAGATGTCATAATGGATTTATTGACTAATTATCATAAAGATTTTAGGGAGTTTGGCAGTCAGTCTTCCAGAGATTTCCAGACCTTGAAATGGGGCATACTGATCTGGAGAGAAAAAGCTTTCCAGGGGTGGCTAGGTGGTGCAGTGAATAGAGCACCAGCACTGGAGTCAGGAGGACCTGAGTTCAAATGCAGCCTCAGACACTTCACACACACACACACACACACACCCTAGCCGTGTGACCTTGGGCAAGTCACTTAACCCCAACTGCCCTCAAAAAAAAAAAAGAAAGAAAAGAAAAAGCTTCCCCTATTTCATGAGTTAAAGATTGCTCTATATAGATCCTCCAACCAACAAGGAATACTCTGAAATGTGCCCAGCTTTGGTCAAACTCTTGAGTAATGAACCTGGGACATATCCTAGATCATATCCTATTAATTACTTAAATATTTATTGAGTGCCTACTATATGTGGAACACTATACTAGGTACTGAAACACAAGAATAAATAAACCTTATTCCTGCCCGTTGGGAGTTTACAATGCAGTGGAAGTTAAGAATCAATTTACCGATCAACAGATATTAATTAAAAACCCACTTATTATGTGCAAGGAATTTTGCTAGATACTGGGGAAACAAAGGCAAAAATGAAATAGTTTCTGCTCTTAAAGAGCATACATTCCATAGTGGAAATAATATATATGTCTATGCAAATATATATATACACACATATGTATATAAATATCTATATGTCTCTATCATCTACCTATCTATCTATCTATCCATACACACACACACACACACACACATACACACACACACACACACACACACACACTAAATGCAAAGTAATTTTTTTTTTTCCAGCAAGGGAAGCTTTAATAGCTGGGGGAATGAGGAAGAGACAAATACATAAATAAAGGTAAAACAAAGTAGAGAGCTACAAATAAAGTCCTTTGATTATTCAAAGGTCAAAGCCTGCTTTCTATGGGGATAGGGCTAAAATCTGGTGACTGGGGAAAATACACAGAGCTTGAAGGAAATAGGAGGGTGTGGCTCAAGTCATAACTGAAAGAAAATGTAAACAGAATGCTGTGCCCAGCTGAGCCAGAGTCTGCCAGGAACTAAATTCAAAGGACTAGGCGTGAAGGTGGTCCAAAGGGCTAGGCAGTAATCCAGATTCAAGAGGAAATAAGCACAGAGTAGGGCAGGAAAAATATATGAAGGGAGGAGCACCCGGAAATGGTGTGGGTGGCAGGTGCTGACCACACACCCTCCTTGTTTGTAGAGGGAACTGGAATGCCTGGGACAATCAAAGCTACTTGGTATCTTGCAGGATGATTTGAATTCTACTGATAGAGATGTCAGAAACCCTGAGAAAGTCTATGAAATGACTCCTTCATTGGTTGGTATAGGGAGATCCCAAACTTTCTCTTTCTCTATGGTTGAACTAGAACCTTTGGGACTGCTTCTAATGGTAAAAGATTCTCCAAGCCTCCTTTGAGAACATCTCATTGAATTTGACCAGAACTTTAGACATTTTAGTGAATTAGCTGATTATGTATAGTTTGTTGTTGTTTGACACACTTCTCTTTTAGTCCTCAATCAAGTTTCAGACCTAATAAATAATTTAACACATTTGTCTCTTTAAAAAAATAATTTTATTCAAATTTTAAAATATTTGTCTCTTGTACTTCTAGGTCACACTTGAGCTCAATGGCAATGTAGTGGGAAGAGTGCTAGACCCAGAGTCCTGGACCTGGATTCAAGTCCTATCTCTGCCTCTTACTATCTGTGTGACCTTAAGCAAGTCACTTAACCTGAATCTCTCAGTTCCTTATCTGCAAAGCAAGAGGAGAGTTGGAATAGATGACGTTGGACAAGTCACTTAATATTGCTGGATCTAACTTTACTTATCTATATAACGAAGTGGTTGGATTAGAGGTCTTGGGAGGCCCCCTTCCAACTCTAGATCTGTGATCTTATAATTCTAGGACCTCTAAGGTTCCTCCCAACTCTTAAATCGATGATCCTTTGATATTAATTTCTCCAATTCAATGTTATTACATCATTTCCATTGCTCTCAATTTCAGGGTTAGTGAGTGAAACAATAAAACAAAACTGTGAAAGCAGAATCCCACCAAAACACTGAACCAAGGACACAGAGAGTCTCACAGTCACACAAGGGAACAGCCAAATGAAGAACTGTCATTTGGATCAATCTGTGATCCAGAAGGCTGAAACCCATGGTTGTGGTTGTTGTTATTTAGTTAATTAGTTGTGTCCAACTCTCTGTGACCCCATTTGGAGTTTTCTTGGTAAAGATACTGAAGTGGTTTGCCATTTCCTTCTCCAACAATAGATGAGGAAACTGAGGCAGACAGGGTTAAGTGACTTTCCCAAGGTCATGCAATGAGTAAGAGTCTGAGGCTGGATTTGAACTCAGGAAGAGGAATCTTCCTCACTCCAGGCTTAGTACTCTACTTTACCACCTAGCTGCCCCTTGAATCCCATGATGGCTCTAAGGAAACAGGATTTATTGAAACCAACTATGTGAAAGCTTTTAAGGAGGCAGCATGAAGTAGTGTAAAGAGTAAAAGATTTGGGGTCAAAAGACCAGGATTCATACCCTACCTTTACAATGACTATTTCTGTGACTGGGAAAATAATTTAAACTCTTTGGACCTGGATTTTCTTTATTTATAAAATGAAAGGGAACGTGAGTAGACAGCCTCTACTATACATTTAAGCTCTAATATTTTATGGTACTATAATCTATGATCCTTTGCAACTATGCTGAACTCCTAGGCTACACCCAGTAAACGGTAATCTCAAAGTAGATCTCTGAAGCAGTCTTCACCACCACACCCACCTCCTTACTCTTTTGGCAAGGAGGGGAGGATGACCAGGAATAGCTCCACCCTTTGAAGGGACCACTGGTTAAGGAATACCACTGGTAAAGGAACACCACTGGCAGCCACCCTCCCCTTAAAACATATACTCTCACAAAACTCCTTCCCCTTCCTCAGCCCTTACCCTTCACTCCCCACATCCCACTGAATGTCATAAGACTTTGAGAAAATAAAAAATAACTTATTAGGAAAGGACTTGGGCTCCTGGACCTAGGAATTTATTTTTATTTTATTTTATTTTCAAACAAAGACCAGCCTTCTTTCCCTCCCACATCCCTCACCCTACCCCCAACTGAGAAATCAAGAAAAACAAAACTCCTTTTACAAACATGTGTAGTCTAGCAAAACAAAATTTCTCATTGGCCATTTGACCTAAGAATCTGAGCAAATTCAGTTGAACTTCAAATAAGCCTTCACATGTTTAAAGGATGAACTAAAATCAACACAACTTCCAGGCTTCACCCAATGTTCATTAAAGCCTCCAGCTAGCTTACTCCGTGGGAATTGCCTTAATTGTCTTAAACAGGATATTATAAATTAATTGGATTTTTTTTTCTTTGTGGGTCAGATGAGCTGATCTCATTTTGAGGAGAGGTACATTTTTTTTCCCTCTAGCTTCTATTTGTAGAATGAGCAGGCTTAAGTAGACCAACACAGTCAAGGAGAGGATTTTACATATATAGAGAGAGTGGCAGCTAATATTTCCTTTCAAAGAGCTTATTATCCACTCAGCATTGGGACTTGCCCTGGGGTGGAATTGCCTGGATTGGAGGGTGAGTCAATCCTCACCTCAACCCTCTATTTCTAGCTGGCCCCAAACCTCCAGACAATGTTTCATCCCATCTAGCTATGTGCCAGGACAGCAGGGTCTCACCAGCTTAGGCATCTTGCCATCTGCCCTGATGCCAAACATACCTCTTCCCCTGTTCTCTCCCCATCTACTTCCCTTGTTTACACCTCTTCGTGCTCAGGAAACAATAATCAAATTACTATTACCATTGCTCCTGAAAAAAGGTGTGATAATCATAAGATCATAGATTTAGACCTTAGAGATCGACCCTCTCATTTTATAGATGAGGAAACTGAGGCAGGATGACTCGCCCAGGATCAGAGAGCCAGTAACTGAGGCAAGATATGAACCCATCTTTCAAGAAAGGAGCCCTATCTACTCTGCCATTATCACTCTCAATCTATTGACTCTAGTTCTACTCACAGTCCCTGTGATAGCCTAAACCAACTCCCATCTCTCCACTGACTAGAACTTCTCTCTATAATGCTATATCCCCTGAGAAGAATGTAAACTCTTCCATATCAGAGATGTTTTCTATTTGTCTCCCCAGCACCTAGCAACTGGCCGATACATAATAAAGGTTTACCTAATGTTTGTTGATTGATTAATACATTGAAAATACTGTATTTAAAGCATTCAGTCAACACAGGAACTATGAAAGTTCACCCTCAGTCTTTGTAGAGATCACCTCTTAGAGATAGCTGAGTTTCAGTCTGGATCTGGTCCCTCTGTAGATCCTACCAGATGAGAAAACTATCAAAACAGCTGGAGAAAAAGTGGACCTGGAAGGTCTTCTCACATTTCACAGAGGCATAGCACAACTACCACAACAAGCCCAAGAGGATCCAAATGAATTTAAACCAACATCTGCATAACATCCCACTATGTTAATAGGCAAGATGTTAGTATTCCTGGGCAAATCTGTCTGCTGAAGAGCAGGATGCATGTGGCAAAGAATATGGGGTAAATTTTTTCCATATGTTTGCTAAATCTTTCAGGGCCTGAAACTTGTTTTTTTGAAATGCAATTTACTTGAAAATGGATCAGGCTCTCATTTGGTTTCTCTTGCTGCCTGTAATTCTCAAGGTGCTGGCATTGAGAGGCATAGCTTCCAGGAATGAAGAGGTGATAGTCTCTCTGCACTCTGTCTTGGTCAGACCACATCTGAAGTATTGTGTTCATTTCTGGGAGTCACAATTTAAAGACACTAACAAGCTACAGAGTGTCCAGGGGGAAATAATCAGAGTAGTAAAAGACCTCAAATCCATGTCATATGATGATATATTGAAGGAACTAGTGAAAAGGAAAAGAGAGGAGAAAATGAGAGGAGGAAAGGGAAGGAGAAGGGAAAGAGGAGAGGAGGGGAGGGGAGGGAGGGGAGGAAAAGAAGAGGAGGAAAGGTGAGGGAGGGAAAGGGAAGCTTGGGGGAGATATTATTGGTCTTCAAGTATTTTAGAGACTCAGATATGAAAGAAGAATTAGACTTATTCTCATTGTCTATAGACAGACCTGGAGAAATGGGCAGAAGTTTTGTTGTTCAGTTATTCAGTCATATCAAACTCTTAGTGACCCCATGGAGCATAGCACACCAGACCCTTCTATCCTCCACTATCTCTCAGAGTCTGTCCAAGTTCATGTTTATTGTTCCCATGATACTATCTATTCACCTCATCCTCTGCTGTCCCCTTTTCCTTTTGCCTTCAATGTTTTCCAACATCAGGGTGGAAGTTGCAAAGAGGAAAACTGAGGTTGGATGTCAGGAAGAATTTCTTAGCAATTAAAGCTGTCTAAAAGTTGAATGACTACCTTGGGTGAGTCTTACTTCATTGGAGATCTTCAACTGAAGGCTAGATGAGCATTTGTCAAGTATGTTGTGATGGGAATTTCTTTCTACCTTCCAACTCTAAAATTCTGTAATATTAAGCACTGACCTGGATCCAGCCTAATCAATACAATATATCAGTTAGGTAGCATATATCTATGTAACAGTGAGTGCTGGGTCTGAAGTCAGGAAGACTTGAGTTCAAATCCCACATGAGACACCTACTAGCTGTGTGATCCTTTTGTTTACTTTAGTTTCCTCAGTTATAAAATAGGGATAATAAAAGCACCAACCTCATAGGATTGTTGCAAGAATCAAATAAGATAATATTTGTAAAAGTGCTTAGTATAGTTTCTGGAACATATTAAATGCTTAGTAAATGATTATTATTAAAGAGAATATAGCTCTTCTGCTATAATTTAATCAGAACACATAGGTACGCTATTGTCACTGGCATTAACTGTTAGCATTTATTAAAAATAAATATATACATGATGAATCTCTCAGTATGTAAAATAGATTAATTTCAGCAAAGTTGGCTATAAATGAAGTAGGGCTTGGGAAACTTAAATCATTAATGCCAGGGAATGCTTAGTTCCTCCATTCTATTCAAGAGGTAGTAGGAAGTATGTTGAATAATTTCAATATTCTCAGTATTCAGTAACCTCCAAATGTCTTTTTAGGGCTTAAGAAACAAATGGAGAAAAAATGAGGTGTTTCATCAAGCTTTCTTGATCCACATGAAAGATGAAAAGAAATGAGAAACATGCTCCCTGGGAATCTAGGGAACAGAGGACATTAGGTTTGGAGTTATCTTGTCTCCCTTGTTAATTATTATGTAGAACAGCGTGGAGACAGGGTATGATTCTTGGGCAGTTAGGTGATGCAGTGGATAGAGTGCCAGGTCTGGAAGATTTGCGACCTGTTCTTTCAGGAGAAACTTCTGACTTTGGGCCCCAGTGTCCTTGACTACTTCTCCCAAACCATTTATTTCATGAAATTCCAACTATGCTTCATTTGCTCCCTTTTCTTAGGCCATCTCCTCCCTGGCCTCACCAATGACCTTGCTGTCATGAGTACCTTTTCCTTCTCTCCAGTTCTGGAATAGTGAACCAGAATGAACTCTACTATGGTGCAGGCAAGAAATGGGTCAATCCACAACCCTATATCCTCATTCACCACCTCTGTAACTTTGTCTTTAAAATACACTTTTTCTTGGATTTTTTTTTTTTTGCTATATACTTACAAGGGGAGTTGGTAATAACACACTGGGTGGTTTCACATGGCTAATATTTATACAACATATAATGAAGTTTCTAGATTTTCTAGATGAAAACAATGAGTCCAAGAACTGAGACACACTCCAAAATATTCATAGGTCTTTTACACAAAAACCTCTGACCCAAAGGTTGTATAAAGCTAAATTATACTTAATCCATCTTATTTTCCTACCAAAATGTTTAGCATAGTGATTTGCATATAGTAGGTGCTTAATGAATATTCATTGAGTTTGTTGAGTTGCAGGAGAAATTAGGAAAACCCAGTGAGCTAATAGAGGTGATAGAGAATAGGGCTGGGACTGAAGAAATAGGATTTGGGGAAGGAGATCAAGGGAATGTCCAGATTGGGGGAGGGGGAGCAGTCCATACTCTCCTCAAAAGCCATCTCTGAGGTTATTTACTTCACTTCATTCACTTCCTAGATCACCTCAACCACCTTCCCACACTGGAAATTCTCTCAGCGCCTAGGGCCTTCTTACACTGGAACCTCTCTCCACTGCAGCCCCCTCTTTTGTCATTGGCAAGTTCCTCCTGGGGCCATTTTGAGGAGGGGCCCAGGCCAATCATCCCTCTGTTCCTGGCTGTGTTTCTGATTCTTTGAATTTTACCACCATTCTCACTCTGGAAATTTCCCTCAACATCTAGGACTTTTTTTCACCCTGGAATATCCCTCAACTCTGAATGCTGGAGAAATGATGGGAGGAGTATCTGGGACTGCTAGTGCTAGACCTTTTTACAAGCTATTCTAGAACCAATAAGGTCACTTGGAAGTGGTAGTAAGATTGTCTGATGCCATAGCTGTCCCTACAGCTGGTCTTTGTAACTATATAGCTTTTAACATACAAAATGGGATATCTTTTTCTTCAGTTAATGGTATTTGGGTAACTTTCACCAAATCATTCCATGCTTTACTGATTCCATGACACTGAAATTCTATTTCAATTTGACACATAGTAGGGAAGAATATAATACTAAGAAAATAAGAGGGCACGTTGCTCTAGGCTTCTAGTGGTCATCCTGAAGAGCAAATAATGGCACAAGTATTAGATCAAAACAGAGGATGTAGAGCTAGAAAGAAAGAGAGAGAGAGAGAGAGAGAGAGAGAGAGAGAGAGAGAGAGAGAGAGAATGATGGGAAAGGAGGTGGGTTTAGAAAGTGAGAACAATGCCTGGGGCATTCCTGGGAGGACTCTGAGACCTTATCTCCAAACTACATTATCAGTACAAGTTTAAAGCTGAGTAGCAGAATAATCTTGACTCTATATTTCTTGCCTCTATACCCATGATAGATAATTCAGCCTAGATAAATAAAGGGATTTTTTCATAGGCATCTTTGATGATTTTCTCTCTTTCTGTTTGAAATATTAAGAAAACTGGGAGTTTTCCTTTGCTGCCCTTATACATTATAAGCCAGGAGAATGCAGAATGGGTCTGTGGAAGGTCAGATTTTATCCAGAGTGGCTATTTGCCCTTTTGATCTGTTGTTCTCAGACCCCAGTGACCTCAAGTATGGAATCATTTCTGCCACTTTTACTAATAAATGTCTGACCCTTTGTGGTGTTTCCAGGAGTCCAATAACTCAGCCTGCACTTTGCTCCACATATTCAGTGCTGCCCAAAACCCCTGTGCCATTTGATGCAAAGGGGGCTATGCCTGTGACGCACAGAAAATGGATTCTTTTTTCTCATATTTTCAAAGCCAAGGCATGACTTCATAAAGGGCAAAATGTGCCAGGCCTATTTGTTTTCCCTTTATGCTAGAAGGTCAAGCTATGTAGGGAAAAGAGAAAATATAGACAGTTTATCTAGATAGGAGTAAGGATTTCAATTCTATCTTACAGGCATTCTCATCATCCACCTTTGAATATAGAGCTTAGGATCATATAGAAACTATTAGATTGGTAGGACTATCCTGGCAGGAGGGTTCTTAGGGAAAGCTGTCAATATTCTAAGCTCAATCTGGGAAGTATCCCTTCTCAGTGGTCGGTCAGAGGGAAACTGTTATGTGATGTCATTGTCATGGACTTGGGAAGAGCTATAGAAAGAACAATTACTAACTTTGTAGAAAACAAATTGGAAAGCACAGCTAACAAGTTAGATGTAAGGGAAAGAATTCCCATCTGTCAGAAATTACTTTGTATATATTGCTACTTGTCTGTGTACATTTTTTCCCCAATAGACTATAAGCTCTTTGAGGGTAGGGCATATTTCTTGACTTTGTATTCCATTGCCTCACACATCCCATGGTACATAATAAGTGCTTAATAAAATGCTCATTATTTTATTGGATTGAAAATGGCCTTGAAAAATTAGAAAGATGATCCATAAAGAGCAAGATGTTAGTTATTCAGTTATTCAGCACAGTACCATCCAAAAGGACAAAAAACCAAGCACAGATACAGGATGGTAACTGAATGACTACTAATAACAACTGACATTTAGATAGTACCTCAAGATTTACAAAAAGGCTTTACCTATGTTATTTCATCATACTAAACTGACTTATAACTAAACTCAAGTACAACAGAAAATTATTTGTACTCATAATGGTTGGTCCACAAACAGAAGTCAGTAAGAATTAGTGAGGTGTTTTAGGGGACTCCAGACCTATTATTTCATTGGTGTAGAAAACTCCCATTGTGGAAATTTCTTCCATTGATGCAGGCCAGTAATATATCCATAAAGTTTTGTCTTAGAGTTTCCTGGGACACTGAAAGATTAAAGGACTTGGCTGTGATCGTGGTGCTAGTATGTATCAGGAATAGGACTTTCTGACTTTTAGGCCAGTCAGATATATTTTTAAAAATAATATATTAAAAAGAATATGACAAAGAAATAAGGACAAAAAAATCCCTTTGCTATGTTTGGCATTACTTGGGTCCTCAGTTTTGATAGCTACTCTTTAAGAGAATAAATAACACAAAGAAAATAAAAAGCAATGATTAAAGGAATAGAAAATACTGCTTATTTGGAAAAGTAAACACATTTCATATTTGGAAAAATGTCACTACAAAGGGGATACTTACTAGCTTTCCAGAGAAAATGAACTAAAATTGCACTCAAAATGTGGCTAGATAGAAAGAATTCTTTTTGGTAAGGATGATCAAACAAGGACAGGCAAAAGAAAGCAGGTATGGAATCCCATCTGTAGAAATCTTTTAAAAAATCAAATATGAAAACATTTGCTTTGGATGGTGAAGATACAGACATTGAAGAGAACAGGACCAGTCTACCTTCTGAGTTCCATTCAAGTTCAAGGACTCTATGAGTATTTAATTGTTTCATTCTACTGACAGGGAAAATGTTGGCCAAGACCAGCATGGTTTCCTCCTTTATTTACAAGACTTGCCTAAGAGGGTGGATCTTGGTTTTAGCATTTCATTCAAAGGGCGGAGCTTGGCTATGACTGATACAGAAGCTTTAATTCTAGGCCAGAGGTCCTGCTGCGCTTTTGCAGTTGTTTAGAAAAACTAAATGGTCTTTACAACTTGGGACAAGGAAACAAAAGTAGGGCAGGCACTAGGAGAACTTGACAGAGGAGCATTTCACAAATAATTAGCAGCTAATTTTAGCTGATCAGCTTACCTTTTTTCTTTCCCCATTATCCAGTCAGATCAAGTCCTAGAGTGGTAGAATTTCACTTTAGAAAAGAGGTCCATTTTAAAAGATTATTTAAGATCCAGGAACAACTTGTTTGTTGGAGTACCCAGCCCCCAGCCTTGAGAATGCCGCCTTTTTCATCTGCCTTTATCTCTCCGTTCAAATAAATCTAACAAACATTTATTAAATATCTACTATTGTAGGGCACTGTCCTCAATGCTGTTTGCTATGTGGATATGGTATTTATTTAGAACTGATCTACTGTCCTTCCCCCACCCCCACCCCCATGTCCAAAAGGGTAAAGGTAGCTTGCAAAATTATACATGATGGGGGCAGCTAGGTGGCGCAGTGAGTAGAGCGAAGGGCCTGAGTTCAGATCCGGCCTCAGACACTTAACGCACACACAAATAAAAACCTAGCCGTGTGGCCTTGGGCAAGTTACTTAACCCCAATTGCCCTCTAAAAAAAAATTATACATGATGTAAGATCTGACAATTCATAATGAACGCAGTTAGAGGCCATTTAAAGCGAGTAGATATCACTAGGTCCCTGACATGAGCTGATCATTACATTTAGACACTTAATTTACCTTTGAGGCTCTTTGTAATCTAAGTAAAGCAAAAAACAAAACAAAACAAAACAAAACTTTGGGTTACATAGTATTCATTGTCAGAAAAAAGAAACAATTATTTCTGCTACTCCACTCAAGGGTGGGAATGTATCGTGTGGGTCCTTGGATAAGGGGTATTGGGTAGCAGACTGGACAATGCCTTCCACAATGGCTTGGTGAAAGATACAGAAACACTGTTCAAATGAATGCTCCTTTATCAACTCTCAAGGCTGAGGACATCACATTAAATCATATCATCACATCTCTGAATCTCAGTTGAATAGAGCCTCTAATACCCTCTAGTCCAATGTTGAAGCTGTTTCTTTGTATCCATGTGTTTCTCTCAGCTGTGCCTTGAAGTCTCTTAACTGCTGCGTGTGTCTTCTGAGTAGCTTCTTGCTAGGTTCCCTGGCTATGGGGGAAGAGGAGGGGAAAATCCCCTCCTCCCCTCTGCTAAAAGGTAAGAGTTGGATCCTTTGCCCATTGCTGGCTCCTACCTCAATTCCTCAGACTGTGACTTTGAAGGTTTACTGGGCTGTGCCTAATCATTCTTTGTCCAGTGAAGATGCTCCTTTTATCTTAATTTCCTGGTTCAGCTAAAACCCATCTTCTACATCAGTGGTGTCAGACAAATCAAAACAAGGACTACAAAACCTTATGTAAGGATTATATTATCATATTTTCTTGCATTTTTACTTATTTTGCTATTAGATTTCAATCTAGTTCCCAAAGTGCACAGGGTTATTATTGAGGTTCTGGCTGGTCATATTGTTTGAATGTCAAACATACGCTTGCCTAAAAGACTATTTTATGCAGAATTCACACAGGGCAAGCATTCACAGGGTGATCAGAAGAAATGATGTAAGGATACTCTTAAGGTCTCTCTTCAGAACTTTGAAATTGATTGTGTGATGTGGGAGACACTGGCACAGGACCACTCATCATGGCATGCTCTCATCAGAGAAGACATTGTGCTCTATGAGCAAAGCAGAACTGAAGTAGTTAAAAGGAAACACAAGATGAGCAAATTTAGAGAATCCATCCCAAATGTTCACATGAACTACTTGTGTCTCACCTATGGTAGAGAATTCTGGAAGCCCCTTGGTCTAACAGATAATCCCTTCTTTGCTCTCTGAGTAAAGTAAATCCAGAATGCCCTTTCCTGTATCAACACTACAAGGCTGACCAGAGCATTCTTCTGTTAATGACTACCAAGGACAAGGTGCCTTGACCAGACACTACCTTGAATAATGGGATTTTTCCTTATCTTAATATTTTATGGACATATACTATGTTGTATCTTATTAATGGTAAATTAAACACAAATATCCTGGGTTATAATTTCAATTGACACTTTGTCAGCTCCCTTATCTTATTGTATTTACAACCTATTCAATTAAGAAAATTCATTTCTCATACTATGGTTAAATATATATGGAGATCATAAATTTGAGTGACGTAGAGATTCTGAGTTGGGATTGTTTTAAAATGTATTTAAGCCTTCTCATTCCTTTAGTCAGACAGTCAGAATTCACATTCTGGCTCCATGTACATACACATTCACTAGCTTTGGTTAGCTTTAAGGGAATAAACAATATGAATTTAGGCCTGTTTGCCTCTTTTAAACAAACTTCTGGTTCAACAAACACAATGTCTGGAATATAGTTAAGAGCTTAATAAATACTTATTGACTTGACTTAGGCAGGCGACCAGGTGTCAAGCATTTCTTATGCCCTTACTATGTGTCATGCACTATGCTTAGAGTTGGGAATACAAATACAAGCAAAAATAAAGATAACTCTCCTGCCCTCAGGGAACTTGCATTCTAATGTGGGGTGGGAGGTGTCAGGAAGAAGGATACCACTTTAGAAGGAACTAAAAAGTGGAGAGGGGTTAGAATTGATAGCAAAGTCTGGAGAGTCAGAGGCATAGCCAGAAGGAAGATGAAGCATGGACATCCTGAGTCTGTTCTCAAAAGAGAGGCTCCAGCCCCAGAAAGAAATCACAAATGGGAAAAGAAGGTATAATGTTAATGGGAGTTGAAGATCTTCCCCACCCATTAACAGACCTCAGGCAGAACCTAACAAGAGAAGCTAGATTAGGGGAGGCTTGTTTTTCAGGAAGGCCCACACCTTTTGTTAATTAGTAATTAGGCACTGGATCACAAGGGTTGTGATGCCCTCTGACCCTGAAGAAGTATATGTGTGTGTGTATATAGATATACATATACATACATACACACATGTGTATGTATGTATATGTGTGTGTGTGTGTGTGTGTGTGTGTGTGTGTGTGTGTGTGTGTGTGTGTTTTGAGGTTAGCATTTTGCTTTGGGGCTTACTCATGGGAAGTGTGTAGTGGAATGATATAGCTAGATGAGCCATTAAGAAGCCCTCCACCCCAGCTTTGAAAATCCAGATGTTGGTGTAACTCTGGTAACTATGTATGGATGTAATGGTCAGACAGTTGAATCTATCTGTTGATCTGTGATGTTTGTATTATTTAGTCAGACTGTTAGAAGCCCTGTCTGTTGGTCTTTATGCTATTATTTCTGCTTGTAATTTCTGTATTTTGTATTTTCTCTGAAGTTTGCTCTGAATTCAGGGTGCTAACTTTTCCTCTTGAACTAAGTAAATGATATGTATATTTGATTAATGTAAGATTGTTGATCCCTTTTGAGTTGCTTTCTTTTAGAAAGCAGATTGAAGAACATGTGCTAGCAGCCATCCTGGGTATGCTAGGGTGCTTGTTGTTACAGAAGGCTATTATGGTATAAGGAGGTTCCAATGTGACAAGTACCCAGATCTTCTTTTAAGGTGGCACCCAGGACTGAATACAATACTCCAATGTAATGTGAGTAGGACGTAACTAAGTGAAGGCATGTCTGTGAGGAATGGAGATCTAAGATATAGGTGCTTTCCTTTGTGATAACTGAACTTGAAGATTATGAAAAAATGAATATTTAATGCATCTTATTCAGCAGTTAGACTGTCTTATTCAAATATCAAATTTATATGTGACCATTTCGCAGAATAATAGCCTTTTAGACTGGACCCAAGAATCAATGTACCTTTTCCAAATAGTGTTCATCTGAGCGATCCCTCCCACACTGGAATCTACCTGGGTAGTATTTGCCTCACTATAGGGTATAGGGAAAACCCTTAATCCTAAAGACTTCAGAGGATAGAGACATCCTACTCAGTCCTGCTGGTAAGTATGAATATTCAAGAATGCTATATTGCTGAGGTAAGGAGTAGCTTAAGGATAGAAAAACTTTTAAGGCTTGTCCTCAGATATACTTTGGGAAGCCAAAAGAAGATTTTTTAAAAGGCTGATTGAGGATTATTATTCTTTTTTTGCTTTTTGCTTTTTTTGGAGGGCAATTGAAGTTAAGTGACCTGCCCAGGGTCACACGGCTAGTTTTTGTGTGTGTGTGTGTGTGTGTGTGTGTGTGTGTGTGTGTGTGTGTGTGTTAAGTGTCTGAGGCCAGATTTGAACTCAGGTACTCCTGACTAGAGCTGGTGCTCTATTCACTGTGCCACCTAGCCTCCTCTTGATTTGGGATTAGACAAAGAACTCCTACTGATGGGACAGTGAACATAGAAGAGATGTGGAAATAGCTATTAGAATGTCCTTAAATTTACCCAGCACACTAGGAGAAAAGCAAGAGAGAAAATTAAGAAAAGGAAAGGCAGATTCTCTATCCTAATATTCTCAGCAGTACAGAAACATAGTATCCACAAGCATAAGGAATAAAGGCTTCATAACAGACCAAAGAAATGTACCACATAGGCCACAAGTGGCATAGATTAGCAAAAGTAGGAAGTGTTGATTTACCCACAATGGCCTGCCCTGGCCAGTTGGGAAAGAGCCTCACAGGTTGAGACCTAGATAATAGTACCAGCTATGTTGTGGCTGCAATGTGGGTAGAAAATATCTTTGAATGGGTTAACCATTTATCCAGGGTCATGTGACTAGACTCTGCTTACCTTCTAACCCTAAGAGAGGAAGGATGTCCTTAGAAATAAGAATACTGTCAGTACCATGAAGAAGGAAGTAGAGTAGGGCCTTGACTGGGAGTGGTGGTGGGGTAGGGAAGCAGTTAACTATTTCTGATAACCCTGAGGCATGCACAACCTCTCTCCTTTGGTAAAGACGCTTTCAGTTAGAACTTAAAAGCAAGAAGAAATATAATATCTAGTGTTGGAACCTATAAATTATATATTCACCATTCTCCAAGATCAAAGAAACTGTGCACTGTGGCAAGCAGGACTCTGTAGAATGTTAGTCCTTAAAGGCAAGGTCTGTCTTCTTCCTTGTATCTTCAGGGCCTAGCACAGTGCTTGGCACGTAGTAGGTGATTAATGGATGAATTGACTGATCAGGTTATAGTAGGCAAGCTCAATGGCAATTTAGGTCCTAAGATGATGTCTGCCCTTGTGGGGGAGTGTGGGTATGAGTGGGTGCTTCTGCATATGCTCTTCTGGTGTATTTAGTGACCAAAAGAGTTTGTAGTATGTGTGTTTCCCCAAAGAATGTCTTGTTTGCTTGCAGTTGGAGTGGAACACTGGTGTTCCAGGTAATATCATCAGAACTAGTTTGAGATGATACTTTCAGGCTTAATACTGAACGGCTTGTCTAAAACTACTACCTGGCCAATAGGAACCAAGAACCTGAAAATAGCAATGAAAAGGTGGTGATAAAAACATCCAATCATATTGGCTCCTTGGCTAGAGATTTCCGTGAAAATTTCCTAAACGTAGCTTTGAGACTATTTAACATCAATCAATTAACCAACTAACAAGCAATCTTCTAGGTCTTAGGGATAACAAATACAAAAATAAGATAGTCTACCCTCAGAGCTTACATTTAAATAAGAAAACAAAACACATTGGGGAATGGTGACCAAGGAAGAGATTTTATACACTTTTAATAACAAATGACTGCATGCTTTCCCCTTTGGTCTAAGTAATTATCCCTGAAAGGAACTACTAGGATCAGGCAATTCTTTAGATTCATATTTCCTATAGGTCAAGCATTGGCTGAACCATTGCAAATCTGGCATGAAAGTCTCTTCAAATTATTATGTCAGCTAATGGCTTCTTACATAAAATGATCTTTGGATGACTTTCAAATTGGTTCTAGACTCCTGAGAGACTGGTCTGCATATTAGGGCACATCAAATCAGTCTTATAGGAAACTGCATCAAGACTGAGAGAAAGATATTCTTGCCATAGGCACCAGGTAGTCCAGTGGTTAACTGAAATAAAAATGCCTGGCTCACCCTGGCTTCTAGTAAAATAATCATGCCAAGTGGCTATTTAAGAAAAGGATCTGAAACCTGGGTCACAAGAAAATTGGTCTTCTAAAAGTAAGGTTGCTAATAGATCAATGATGTTAAAATGACACAGAAAAGGGAGACAATCAGGGTTTAACTTTTCCATTCTTCTGTTACAATGCTGTGACCCTGGACAAGTCATTTAACCTCTTAGTGCTTCCAACCAGTTACAAAGAAATTGCTGGTCTGCATGGGTGGAGCAAGTTTTCACATAAGTCCAAAATACACATACACACACACATATATATATATATACACATATACATATGTGTGCATATATATGTACATATATTTAATCAAAAGGCAGAATGAGATTAAGAAAGGCATAGCATAAAAAACAGAGACAGTAAAGTAGAACAACCCTTAGGGGAAAAAAAACACAAAGAGGGAAGGATGATTAGATTATTGTTAGCAGATGACAAGAGTGTCATTGGATGAGATTCCACAAATAGATCTGAGAAAAATTGTGAGGCAAATTTAAGTATGATGTTAGGGAAAAAAAATTCTATCAGAGCTGTTCAAAAGTGGAATAGTTTCTCTTGGATGATGGTGAAGTCTCTCAGTTGAAGGTCATCAACTAGGAGTTAGATGATCACTTGTTAGGCATGTCATAGTAGAGATTTCTTTAGGGTATTGGTTAGATAGATTAGATAATAATATTATAGATTAGACAATAATAATAATCCTAATAGTATTATGTGGTAATTTAAGGTTTGCAAAGCACCTTACATTTATAGATATTTTCTTATGTGAGTCCCTTTCCAACTCTAAAATTCTATGAGTCTAATTCTGAGGACATAAGGACAGATCAAATGGACCTTTGATCAGAGAGAAAAATATCATGGGATTCTACATTGGGAGAGTATGGATTAAAACCTGCGACCTGAATGTGCATCATTTTGCTTTTAATTGTCTTAAACCTATATGAAAAGACTCCTATTTACTTGAAAAGAGACGAGTAAAGGATTTAAAGAGCTCTTCTTTTAAAGTCTTCCACACAGGATTTCAGCACATAGACTCATAGGATAATGGGATTTAGAATTGGAAGGGAGCTTATTGTCCACCTAGGCCAACTCCTTCATTTTACAGATGTAGACACTGATGCTCATAGTCACCTAATAGGAAGTATCAGGGCCAGGATTTTAAAATTCCTTCATGGAATAGCTGGAATTTTGAATGGCCAGGATATGTTACAGGTTTCATTGCCTTATGGGGCTCCAAAAGGGAATCTAGAATTCTAACTAGGCTTTAGTATTTGCATTTGGCTTTGGATTAAGTCAGAGAGAGAAATAACCAAATAGGGACAGAGTAGCCAGATCAATCAATCAGCAAACATTTATTAAGCACTTATTATGTGCCAATTGAGGCAGCTAGGTGACTCAGTGGATGTAGTGCTGGGCCTGGAATCATGAAGACTTAACTTCAAATCTGACCTCAGACATTTACTATCTGTGTGACCCTAGACATGTCACTTAACCTCTATTTGCCTTACTTCAGTGGAGAAGGAAATGGCAAACCAATGCAGTACCTTCTCCAAGAAAACTGAAATGAACAGTATGATCTATAAGATCATAAAGAGTTGGACACAAGTTAACTGTGCTAATCACTGGGAATGGAAAAGAAAAAACAAAACTAAAATCCCTTGTCTGGAAGCTAACAGTCTAGTGTTGGTAGTGGTAGTGGAAACAACATACACATAAATCAGTTAATACAAGATAAATATAGATTAGATGGAAAATAGTCTTAGGAGAGAAGCACTAGCAATTGGGTGGAGGGGGAAGGAAGGACTCAAAAAGAAAAATATCACTTGAACAAACTTAAATCTCCTTCTTAAAGGAAACCAAGGATTCTGAGAGGTGGGTGTTAGAAGCATTCTAGGAGAGAATTCCAGGCATGGGGAACAGCCAGTGTACACACATGGAGACAGTGAGTAGAGAGAAGCAAACATATACAAGGAGTGTTGTAGAGGAAAAAAATGACGAGACTTGGCACCTAATTGGATGTGTGGAAAGGTCCAGAGAGTACTTGAAGATGACACTGAACTTGTGAACCTGGGTAAGTGGGAGAAGAGTGATGGAACAGAGAAGCTCGGGAAAAAAGGCAGTTGTGGGGGAAAGCACTGAGTTCTGTTTTGGATATGTTAATAATTTGTTAGGAATGATTCTGACACCAACCAACTTTTCCTGTATTTTCAAAAAGGGAAGGGCATTGGAGAGTACTGAACAGCAACACCAAAAACCAACAACCTTGTTTTAAAAGGACATCAGTTTATTTAGGTCCATCTGAGTCTCTCCCTCTGCCCTAAAATTAGTTTTGTGTGATCCTTTGGTCCTCTTGACTCCAGGGCTGGCGCTCCATTCACTGTGCCACCTAGCTGCCCCACATCCTTTGGAGATGAGGGAAGAGGCTTCTCACTAACTTCTTATTAAGTTGCTGAAAAAGATTGGTTGGGGGGCTTGATTGATGGCAAAAGGCTGACAATTTGAAACAGAGATTTTTAAATTCTTGGATATCTTCATCTTGAGACACGTGAATTCTAGATATGAGGAAACAGCATTATCCTGGGAGTTCTCCAGTGCTATCTTTGGGTCTGGCCTTAATTGTTCTCTTGAGAGGGAATTTTTTACCTGAAATTCAGGATTCCCAAGAGCCCTATTTCTGGATGGAGACCTTTAACCTTCCTGTAGGAGATAGACCTTTAAGAGAGCTATCTGGATCTAGAGCAGAAGATACATTTAGAGTGTGTTAAGGGGCCCTCCTTCTGGGTATCGATTCTCTTCCCTCTCCCCCTTGCAGTAATGTGACCTGTTCTCCCACCCAAAAATAAAACCAACAAAATTAAATAGATAAAAAAATAAGAGCAAAACAGAATTCTCAGAGCCTTCTAAATTCATATAGCCGGAGAGCATCTACTATATTGGCTTCTAAAAGTTCAAAGCTACAGGAGTTAGTGAAGGGATCTGGTTCCTTGGTGCAACTTGAGGAGTGAATATTTGATTTCTTAGAAGGGCACAGAGGGTGAATTGAAACTTCAGGCCAAAGTGAGCACCCCAGGCTGAGGATCTCAAGTAGAGACATAAACAGAGAGCCCTTTACACCTAGGTGATAAATAGACCTTCAGATTATATCTGAGATGGAAGGGGGCAACTATACTAAGCAGGAGAAAATGGTTCAACAGCTAGGTAGTTTCTGGCAAACACTAAAATGTCCCTCTCACTTCCACTTCATGCTGGAGGTTCCTGCATTTCAAACTTGAAACCTAGAACTTTAGAACGGAAAGCAACATACATCTAGTTAGCAGAAATTCTTGAACTAGACCTCTAATCATTTTCTTCTTCCTAGTTCTTGATTTTCAATTCCAATGATGCCTCTCTGAGAGGGAAAGTAATGAGCCACATTTGGTCAGGCTAGAAGATCTAAAGAGGCAGCTAGATGGCTTAGTGGATAGATTAGAGACCTGGACCTCAAATCAGGAAGTCCTGAGTTCAAATCCAGTTCTTGGCCCTTATTAGCTGTGTGACCCTGGGCAAGTCACTTAAGTGCTGTTTGCCTTAATCTACTGGAGAAGAAAATAGTAAATCATTCCAGTCGCTTTGCCAAGAAAACCCCATGGATAATGCTGGCACACTATGGTCCATGGGGTCACCGTGTCAGCTACAACTACGCAACTGAAGAACAGTAACAAAAAGATTTAGCCTCATGCAAAATATCCCATGTGTGCTTATAATAAAACATGCATTTTTACAAAGGCTTGAAGGTGATCAATCTTCTTGCAAATGAATTAGTTACAGGAATGTATTGCAGTGGCACTGGGTCAGTGGTAGGAAGTTGTCATACTTTTAGTGGAAAGAATAACTGAATTAGAGTAAGAAAGCCCAAGAGAGTCGTCTTGGCTCTGTCACTTACTGTGTGATCTTGGGCAAGTCATGGGTAATCTCTGAGCCCTACTTTCCTCTTTTGTAGAATCACAATAATACACAACTTTTCTCATAAGATTGTTATGATTAATGTTCTTTATAAATCATAAAATGAAATATGAATTTGTGCTATTAGTAATATGTTAATGATTATTATTATCATTATTATAACTAAGTACAGATGATTAAACCAGATACTGAGGAGAGGACAGGCAGGAAGAAGCAGAAAGAGAAGACGTGACCCCTGTTCTTTTTTTTTTTTTTAAGTAATTGGGGTTAAGTAACTTGCTCAAGGTTACACGGCTAGTCATTATTTATGTGTGGGTGCTCATTTTCTGAGGCCGGATTTGATCTCGGGTCATCCCAACTCCGAGGCCGGCGCTCTTACTCACTGCGCCACCTAGCCGCCCCTTTAGGGCAATTGGGGTTAAGTAACTTGCCCAAGGTCACACGGCTAGGTTTTTGTTTGTGTGGGTTAAGTGTCTGAGGCCGGATCCAAACTCAGGTCCTTCTGACTCCAGGGCCGGCGCTCTACTACTCACTGTGCCACCTAGCTGCCCCTAATGACCCCTGTTCTTAAGGAACTTACAAAGAGCAGGTCATTGGTTGCCGGCACAAAATACAAGTAAAAATTATGTCAGGGAGAAGATGGGAGGCTAGAGTCTAACCACACTGTGTATGAGGCTTTATATAATACAATTCTTTATATAGTAGTGGTTAAGTGACTCAGAACAGCCTTCTTTATCCTATGGAGATTTGCTATTAACATGCCAGGTGAATCATTTAACATAGGCACAAATTTCTCTGAAGGCTTATGTGTGTCATTAATTAGCAAGTCTTTAATAGGTACTAGGCATACAAAAAGAAGACTGCTCTCAAGGATCAGACATTCTAACAGGGAGTCAACATGGCTATGCCTAAGAAAACACAGAATAGGCTTGTGCTGATTTTGGGGGAGGATATCAGCAGAGAAAGTGCTCAGGTAAAGTCTCAGGCAGAGAATGGAACTTGGGCCATCTTAAAGGAGAATAAGGATTTTAAGAGGTAGAGGTGAGAAGGGAGTATGTTCTAAACATGTGGGACAGCTAATGAAAGGCCATATGATACAATATAGTGTGTGAGGAATAGTAAGATAGAGCCATTTGATTGGAGCATAGGGAACTTGAGGAGTAAAATGTGATGTCTACAAAGGTAGGTTGAGTGGGGTTAGGTTTTGAAGGGATCTAAATGTCAAACAGAGACGTTTATATTTGGTTAATGACAGGGGTTTGGACTCTAACATCTAATATACTGTGTGGCATAGGAAGAGAGGAAAATAACATTCAAGAAAATTAAATCCAGAAGAACAGCTGGACTAGACCAAATACAGAGAAAAAACCTGAACTGGAGATGAAAATGTTGGGAAAAGAAAGTGAAATCTATTTTCATGAGATCTGATGTAACTACTCCTTCTGGACTCACTCCCCCAACTCAAACTGACACTGGCAGATTGGGTCCCCAAACTACTGATAGCCTCAGTATTCTAGGAGTTACTCTGTAGGGAAGTATCCTGATCATAGCTTATGAGCCTCTGCTGCGGTTACTTTCCTTAGCCATTAGCTAATATTAACAGAAGCAAGAGCAGTAGTTATGAAGCATTTTCCCCTTATCCAGATTGCACTCTCCCACAAATATATAGAGAATCCAAGAAAGGAAGGGTGCATATAGCGTAAAGTACAATAATAGTGAGGCACATGTATAGGGAACTATACATATCTTACATAGGAAGCAGCTAGGTGACTCAGTGGATAGAATGCTGGACCTGGAATCAGAAAGAACTGAGTTCAAAGTCAGTCTCGAACACTTACTAGCTGTGTGACTGCAGGAAAGTGACTTAACCTAAAAACTAATTTTGTTTGACCCTGGGCAAATTACTTAACCTCTGTTTGCCTTAATATACTGGAGAAGGAAATGACAAACCACTCCATTATCTTTGCCAAGAAAACCCCATGGACAGTATGGTCCATGGGATCACAAAGAGTTGGACATGACTGAATGATTGAACAACATATTTCTTATATTTATATAGTTGTTTGCATGCCTTTTCACCCATTAAAATATGAGCTCCTTGAAGACAGGGACCATGTTTTTGTATCCCCAATAACTGGCACTTAGTAAATATTTTCAAAAAGTGTTTCCTGACTGACATAACCGTGACAGCTCACAACTCCACAGATACAGGGTTTTGATGTCCTTTCTTTCTCCTGAGGGTCCTCTTGAAGTTTGCTGTGGGGCAGTGAGAGATGATTTGCTCAGCTGGGCTGGTTCCTTAAAGGACATGTCATGTCATCAGGATGAGTTCATCCAGGGTTAGACTGCATCAGGCAAGTCACTTGACTGTGGAAACGGTTCTTCTAAGTGCTAGGTTGGTACTGGACTGAACCAGATAGATTGTTTGGTTGTTTACATCAGCTGCCAGAGTGGGCCAGGTGGACTATTCACCCATTGAACTCTTTACATGGTACAGCATTTTATGGACACATTGATCTTGACTCCCTGTTATGATAATTTCAGTATATTACTTTCAAAGCTGTCTTGCTCATTTGTGTTTCCTTTTGAACTTCCTTTGGTTCACTTCTGCAAATTTTAAGAATTGCTTCAACAATCATATTTCCTTAAAAAAAATTTTTTGACAATACTATTGCTAGCCCTTCTCTCCCCATTTTGAAATTAAAAAAGGAAAAAAAAACCACAAAATCCTTTTAAAATATGCATAATCACACAAAAATGGATACATTGGCCATGTCTAAAAATGTATGTCTTGTTCTGGAGCTTCACTTCATCAAGTTGTGGGTCACATGCTTCATCAGCAACTGTCTAAAGTCATGGTTGGTCATTTCTTTTCTTTTTTTTTGGTTGATCATTTCCTTGACCAAATTTCTTGAGTCTTTAAGTCCTTCAAAGTGGGTTTTCTTTGCAATTTTATTTCTGCTCACTTCATTCTTTATCAGTTTATATATCTTCCTAGTTTTCTCTAATTCTTTCCCTGCTATCATTTCTTATGGTACAATACTATTATATTATATTCATATACCATAATTTGCGCAGCCATCCTCAAATTGATGGTCACCCACTTTGTTTCTAGTTTTTTTTTTTTGCTACAAAAAATAGAGCTGCTGTAAATATTTTTTATATCGGTCTTCTTCCTTTTTCTTTGATCCCTTTGGGGAAGGCCTAGTAGAGGTATGACTAAGTAAAACATTATATATAGTACCCTTTACCTTTCAATGTTTTTGCCTATTCTAATCTACAGATTTGCTAAGTCTTAATGGGATAGAATTTAATAACAGAAAGGGAAACAAAACTGTAAAGAAATGATGAGTGGAATTATTACCAAAGATAAAAGGCCATCTACATAATATCACTATCAAGCCAAAACCCCTAAAAAATCTTACTGAAAGTATTCTACAACATATTTTAAGGGTACCCTTGATGAAACTACAAGTAGGGAATTGGTAGATTTGGCAAACAATTTTCAAGAGCAAACTATCTTTCCACAGTAAAGATAGTGCTGGGCATAGAGTCAGGAAAACCTGAGTTAAAATCTGCTCTCATAGATTTACTAAATGTATGACCTTAAGCAAGTCACTTAACCTTTTCTTGCCTCAGTTTGCTCAAATGTAAAATGAAGATCATAATAGCACCTTCCTCCCAGAGTTGTTGTGAGGAATAAATGAGATAATATTTATGAAGTGCTTAGTATAGGACCCAGCACATAGTAGGTGCTATAATTTATTATTATTATTATTATATTCTCCCATTGGTGATTTTCTTCCAGGGACCTCCTTTTTGGGAATGGTCCCAGACCATGCTTCATTCCCTTCCCAGCTTGCCTCTGACTCTCCTAACTTCACCATCATCCCCTCTTCTGAAAACCTCCCCCTCCCACATTTTTCAGCTCCCTTTTATGTGTTGTCTTCCCTCATCAGGATGTAAGCTCCTTGTGGGTAGGGACTTTTACTTTGCTTGTGTATGTATTTCTAGTGCTTAACACAGTGCCTAAAACATAGTAAATGCTTAACAAATGTTTCTTGCCTTGCCATAGTCACACAATTTACTAAAAGGTCTGAAGAACACAAAATCCTGCTATGTTTATTGATGATTATAAAAAGATACTCAGTAAAGCAACATTCAACTTTAAAGGAACTTTCCATGCATACATTAAGATAATAAAAGATTCCTTGACAGATGCAACAACAGAGATGACTTTGTTTGAATATCCTCAGATTATTAATATTGAATCATGAAGCAGAGATGTGTAAGTTAGCCAAAGGTTTTTGCTACTGTCATGGAGAATGACCACCAGAGTCTGAATGAAGAAGGATTCATGATGCTCTTATTTGTGAATGACTCTGTATCAAGCCCTGGATACAGGCAGAGCCTCCCAAGTAAGTTCACAACCAGTCAAAAGAATCCAGTCTAACAGTTCACTCAGGAAAAATCAAGTGCATAAAGACCCATTATCGAAACTACGACTTGTAGCTAGATCAGCTGTTAAAGCTTTGGTTAGTGCCTTCGATAGGCACTGTAGATCTACAATAAGTTAAGCCCATATTGGAATAGAAGGAAGAGAAGGGAATGGAGTGCATTTTACAAATCGTTTAATGTTTTCTTTTATTCCAAGATATTCCTTGACAATACCCCTATCTTTTTAGTCTGAACATTATACTGTCCTCCCAGCATGCTTGTTATACTCCAATGGATCTCTGACCCTACCAATGTGGGTACTCCCTCCAGTGTTGTGGCTTGCTAACCGTTTTTTATCATCCTGAGCAATTCTTGTCCATGCCTTACTGTAAACCCTCTCTGGATTGACTTATTCTTGATTTCCTGACATTACATAGGTACCAGTACAGTCCTTAGTTGTAAATTTGTTATCTCTTATTCTTGGTTCAATACTAGTCCATTTCCTCTTCCAGTTATGCATCTTTTTAATCATATATTTCATTCTGTTTCATGAGTGGAATTCATCATTTATAATGTGCTGCAGTCTTACATTGTATTTCTATTGCACTTTGGGCAACCTATACTTTTGATTCATCATAGATTTTGGTGCCCCATGATTTGCAGTTGTTTTGTATCAGTGTAAGAAAAATGATGCTAAAAACATGGAATATTATTTCAGGTCTAGGAAAAACCCAGCTACTAGTTTCACACTTCCTAGTTCTCTTAGGGTCATAGAGCTAGAACTATAAGGGACTGAAGGGTCATCTAATCCAATTACTTAATTTTACAGAGGAGAAAAACCAATGTCTATGGAGACTAAATAACTGGCTCAAAGTCACACAGGAAGTCATATCATATGTAGGATTTGAACTCAGGTCCTCAAATGCTCTTTCCACTGCACCACACTTCCCTAGGTCCAAGGCAAACTCAGTAGTTGGTTATATTCATCTTATTTTATTCTCTTTTATGTTGAGACGTCTTTTTCAAAAGACAGTAATGTATTCATAAAGTAAAGTAGCCCTGGAAAGCTGAGCTCTTTTTACCCAACATGCCATAAGGTTTAAATACTATCAACAAACCCAAGAACTCCAAACATCCCTAAAATAGCCCACAGTGTGGTTGTGTAGTGTTGGACTATATTTCTAATCTTAGGGTGTATGATAGGCAGTCTAAACTAACATCAAATTAATTCTTTAAAGAGCTCCACACCCCCAAAACCAGCCATTACTCTCCCACCCACACACTCCTCCCTACTAGACCACAAATTCAACTTTTTGAGCAAAGATTTCACAAAATCCTACTGAAACATTATTTCTAAATATCCAACATTTTTATTTATGATTAGAGCTGTCGCCATGCCCTGCTCTCCAAGAGCACAATTCATTGCTAAAAAATAGCAAAGCTAACTGTAAAGAACATTTTCTCGCATGATTTTTTTCAAGTGCCCATGCTCTGCCCCTCTACTCCATTCCTGAGTGAGCAGGCTGCCATAATGAGACCAGACCCAGGTTCGCCTGGAAGATTCCCTACCCGATATCCATGATAGAATTGTCTTCCTTGTTTAACTTTGTGCCTGCACTGGCCAATCTACATATCTATTTACTTTTTTAAAGGAGTACTGAAGACAAGTAACCAGTTTTCTGGAATCAAAAATGTTGGTAATTTGTTCCACAGGAGAAGTAAAGAAAATGCCACGAGACTGAAGAGAATGGCAAGCAAGTCTCTAGCTTTCACTTCATAGTAGGCCAACAAAAAAGATGGAATTCCTTTTTTTTCCCATCCTATTTCTCTCTCCCTCCCCCTCACCCCTAGCTTCACTATTTGTTTTTGTTATACTGGGACCCTAAGAAACAGTAGAACAGGGTTGACTAAGTAGATGTAGCTGCCAATCATTCGAGGTTAGGTTAGGTCAGGAATGTGGACCGCAAGCAAAGTAACACACAGGTATCAATGGTCTGAGAAGGGAACAGGTCATGAATTCATGACATACTTTCAGAAGAGTTAATACAAAGTCCCAGCCAATACCACAAGGAGCAACCTGACACTAAGACAAGTTTTTGGCCTAGCCAGAGGTTTCTTAACAGATTTTGTGTTAAGGCAGGGCCTAATTACAGGGTATGACTAATGTTGAGTGTACAGAAAAGAACAGGTAAAAATAAGTGTATGGGGCTGCAAAGAGGAATGAAAGCAGTCCATCACCATGAGATTTAAAGCCATGTGGAACTTTAGAGATTCCTTAGGCCAGTTCCTTCATTTTGCAGATGAGGAAACTAAGGCCTGGAGAGATGAAGTGACTTGTTCTTGGCTTCATAGCTGGGAGATAGCAATGCCAGGATTCAGAATTGGATCTTTTGTGTTCTGTTCTTTAGTGTGTTGTCCACTACACCAAAGTAGATCCTAACTGTTTGGGAGACAACCTTCACCAAAGTTTGGTTTTAACTTTTTGCAAACAATTCACCTGAGATCAAAGAGTGTGGGTGGCTTTGTCTAATTACCAAATGGGGAAGGGGCATGAGATGTCTTCCATTTCTATTCCATTTCTGTTCCATTTATTCAGGAATTCTTATCCTGCAGTCCATGAACTTATTTTAAAAAACAAACAAACCATATTTTTATAACTATTTCAACATAATTAGTTTCCTTTGTAAATTTTTTATTTTATTTAATGCATCTTAAAGCATTTTTCTGAAAAGGGTTCCATATGTTTTACCAGAGGCCTTAAGGGGAATATGACCCCCAAAAAGATTCAGAACCCATGAAATAAATGAAATGGAAAGTAGGGAACCAAATTGCCTAACTTTTCCCCTTTCCTCAGTTGCAGATTTGCCAGGAAGAAATAGAGAATTTATTCTTAGTAATGCATGTCCATTAGGTCAATTGTCCTAAATTTTCTTTTACAAATGTTTTCTTAGCATCAGCACCGTTTTCTTTGTGAGTAGTAGTAATGAATATGAAAAGAATTAAAACTCAATTATGCTAGATAGATTAGACTGTCATTTTCTTGAGGGCAGAGGCTATCTTTTGCCTCAGCACATGGCTGACACATAGTAGAAGCTTAATAAACATTTGTCATTTGACTGATTGGGTATAATCTTCCCAAAATAGTAACAAGAAGTCCAAGTTCAGAATCCATTTTTCTGCCCCTTTTTCTTGTTACTGCTTTGGTCAACACATATTTTTTGAGACTTTGCTAAAAAGACTGAGGTGTCCATTGTGTGGAAGGAAATGCTAAAGGAAAATGTAGAAAGGCAAAACCTGGCATACAGTGCTTTTTTTTTTTTTGACATAAAATTCTATATGTAATTGTGTTAAACAAACAATGCTGTGAATTTAGGAATTCAAGAGTCAGGAAATTCCATAGTTTAGGTTTTTATATTCTGTGTTGACTCAGCTATCTTGCACAGTTAGTAAGTTTATAATGTAACCTAAATATATAAACCATGACATATTATGGCATTGTATACCTTTCATGGAAAATTGGGAGACCTACTTATGGGCAAAGAGGTTAAATGAGAACCTTTGGAATTCCATATCCTTTGATTCTGCACATTCCTAATTTTAATGTGTCATTAATAAATTTTTTTATACCTAATTTCTGGGGTTATAGTAGAGACACTCAAGGAAAAAGAAGTGGTTTAACTGAAACAGATTCCTTAACTGACAACTTTTTGAACCAGGAAATCTTAAGTCAAATGTCCTTTCAGAAACCCATAAAATATTCTATTTGTGCATGTTCTTAAAACACATTATTTAAATCTTCATGACTTCAGATTGGCTTGATTTTTTTCCCTTCCTCTACTGGGAGTACATTCCTGCCAAGTTTGAAGTTTATAACAATCATTTTTGAATGACATAAATGCAAAAAAATTTCAACAGTCTGCCTGCAAGAGGAAATTAAAAAAAAATTTCTTCCACCTTTGTTTAACACCAAATTCTTACTTTGCTGAAATATATATATATAGTATGTATATTATATATGATGCATACATATGTATGAATACATATATGCACACATGTATATATCTCACATATGCAAAATTAATATCTATCCATCCCATACATATGTGCATATACTAATATATGCACATATATAAAGTAGGGAGATGGTATAAAGGAAAATATTTTTTAAAAATGAATTATTCTAAGAGGTCTTAAGTAAATGAATAAATATGGTAACAATTTGAGGTACCTCTAATACTTCAAATTTGAACATTATTATTATCACTTATTTTTGTTTTTGATTAAGACAATTTTGGGCTTTTGGTGAGTAGTTGTAAGATACATATTAGAAGCCCTTGCTGCTACTTTTAAGAGGAGTCTCATAGACAAGTCTGGAATTCTGATTTTTCTTCCCAGTTCTTACTAACTTGGATGACTTTTGGAAAGACAATAGAGCTTTCAGGCCTTTTTTTTCCCACATGGAAATTAGAATTGGTGGAGATTAATAAATTAATGCAGAAATTTCTAAGTACTGGCACGATTCAACAATGGAATGGGTTTTCCCAATAGCTAATGAATTTCTAATCACTAGGAGCATTTAGTCAGAAACTGTATGAACAAGGCAAGATTCCTTAAAAGGAATTTCTACATTTAATGGGAGGATAGACTAAGACCCTGTATAAGATTTTTAAAAATTCTGCCAGACCAATTTTGTTTAGCAAACTTGCTGATGCTCAGTGATGCACGCAACCAGACTCAGAGTGTGCCAGTGATAGTGATGTTTCAGGAACGGATTATTTTAAAAAAGGAAGAACATGGAGACTGGAGGGAAGAAAAATGGTAGAAAAATCTGAAAATAGGGCAGAATAGTGATGGTTGAATGTGAATCAGACAGCTCACTCCCCTCAAGCCCTTTTTCCTTTGCAGAGGTTTTGATAGTCAGGCAGGCTACTCCCTTCAGAGAAAACCAACATATTTTATTCTAGTTCTAAAGGGACAGAGGTATAGACTGATAAATGTATTTGATCTTGTTTGGTTGATAACCAATGCAGAGGCAATGGAAGGTGAAACTGCTGATAGTGTTAGGGAAAGTGAAATTGATTCTAGTTGTTTCCCCAATTGCCCTAGAATACATGGCATTGGAGAGAGATACAAGATATTTTACAGTTCTTATCAGTACAGTCTGAGTAATAATACAGATTAAAAATAAAAACCTTTTTTGCTCAGCTGTGGGTTAGGAGTAACCAATAAATCAATTAATAAGTACTTATTAAGCATCTACTCTTCCAAGCACTAGGGGTAGGTGGGGAGGCTTCTGTCATGGGAGACAACATGCACATATGCAAATATATACAAAGTAAGTATCAGGTAATTTTTTTATGGGGGGAGACGGTTGGCATGCATGGTATTAGCACTTGAGGGAACCAGGGATATACTTCCTATAGGAATTAGTACTTGAGCAGAGTTTTGAAGCAAATAAGAGAGTCTAAGAAGCAGAGGGAGTGAATTCTAGGAATGGGGGATAGCCAATGCAAAGGCATGAAGATGGGAGATAGAATATATTATGTTAGAAACAATTAGAAGGCAAATTTTGTGGGATCATAGAAGTCAGTAGACCTGAACCGAGTTTTCACCTTCCTTGCTGTTGAGCAGGCTCAGGATAGTTGCAGTCTAGGATGCATAGTAGATGGTTTGGTATTCATAGATTATGTATTTTCTTACCACTTTGATGAAATACTTTTGTAAAATTATGATTTTGGTAAAGTTGGTTCAACAAGACACAATCAATGTGTAAGTATGGAAGAGGAGAGGCAAGTGGGGGGATGGGTAGGGCTGAGAGATTTGATTTATGGAAAGACACATCCCTAGACATAGACATCAGAATTCTGACACAGACTTGTGTGGGATGGAGCTAACTTTTTAGAGACATATAGTTGTTTAGAGGGAAACAGGCAACTTAGACTGATATACACAAGGTCCTCTAGTCATTAGATTGACATACACATCTAAAAGGTAGCACATCCATTCCTTGGAGGATTTTTAGAATCATGCCCACCCTTGATTGATGTTCTAATAAACCTTTTCTTTGACTGAAAGAAGGCTTGGGTCAAATTCATTCAGGGAGGACCTGCATTTCACTATTTCAGGGTACTAGCACCCCTAAATCTCAACAGTGGCATCATAGCAGATAATACTGTCTTAGGATCTATTTTTCCAAGGTCCACAAAATGATTTTTCCAAAATTAAAAAGAAATTATTTTAAAGTTGAAAGGGCTCAAACATGTTGACTTTTGTCCCAAACCACTTGTTTTTCAAAAATAATTTTTATTGATGAATTTTATTTTTATATAATCATTTCTGGAAATACCTACAACTCTTTTCTCACTCCTCCCTTCTTCCCTCCCACCCCCAATTGAACCTTCTCTTTTAACAAAGAAAAAAGTTAAAACAGCTTAGATGATGACCTGTGTGTCTGGCAATGTATAAAACATTCTGCCACAGCAGTACCCTACATCTCTGCTCTTGGGAGGAATTTATTTTATTGCTTGTTTTCTGGGACCATTTTTACTTATTTTTTTACTTATTCAATGTTTGGCTTCCTATAAGTGATCTTTTCATTTATGTTGTAAATTGTCTATATGTTGTTCTTTGGGTCCTGCTTATGTGGTAGTGGTTACTGGGATTGCCAAAGTTCAACCCTTATGAACATGTGTAGAATGCTCTGCTTGACACAATCCTCATGTGTACTTGAGCATTCTAAAGGTATGATTCCAAGTCAGTTTACCATCTTGAGAAGAGGAACCTTTTGATTGGCTGCTGTGGTGGAACTGGGTGTGTATCCAAAACACTCAATTATAAAGGCATTTCCTCTTTCCTTCCTGGTTTCTTTTGAGTGAGGAGTGAGCCTCCAGGCCATTGCCCCTATCCTGTGGGCACATGGTTCTGTTGTTACTTCTATCTTGTTATATCTGTTCTTCCCTGCTTTTAGGGTTTAGAATATTAGAGATAGCTATGACACTGTAAGCTCTGGAAGGTCAGAATATTGAGTACTAGAAATCTAGGAGCTTGCTTGGGCAAGAAAAAGCAAAGAAAATGAAGAATCCAGAGAAATATGGGAATGTATGTATGAACTGATGCAGTTGGGATTTGCCAGAAGATGAGTATCAGTGAAGCAGAGTCCATGAAGAGTGACCTGCTTGACTCAACACACACACACACACACACACACACACACACACACACACACACACACCCCACTGACACACAGATGCATGTGGTGGCTCTACTGCATTGGGAAGTGAATTTGGTAGTAAAAATGTTTTGTAGAAACAGCTTTAAATTTTAGATCACTCTCCCAGGGAACAAGATGGTACTAGGAGAATGTATCTAGGTGGTGCAGTAGATAGAATGCTGTGGCTGCAGTCAGGAGGACCTGAGTTCAGATCCAGCCACTTACTCTGTGTCCTTGGGCAAGTCACTTAACCTCAGTTTTTCTCCATTTCCTCAGCTGTAAAATGAGAATAATAATATCACCATCTCCCAGGATTGTTGTGAGGATCAAATGAAATAATATTTGTGAAAGGTTTAGCATAGTGTCTGGCACATAGTAGATGGTACAAAAATATTAGCTATTGTTATTACCCCTAAGTGTTGGAAGGAAAATCTTCTTAGTAAATATCTCTTTGTAAAAGCTAATTTTTATTAATAGATCACATGATACTGAGGCACTAATTACTGATAGCTAATATTAGGGAGAATGCACCAGAATGGGGGCTCAAATAACAACATTAGAGAAAGACACCAAGGACAACCACAGAACCCTTGGGAGAAATGTAGCTAGCCTTTTTCTGGGAAACCAAAATGTTAATGCATGGGTGGGTTAGGAGAGTAAGTTCAGAATCTCATAGCATTTAAATCATTCTGCCTTGGTTCATGTAAATATTTTCATCTTTCTCTGAATTCTTCACATCCTTCAATTCTTAGTGCCCCCAAATATTCCATTATATTCCTATACTACAGGTTTTTGACTCTTTCCCCAGTTGATGGGTGTCTACTTTGTTTCTAATTCTTTGCTACCAATATGAATCTTTAGTTTCCATCTATGATTTTTTTGGGTTATATGACCACTAGTAGGATTCCTCAGTCAAAGAATATGAACAGGCTTGTCATTTACCTTGCATAATTTTCCCAACTAATAGCTAGAATTTAAATTTAAAAATTTCAAGCAGTTTCTACAAAGCTTTATCACTCTTAAATTCATGGCTCCAACAGCTATATTTCAGTGTGCCTGTCTTCCATAGACTCTCCAACAATGATGGTTCGAATTTTTCATCTTCTTTGACAATTTACAGAGTGAAAGGTAAAATGTCAGAATTGTTATGTTTCCCTCACCATTAGTGATTTAGAACATGTTTTCATGTGGTCATTTATAATTTACAATTTTTCTTTTGAAAACTTCATACAATGCTCAAAGGGCAATCAAACTGTGCATACCCTCTGATCCAGCAATACTACTACTAAGTCTATATCCAAAAGAAAATTTTTTTAAAAGGGAAAAGGATCTACTTGCATAAATATTTATAGCACCTCTTTTTGTGGTGGCAAAAAATTGGAAATTGAAGTGATCCCCACCAATTTGGGAATGGCTAAACAAGTTGTGGTATATGATAGTAATGGAATACTATTGTGCTATAAGAAATGATGAGTAGGATACTCTCAGAAAAACCTTAGAAAGACTTCCATAAACTGATGCAAAGCAAAGTAAGCTGAACCAAGAGAACATTGTACACAGTAACAGCAATATTGTATGATGTTCAGCTGTGAATGACTTAGCTATTCTCAGAAATACAATGATCCAAGACAATCCCAAAGGACTCATGGTGAAAAATGCTATTCACAGGCAGAGAAAGAACTTGTGGAGTCTGAATGCAGATTGAATCATACTATTTTACTCATGATTCCCCCCCCCCCCCACCGCCTTGGTCTGTTTCTTCTTTTACAGCATGACTAATATAGAAATATGTTTCACATGATTGTACTTTTATAACCTATATCAAACTGGGGACAGGAGAGAGAAAAATTTGGAACTCAAAATATTTTAAAAATAGAACGTTAAAAATTGTCTTTATATGTAATTGCAAAAAAAATTTAAAAATAAAGAAAACAGTTCATATCTTTGGACCCCTTAATTGTGGTGGTTCCCCACGGTTCTGTCCTATACTTTCTTCTCTCCCTATATTCTTTTATTTGATAAATTTATCAGCTCCAGTGGGTTTGACTATTTCCATTCATCTGACTCCCAGATCTATCTAGCCCTAGCCTCTCTCCCTAACTTTAATCCCAAATTACCAATTTTTTATTGGACATTTCAAACTAGACTTCTTAGATACATTTTAAACAAAACATATTTAAAACTGAAATAATTCTATTTGCCCCTAAACCCTCCCCTCTTCAAATCTTCCTTTTTTTTTCCAACAAAAGCACCTCTATCTTTCTAGTAGCTCAGGTTTATAGCCTCAGCATTCTTCTCATTCTCCTTGACCCTACATATCTAATCTTGACATTTCTACTGTCATAACATTTCTTAGTCAAGGCCCTTATCACCCTTTACCTAGATTGTTGTAACCGCCTCCTAATTGGTCTCTCTTCCTCAAGTCTCTAACCACTCCAATCTATCCTACATTCTGCTGCCAAAGTAATTTTCCTTAAGTGCAGAGCTGATCACATGGCTCCCCTACTCAACTAACTCCAGAGGCTTCCTATAACCTCTAAAATAAAATATAAATTCCTCTCTTTAGCTTTGAACTTGGCCCTATCCTATCTTTTCAGCTTCACTGGCCGTTACTCTGATTCTCACTTTCTGCAATCCAGACAAACTCCCTGTCCCTCACTCATGAGACTCCCTCTTCTATCTCTGTGCCCTTACATTAGCTAGTACTCATGCCTGGAATGTAATCCTCCTTACCTCCACTTTTAAGTCACAGCACAGGCACCATATTCTGCACAAAGCTTTTCCTTATTCCCCCCAGTACTCCCAAAAGTACTCCTTCCTAAACTTATATATTTTATATTTATGCTGTATGTAATTTTATATTTTCTTATTTCCTCCCCTCATTAGAATGTAGGCTTATTACCAATAGAGATCGTCACATTCACTGCACTTATTGCTCCAAAATATAGCATAATACCATGTATATAATAAGTGCTTAATAAATGTTGACTTAACATATCTATTAGGGAATAGCTCTAGGTCTTATATATTTGTATCAATTCCCAATATATCAGACTTTTATCAGTGACATCTCGTGACAATATTCTTCCCACATCATAGTTTCTTTTATTTTATTTTCATTGGTTATAGTTACATTAAGCTTTTTAAAATTTTCTAATCAAAATAATCTGTTTTGTTTTCTATGATTTCTATTCTTGTTTTGTTAAGGATTCTTCTATCCAAAGTTGTCAAAAATATACTTTGCAGTTCTTTTGTAACTGTGTGTGTGTGTGTGTGTGTGTGTGTGTGTGTGTGTGTGTGTGTGTGTGTGTGTGATATGACCTTGATTTGGTCAAGTATCCATTTGGAACTCATTGTGATATGGAGTATTTTTTTGGTCTAAAGATAATTTCTACCAAACTACATTCCAGTTCTTTTCAAAAGTTCTTATCAAACAGGGAATCCTTTCCCTAGTAATTTATATTCTAAAGTTTATCAAATAAGAACTCTTGTATTATTATTTTCTATTCTTGCTTATCTATTCTGTGCAACTGATATACTATCCTATTTTTTTTAGAGCTAGTATTAAATAGGTTTTTGATGATTAGTATAGGATAGTATAGTTTGAGGTCTGGCAGTTCTATGGCCCTTCATTGCTACTTTTTCTTTTCATTATTTTCCTTGAGATTTTAAGTCTTTAGTTTCTCTGGATGAATTTTGTTATGATTTTGCTAGTTCTATAAAATATCCCCTTGATAATTTGATTACTATAAGACAAAATAAAAAAAAAATCATTTATATAGTGTTATTTTTTTTTGGTAATGGTAACCACCAGGAGTGCTGAAGATCTCTATGATTATTTTAGTGTTCCTTTTACAAACTGATTAACTGTTGAAGAAGGGCTTAAGAAAACAAGATTTTTTCCCACCCAGGTAGGAACCCTATTACAGCAGTAAGGAACTGGAATGAGTTCACGATCCAAAAGGGCTAGGTAGCAGGGGACTGATCACAGAGAACTTCCCTTGGTAGAGTTCCCTTTTCCCCAAGCAAAAGTTGAATCCACAAATCTGCTTCACAGAGAAGTTTTCCTGTTATCCATATTTTGAATGTACCCTTTGCCCTAGGGCATGAATTATTCTTTAGTTTCAAGGATTTTTTCCATGGTATTTTTCATTGACTTTTATCAGAGGAAATTATCAAAGAATTTTTATGAGGTATGCTTTGGGTGGGAGTTGGATTAGATGACCTTTGGGGTCCCTTACAAATCTGCAATTCTATAAATTGTCCTTATTTTATTTACTTAGTGGGGAGGAGAGATGGAGAGATTATGGGAAGATACTGCTCCAACAAATGAACCCTAGCAGATACTGTAATTGGGAGAATAATTTCCTGGCAGACTGGCCAGACCATAAGCACAAGTAGTCTTGCCTCCAGCTAATCAGAATTTCAAAAGACACTTATAGCCACTTAAACTTAATAACATTATCTTGAAATAGCTATGGATAAGATATTTGAATTTTAACTAGTAAATAAGCCAAATTTGTATGTAAGACTGTTGGATTTTTAGATTTATTTTTAATTTTTAGAGAAAACAGGAAAAAAAGGAACCCAAACATCTAATGCCTCATCATGGTGTGGAAATGGTGTGGAGAAGGTGAGGTTTCAAAAGCATGCACTAGAATTCAAATTCTACCAAACTAGAAAGTCTTCTAGTATAGCCTAGATCATGGGGATGGGATCTGAACCCCCAAAGGAAAAGACCATGTCTTTGGTATCTGGACCCCAAAAAGGAAAAGCCTTTGGGCTTTTCCACAAGCCCCTGATTTTCTGGGGGCAATCAGCCCCTCCCAGTTAATTAACTGACCTTTCTTTGTCTGTACCTGGACCCTCCCTAGACTGTCACTCCTTAATTCCATCTAGACCCCTCCTTTGTTCCCACAGTCTTCCATATCTTGCTTCTATTAAGGTGCTCAGATTCCTCTTGAGTCTAGCCAACACTCAATTCCTTAAAAGTCTGACTAATATGGCAGATTTTTAGAATTACGCCCATGTTCTATCAGTGTCCTAATAAACCTTGTCTTTGGCTGAAAGAAGAATTGCATCAAATTTATTTGGGCAGGACCTGCATGTTGGTATTTTGGGGTCCCAGCACCCCTAAACCTCAACATAAAAACATAGAAAGTGTAATATGTCTACTTTCTGAAGATTTGGCTAAGGTAGATGTGGAAAGGCTTACCACCAGGAGCATTGAACAGGTGGTATTTAGCTTTTGGCCTTGGTATTGTGCATCTTATTCCCTTTCACTTCCATAGTGACAGTGGTGGGTGACAGAAAAGAGACAAAGGATCTTCGGAATCATTCTGATCATGTAATTGTAGGTCTACTTGTAGATAAGTGAAAGGATGGCTCACAGGTTCTTCTTAAAAAGGCAAGATAAAGGATTGGTGGAGTTCATTTTGTCATCTGCTCCAAAGCATTAAGAAACTTCATTTCCTAGGACACTTATTTCTCTTGCCTCATTTACAGTGAACACAGGCCAATGACCACCATGAAGATTCTTGTAGCTTATGTATCAAGATCTGTCACAGAGGCTAAAGAAGCAGAGAAATTTTATGAACAATTTGACCAGATCTTCCAAACTAAGTCAACATAAACCTTGATATTTGGTGGCTTCATTGCTAAGGTGGACACAAGGGAAGATGGTAGAACTTAATATATGTATATGGGTATATACATATGTATATATATACACAGAACAGAACCATTGTGCTGACCTCATTGCTGTATGCCTGGACAGTCTATCAGCACCATGCTAGAAAATTGAACCACTTCCATTTGAATTGTCTTAGGAAGATTCTGAAGATCACCTGGAAAGAGAAGGTACCAGACAATGAGGTCTTTTCTCAAGGCATTCAAACTCTACTGCAGAGAGCACAACTCTGATGGTTGGCCATATGGTTCAAATGCCAAATGTGTTTGCATAAAAAGCTATTTTACAGAGGACTCACACAAGGCAGGTGTTCACATGGATGTCAGAAGAAGCAATACAAGGACACTTTCAAGGTCTCTCTGAAAAACTCTGGTATTGATTGAGAAACATGAGAGGCACTGGCACAGGACCATCCAGAATGGTGTGCCTCCATCAAAGAAGGTACTGTGCTCTCTGAGAAAAGCAGAATAAAAATAGCTCAAAAGAAACACAAGATGCACAAATTTAGAGATACCTTCTTCCAAAATATTCATATAGACTATTTGTACCTGACTTGTAGAGCCTGCCAAGCTTGTATTGGTCTGTTTACCCATAGTCAAACACACTATACATTGATCTCAACATTATGATGCCATTTTGGTCCTCTTTGAGGATGAAGAGCAAACAGCAAGAACATATGTATGTATATATGTATGTATGTATGTACAAATATATATATATACACATTTATATATGTGCATACATATATATATAAATTTGTGTACTCTTTCATTTCTTAATTCAGTTATATGCATATGTACATATGTATTTATATAGATATACACACACTTATGTAGTCTTTCATTTCTTAATTCAATTATATATGTGTATATATACAAGCTTGTATCCTCTTGCATTTCTTAATTCAATTATTTATATATCATTGTGTATATATGAATAATTGAATTAAGAAATGAAAGAATACACAATTCAATTATACTTACAGTTGAATTAAGAAATGAAAGCATATACAAGCTTATGTGTCATCTCTTCAATAAGATAGACACCCAACATCACAAAAAGTGAAATTGACTACATTAATAGAAAACAAATTAGTTAATTACATGGAAATTATTGCAGAATCAGCTTTTGGTATCTAGTCACAGAGTGAGAACAAAGGTCAAAATCAATACCAAATTAAAAGACAGGCTAAAGATAAGAAGGTACTATATGTAGCAACTCCAACTTGATCTAATTAAATAGTCTGTCCAGTTTTTTGAAATGAGAAAAATAACGACCTTGACCCCATCATCATTTCCTACCGAAGTTTACTGAGAGATGCCACAAGGATGCTAAAAGAATGCCAACACCATACAAAAAAGTAAGGGGAAAGGGGATGGGGGGGTGGTGATAGAAGGGAGGGCAGACTGGAGGAAAGGGCAATTAGAGGGGAGGGGAGAGATGGAGAGAAAATTTGGAACTCAAAACCTTGAGGAAATTAATGTTGAAAACTAAAAATAAATAAATTAAAAAAAAATAAAGGACAATAGCCACCAAAACAAAACAAATAAAATAAAAGAATGCCAACATACTTCTGACAGTAAAAACACTCTGATGCTTCTGGGTGCTAGTGTCCTCTCTCCCTCAATTATTTTGTATTATCCAGTATGTGTGCATGTGTGTATATATATTCATATATATAAGTATGTGTATACACATACATGCATATGTACACACATGTTGTCTTTGCCAATAGAATGGAAGCTTCTTGAGAGCATGGACACTTTCAGTTTTGTCTTTGTATTTCCAGTATTTCACATAGTGTTAGACACACGATATAATCCTTAATAAATGCTTGATGATGGACCACTGAGCAGAGTCAAAGCAACCAGCACTGTTTTAGAGTAAAAGTTAATTTTATCAACATCAAGGAGGAGGATATTGGATCAACAAGCAATATTGCCACACAGGCTAGGGAAATGAAGTTGAGGGGAAAAAGAAGCCTGAAGAAAGTTTGATGTAACACCCAACTTAGCCAGTTTATTCCAATAGCATTTCTAAATGAAACCAAAAGAACCACAAGAAATAGAGATGAAATGGAAAGGATTTACCAGTATATTTCCATGGCGATCTCCTCAGTGACAATAATGGAACTGCCCCATTTGGATTCTGCTACATTGGTACCTAATGTACTATGTGAGGCAATGGCAATAGTACTTAAGGAAATGAAATGGAGAAGAACGCATAGATTTCATGGAGTAGAGGAGAATTCCATGCAACAATTTGGGAGACTATGGGACTGATTTTTAAGATGTCTCAAAGAAAAGATGACAAGGAGAAATCAACTACCAATCCATGTGTCTGCCTCATCTGTATAATGTAATCTTTATGAAAATGCCCTATTTATGTAGAAAGAATATCCTTGATAAAAACATGAGAAGAAAACAGGACTTTTGCAAATGATTTTCAATAGCAAACTCCACCTTTCACAGCCTCAGAACTGACTGTGCAGTGTAGAGCAAATACAATTCTACTACATTTGTTGCTTGTTGAAATAAAAAATGACTCAGTAGGACAAAATGTAGTCTTAAAGCCTCTCCCAAAATAAGATATCTCCTATGCATGTGTTAAAATAACACAAGATTTATGTATGACAGGTGCAGAATGGCACAATGGAAAAAATCATTGGATTGCAAATCAGAGGAAATGGGTTTAAGTTCTCATTCAGCTTCTCCTTAGCTGTGTTACCTTAGGCACATCTCTTTACCTCTCTGGGTCTCGGGGCATTGGACTACATGGTGTCTAAGGTCCATACCAGCTCTAATTCTATAATCCTAGAATAATATGCAACCATAGAGATAACTGATGAGTACTAACATCACACAAGACATAAAAGAGGAAGATATATACTCACCATAGATATTTGTCAGGGTCACGGAGAATTTCCCACCACTAAGTCCAAACAGAAAAAGGATTCTTTTTGATGATAAAGGTGTTCCTGTACATAGATGCTATATTGCTGAATTCAACAAGTCCTATTCTACTACAGGGTCTTTGCAATTGACCAAAGGGATAAACATAGCTCTCCACACTGGAAGAACAAAGTGAACAAATAATGCACAGTCTTGATTTTGACAGATGTGGTGGGAGCAATATCTTAATATCATCCCTCATGCAAGTTAGAATAGTTTTTCCTTGAAAGGTATTGAAACTCTCCTTGAGACCTTTTTGATTCAAGGTACTAAAGGCTTAGGCTTTTGACATTTCTTCTTGGTTACCTGAGTACAAAGATATCATGAATAGCTACAGATACTCTCTGGTACTTAGCCGGCAAAAAATAATAATTATAAGAATAATTTTTTCAAATGATGGACAACTCAGGTCAGGAAGCTTTTTTCTTAGCTCAGTTGACTTGAGGTATACTCAATGCATATCCTTATTGAATTTCCTTCTTTTGTTACAGATGAGTAAATCTCCTTTTGCTACTACTGAATGACATATCTCTCTTTCTTTTTTTTTTCCCAATAAACAATATAAACTACCAGAGGACCCACCTAACTAAGGCCTAGTCCAAAAAAACCAAATAATCCATTTAGTCCATCAGTACATTAGCTTGGACCTACATTTTCCCCTTCCCAACTTTGATCCATTCAAAGAACAGAGATACACGAACAATAAAAATTATGATAGCTGACATTTGCATAATGTTTTGGAATTTATAAAATTTTATAAATATCTTTATTTAGCTTCACAATAATTCTATGATATAATTTTGTAACTGACATTATACTAATTTTAGGCACAAGGAAACTAAAGCTCAAAGACATTTAATGTCTTTTCCAGGTCACACAGCTAGTAAGTGTCAGAGCCAGAGCTTGAACTTAGATGTTTTAACTATAAATCTTTGATTAACACAAATAGAAAAAATATGCCATAATTTACTTTAAGAAATACTAAAAAAAATTTAACCTCAAGATGGCAAATATATTTATGCATTTCTAAGGTTCAGCACTGCTACTGTTGAGTAGAAGAGCTATTAAATATAGGAAAAAAGTTCTGTGTCTCTTGCTCAAAATTTTGTAGAGAGGAATAAATTTGTGAGTAACTATGATAAAAACAATATCATATTTGCATTAGTAATTGTTAAATCTTCATCATACTGCAGTCACTTTTTAGGGTTCTTTTATTTTCTGATATTGGCCCCAAATCATTACTGTTTAAGTAGCATGCCATGTCTTAAAAATTATTCTTAAAGGCACAAAACTAAGTTTATATTTCTGATCCTTCTAAGTTTAGTTTGTAGAAAAAGTCACTTTTGTTATGCTTCTGAGATCAAGATTCTTGGGTAGAGTCAGGCTCTACCCAGCTTCAACCCAAGCTTCAGAAAAGCAGATTTCAAAATGTTCAGAGAAAAGTTAAGTATGATTCAGTGACCATAAATTCTTAAGGGGAAGATAACTCAAGGATGGGAGACTTGAATTCTGGAAGAAAACAAATGTTGCCAATGTAATCCCCAAATTATTTAAATAAAAAAGAAAAGGGAGTAGGGTGGCATCTAAATAAATTAATGTAGACATATAGATAATTACCTAATAAGATGAGATTTTCTTTAATTTTTTATAATTTTTAATTTTTTCCAATTACCTGTAAAAACAATTTTTTGACATTTGTTTTTTAAAAATTTGAGTTCCAAATGCTCTCCTCTTTTCTTCTCCCCACTCCCTGAGATCATAAGCAGTTTGATATAGGTTATACATGTGCAGTCATGCAAAACACAGACACTACTACCCCCCCAAATAAAAACACCAATAAAAATAAAGTTGAAAAAAGTATTCCTTCATCTACATTCAGTTTTTTCCCGGGAGGTAGATAGCATTTTTAATCACAAGTTCTTTGAAATTTGTCTTACATCATTTATCACTGAGAACAGTTAAGTCATTCACAGTTAATCATTGTACAATGTTGCTGTTACTGTGTACAATGTTCTTCTGGTTCTGCTCACTCCACTTTGCATCAGCTCATGTAAATATTCCCAGGTTTTTCTGAAATCATCTTGCTTGTTACTTCCTTTAACTCAATAGTATTCCAATGAGATAAGATTTTAAGAGGACAAGTACAAAAGATAGTAGAGCAGAGGATGGTGAATGACATTGAACACACATTGCCATGTAAGACTCATTTGGAAGAACCTTACATTTAACCTTGAGAACAGACCCAATAGAAAAATGAGAACTGTCTTCATATATTTGAAGGTCTATCAAGTGGGAGAAGGATATCAGATTTAAGATCTTAGAATCAGAGATCTAGAGACAGAAGGGACATCAGGGGCCATCTAGTTCAACCTTGTCATTTTATAGATGAGGAAATTGAGGCTAGAAAAATTTAGAAACTTGCCTAAGTCAAACAGGTAGGAAGTATACTTGTATTTGGCCTCAAAGAGCAGTACTAGAAGCAATGATTGATAGTTGTAAAGAGATTAATTTAGGCTTGATATTTAGGAAAAATTTCATAGCAATTAGAGCTGCCCCAAATTGGAATGGGTTGCTTAAGGAGATGGTAGGTTCCCCCTTACTGGAGGACTTCAAGGAGAGGCTGGAGGACCACTTGTCTGGTATGTTATAGATAGTGAGGCTTCCTTCTAGGTATGGTTTAATCTAGATAGCTGTTGGGGTCTCTCTGACTCTAAAAGTGCATGATCCTATAAAGGAAGGGAACAATAATCAAGGGTTAAATAACAAAGAATGGCATGAACCTATAAGAACAGTGTCAGGGAGGCTAATGCACAGAATTAACTGAGACTTAGGAATAAGAACCTAAGAATAAAGATTAAAGTCTATTAGACATAAAGGGCTATTTTTGCTGTTCAGAGTCAAAATAGGAATAAGGAAGGTCTAGGTCTCTACTGCTTGAGGCAGATTGAACAGATGACACAGAGAGAAAGAAGAACTATTCCACTTGTATTTTTTTTTGTCTCTCACAAAGAGAATTATTTTCACACTGTACAGGCTACATAGAACTAGCATGGTTTTAAAAAAAGTAATTCAAGCCTAAAATGGAAAGAAAATTATGAGAACATCTAACCCCATTGAATAAATTCAAATCTCCAGATTGAAATTGTTTACATTCCAGGTTCTGAAAGGATTTGCCTGGAATTGCTGTTGATAATCATTCAAAAAATAAGAGAGGAATGAGTAATGGAGATAGGCCAATATTGTCATAATTTTAAAGGACAAGGAGAAAGATAATATTTTTTTTTAAATTACAGACTATTAATTTGATGTCAACCCCTTGATATTTGATAATAAATTGATTTGATAATAAATTTTATAATAGATGATTTGTAAATATTTTAGGGGAAAAAACTGGTCACTAAAAGATAATAAAGTTCACTAAGAGCAAATCATGCCAGAATAAAAAAAATTCTTTAAAAAAAGAATTTTTCTTTAAAAATAAATTATGTTTTATTACCAGGGAAAATCTCTAGACATCATATATCTTGATTCAGCACAGTACTTGCTAAATCCCACCATAGCATCTTTAATTTGGAGAGAAGATTAAGAAATAGGACCTCTAAAGTTAGGTGATTTAGCTACTGAGTTGAACAACCATATCTAAAGATCATTGATACATGGATAAGTATGCACCCAGAACAAAATATCTCACATGGCTTTGTTCTTGACCCTGCCCTGTTGAACTTTAAAAAAAATCACTTATTTGAATAAAGGCCTAGAAGGTATGTTGATCATATTTGCAGATGTTACAAAAGCAGGGCAGAATTAACATTCAACTTATCTCAGTAGGCTAGAATAATGGGCCAAAACCAACAAGATAAAACTGATTAGAAATAAATATAGATTTCTACATGAGTTAAAAAAATTAATTAAGCAAGTACAGAATGAATGAAGTATAGCTAGAAAACTGGATTGGCATATTGTTGACTTCATATGAGTTAACTGATGCGGTTGCTGAAAAAGCTAATTTAAATTTAGGCTTAACAAACATATGTATAGTATCCAAAATAAGAGAGCTGATAGCTGGTCAGTCAGTCAAAACATTTTTATTAAGCATTTACTATGTGCTAGGCAGACTATAACTGGGGCATTGTTTCTAATTCTTAGCGTCATACTTCAAAAGTGACTTTTATAAAAGATAATGTACCATGAAAAGACTTAGAATGATTATACATGCCAATTCGTAATTTATGACAACCTGTAAAAGAAACATTTATTTGCCTTGAAGAGAAAACTTGAGGATATGATAGTTGACTTCAAACATCTGAAAGGCTGTCAAGTATAAGAGGGCATAAACTTATTTTTTGTTTTTATGGAGGGCAGTTTTAGAGATTAGTGATTGAAAGTTAAATGAGTCAGATTTGAGTTTACCATCAAGAAGAACTTTCTAATAAATTCCAGTCCCAAAGCCCATTGATATAGTTCTAGCCTGGTACCCCCTCTCTCTGAGGAGAGCAGAGAATCAAATCTTCTGGCCCTGATTTTCTGCTTCCCCTCCTAGAAGAAGGATAGGGAAAGAAGAGGATAGAAATACTTATTCTGCCTCCCCTTGAGCCACAGAACAATACTTCCATGATACATTTTGGGGGCCAGCCCTTGCCACACATTGGAGCTTATCCAGGAAGCAGAATAGACATCTCTAGCTTCTTCTATCCCCATCCATATCCAAGGGAAACTTTAATTCCCACTAGGAGCAGGCTGCCTAGCAAGGTAGTCAAAATTCTGTTATTGAAGATGCTGCATGATCATCTGCTAAGTATGTTGAAGAAGGAATTGCTTTACTGTGGGCAAGGTTTGACTGGACCAGATGACCACTAAAAACTTTGACCACTGTGGTACCATGAGTTTATGGCACATTGTAAGTACAGCATGGTCCATTTGAAACAAGTCCTTTTTTTTCCCCTCAAGGTGCTTCACAAAGAAAAATAAAAACAGTCCTTGCTTCAGCATCCAAATATTCCCCAAATGGCAAATAGTCAGCCTGGCTTCTGGGTCTTAGGAAGCCAGAACATAGAAGAAAAATGTAATTGTGAAGCATAAAGCACTGGCCTCTGAAATGATTAAGTCTTAATCTGAATTTGGCTCCTCAATTTCCTTGCTTCAGAGTTTGAGACCAATTGCTTTAGCTTTCTGTGCTTCATTTTCCTTGTCTGAAAATGGGGATAATCATAATTTAGCATTTCTCTTAAGTATCCCATTGTACTCTGGGCTCATCAAACCACATCTGGAGCACTGTTTCCAATTCTAGGAATCATACTTCAAAAGGGATCAGAAAAAAGATCAATCAGATATTCCTAGGAGAGAAGTACAGTTTCTTAGAACACAAGTTCCATATAAATACACAGCACCATTTATTATAAGAGGTTAATAAGTCTCTTAAGGCCAATACCATAGTACAATGGTTCTCGAAGTGTGGCCAAGGGACCACTATGGGTCCCCCAGACCCTTTCATGGTTCAATAAGATAAAAACATTTTTTCATGATAATACCAAGAAACTTTAATTTCTTTTTTAAAAGTAGTATTGTAAGGGGTGGCTAGGTGGCGCAGTGAGTAGAGCATTGGCCCTGGAGTCAGAAGGACCTGAGTTCGGATCCGGTAATGCACACACAAACAAAAACCTAGCCATGCGACCTTGGGAGCCCTCCAAAAAGCAAAAAAAAAAAAAAAAAAGTAGTATTGTATTTTTTCCAATTACATGTAAAAACACTTTTAACAGTCATTTTAAAAAAGTTTAATTTCTAATGTTGTAAATATAAACAGATAGGTCCTCAATAATTTTTAAGAATGTAAAGTGATCCTGAGACCAAAATTTTGAAAACTGCTGCTGTAATAAATGTATCATATAGATCACCAAATTACTCAGATAAAGGTATATTGAAAAGATGATAACATACTGATTTTTATACTGAATTTTTCATTAGTATGCTTACCACAACAGATATTTCCATGACTTTCATTTTTCATAAATAATCCTTCAGAGAAAATTTAATTTACTAAAATTCCCTAAGGAATTGATATATAAGCATCATTTTGACCCAGAAAGTAAGATGAGGAAAAGTCTGACATATGCCAAAAGATTCATAGAAGTGCTTTTAAAACTAATTAATTAATTAATTAATTTTCAGTTTTCAACATTCATTTATAATTTTGAGTTCTAAAATCTTCCGCCTCCCTCCTTTCCTCCCTCAGCATGCAATATGATGTAGCCTATACATGTGTAGTCATATAACATATTTCCACATTTGTCATGTTGTGAAAGAAGAATCAGAACAAAAGGGAAAAACCACAAAAAGAGAAAATAGTATACTTCAATCTGCATTCAGACTCCATACATAGTTCTTTGTCTAGATGTGGATAGGATTTTCCATCATGAGTTTTTGGGAATTGTCTTAGATCATTATATTGCTGAGAAGTGCTGAGTCTATCAAATTTGGTCACTGCACAATGTTGCTCTTACTATGTACAATGGTCTCTCTGCTCACTTCACTCAGCATCAGTTTTTGTAAGTTTTTCCAGGTTTTTGTGAAATCTACCTGCTCATCATTTCTTATGAAACAATAGTGTTCCATTACATTCATATACTACAACTTGTTTAGCCATTCCCCAATTGTTGGACATCCCCTTAATTTCCAATTCTTTGCCACCACAAAAAGAGCTGCATAAATATTTTTATATACATGGGCATAGAAGCACTTTTTTGTGGTAGAAAAGAATTGGAAACAAACTGGGTTTTCTCAGTTGGGCAAGGTGTGAACAAACTGACATGTGTGAAAGTAGTGTCATTATTATACAGGGAGAACAATGGAAGATTAGTATGAACTGATGCAGAGAGAGAGAAGTATCAGTAATAGAAGCATATGTCCAATAATGACAGCAATATCAATAAAAAGGTAGGAAGGAAGCAGGATTGAATGATTATAATATTCATCTTGGTTCCAGAATACGGATAATAAATCATATGTCCTTCCTTTGGAAAGAGAGTCAGAGGACAACGGGGGAAGAACATTGCATTCATAATCAGATGAGGCAACTATATAGCTTGTTTTTTGTTAAACTTTTTCTCTGTTATAAGAGAGTTCAATTCTGGGAGGTGAGGAGAAAAAGTCGTATATCCAGGAATGACTGTGATGGGGAGAAAAGATATGAATAAAACTTCTTTAAAAACTGATGTATTGGGGTGGCTAGGTGGCTCAGTGATTAGAGCACCTGCCCTGGAGTCAGGAGGACCTGAGTTCAAATACAGCCTCAGACACTTAGCACTTAACTAGCCATGTGACCTTAGGCAAGTCATTTAACCCCAATTGCCCTGACATCCCCCCTCCAAAAAGCAAAAAAAACCCAAACAAACCCCAAAACAAAAAACCTGATGTATATGAATGGTACTAAAAAGGTATCAGTTATAACAAACATCTAATATGGGAATATTAATATTCACATTTTCAAGGGGCAGCTAGGTGGTGCAGTGAGTAAGAGCGCCAGTCCCAGAGTCAGGAGGACCCGGGATTGGTTCCAGCCTCAGTTATTTCGCATCCACACATAATAAATAACTAGCTGTGCAACCTTGAGCAAGTTATTTAACCCCAGTTGCTTAAAAAAAAAATTTACATTTTCTGTTTTGACAAAAAATATAATTATTTAGTTATCTGTAACATATCAATTATTTTCTTAAATAAGACATTGCTCATGTATTTGTCTATGCCACACAATTTTACAAGTAGACATAATATGTCTATTAGACAATATTAGGTTTTCCTCAGAATTATCTATACACCTGAATTTTAAAAATAAAATAACAGTAATAATAGGGTTTCTTAGAGTCTCTGTGTACATTGTATCAATGATTTAGCTTTTAGATTACCATATTAAAATGAAGTTAAATTGAGTCTTTTTCATTTTTTTGCATTTGAGGAGTCATAACTTTGACATTTTGGGAATTTCCTGTTACATATTTTTCTAGAGCAAGGAGGCCTTGGTGTTCTGTTGTTCATAAGACTTTCATGTGACTTGCATGTCTCGTGATGGCTTGACTACTGTTCACTTCTTCTAATAATGTAATAGGAAGACCAGCCAATGAGGGTCCAGTCTTGAGAGCATGCATAATAAACTCTCCTTGGCATCAGTACAAATTGTGGTTTGGTAAGACTTGGTGAATTTGTTTCTTAGCGTGTATAAAAGAAGAGCCCTTTCAGGGGTATGCTGAAACCAACTTGAACTGGTCATGAGAGCTGATTGTAAAATTTTCAGTGTTAGCATTTATACCCTGGAAATCAACACTACAACTAAGGGCTTAACTTATTGTTTTGTTAATTTTCTAGACTTAAGAAAGGGACTAGAGAAAATATTTGTAATGCAGAGATTAAACTTAAAAATGTGTCCTGTGCATATTTTTTTCCCTACAAAGAACCAGGTGTTAAATATTTACAAGTACATGACTGGGCTTGTTTCTTATTTCAAAGTATACAGCATATATATTCTCAAACTCTTGACAGTTTAATGTGTGATCATGAAATTCCTTTTAATTGACTGCTGAGCAAGAACTTAGTGTGTACAAAAAAGGCTCAAAAGGATAAATGGATCCATTTGATGGATCTCTCTCTTTTCCCTGATGGCAAATGAGGTAAGAACAGTTGGTGGACCTCTAACTGGGCAGGGACTCCAAAGCTTCTCTCATTTGACCACTGTAGAGTAGTGAATGCATAGTATTGCTGTTCATTTGTCTTTGTTGTTCCTCTTTCCTGATTTTACATGAATGAATATGGGGACTGAACAGACCAGGTTATGACCTTATGAGTTTCGAAAGGCTGGAAGGGCCATGAGAGGTACAGCAATTTAAGTACACAGTAGAGTTTTCTGAGAGCCGCAGCAGCCAAGTCCAGTGAATAGCCAGCCCTGACGAGTAACCTGAATGATCCTTTGTAGCAGTGAATAAACCCAGCAGTGCAGACACCCCTTCTTGCAAGCAAGGGAGCTCTACTCACTGCGCCTCAGGGAGCAGTTCATCTATTAGTGACGTTTGTTGCAACCAGGACTGAAGATAAAGTAGGGAATGGCTTTAAGTTTGGGTCCAATGGATGTATAAAGAAAAGAGTGTGTCTTGGTCTTGGGGATATGATTTTGCTTCTATCCTTGCTGTGTTTTCTCAATAAATATCCTTTTGTAAAAGCTAATTGATGTTAATTAGTTAACTAATATTAAGAAGAGATCAGCTGATCAAATTGATATTGGGGCTCTATCAACTTGTCAAAATAATATTAGAGTGGCAATCATGGATGACTGATACTGAAAATAATACTCAAAATCAGTCTAGTCCCTCAGAACTCTTATGTAGGAAGTAGAGCGCCAGCCCTGGTCCTCTTCCATTTGGACTCTCTGACAGCCATTCTCCATGACAGTAGCAAACACAGTTGGCAAACATATGTCCCATTTTATGCTTTGTTTGATATTAATAATCAGAAGATTGTTGAACAAAATTATTTTTTTTGGTTGCATCAGACAGGGAATCCTATGTTATCACTTTTTAAAGTTTATCTTTTGTTTTGGCATAACTTTCAAGTTCTAATATATGTCTCCCTGATCCAGTGTTATTCCTATAACAGATTTTTTTATTTAAAGAAAGAGAAGGACCGGAGTTTGGATCTGGCCTCAGACACTTAACACACACAAACAAAAACCTGGCCGTGTAACCTTGGGCGAGTTACTTAACCCCAATTGCCCTCCAAAAAAGCAAAAAAAAAAAAAAAAGCATACTTTCCTTTCTTAATATTGAGTCTGTCCTAGAGAATCCATAATACATGGTCTCTATACCCTGCGTGCAAACCTCACCTTCTCTATTTGACATTAAAATTCCTCTGTCCTGGGTCTTATTCTCTTGCTATTATCTGTTGGATAATTATCTGTTGGATCAATAACTGTCTGATTTGATAAATTAATCTATATTAATGTGTGACTCCTTCCAGATAATGTGTATTTTAACTGTTGCCATCTGGAAATAACCCTCTGACCTAGGAGTAAAGAACATTGTTTTCTATTGAAGGCCAGCAAGGAAAAAAAAATCATATGGTATTGAAAGTAAAGGGTTTTTTTTATTATTTTGAAAGACATCAAGTTATGGTGGTATGGTGCACTATGAAGAATACCGACTTTAGAGTCAAAGGACATAGTTTTAAATTCCAGCTCTGTCACTTACCCATGTGACCTTGGGCAAATCAACTAATCTCTCTAGGCTTCAATTTGTTCATCTGTAAAATGACTACTGGACTAGATAACCTCTGAGGTCTCTTCCAGATCTAAATGAAAAAAAATCTGTCTTGGCATTGTCAAGGAGATCAGGATATTGGAGGCAATAGACAGACACTGGTCAGATGGAAATCTCCCTGCAGGGTTCTCCTTCTTGTTCCTTTTTAGAGGATTTGTCCTGATCCCATGACTGATAAGAGCCTGACTTCCACTGACAAGCCTTCAAAACTTAAGGTTTTCGAAGAGAAGTTGTGAGACTGCCCAGAGTTAGAATAAAGGTAATAAAAAAACATGGAACCCAGGGGTATGCTGGTGAATGTTTAACAACCAGATTACCAGCAAAACGCACCAACACCCACTACAGCATTTTAAGTTTAATCTGCATTATGAACATTTTCTACATTACTTTTTTAAGTCTAGAAAATTCGCAAAACAATACATCAAGTCCCAATTTGTAGTGTTTGCCAATTTTTGAGATATAAATGTTCACTATGAAAATTTAACAAATGAGCGAACTAATTTGGATTGGGTCCAGCACACCATTACAGTATGTAAAAGCTTCTAGAAAGTAGCCATCAAGAAAAATGGTGTCCAGGACTTTGGTGGCAAGGCTGAGTGGGTAGATCATACAGTAGGAACTTCAAGGAGGAGTTGCTGCCTCCCTCACTGTACACTGGTATTGGTCAGGGATTCTTCCTTTTCCTTCTTTTTCGGCTTCCTTTGTTTCTCTCTCTGGGGGTAAACTGGAGCTAATGCAGCAAAAATTGTTTTCATGTCAGGTTTTAAAAATCCTTCTTTGTTTAAATGTTTAGTTTGTCTCTTAAGCTGACAACAATAATAAGCTGTTTATCACAGGTATCACTAATATAAGTGTATCTGGGTGTATTTATTGGGAGGAGGTAACTGGAGGCCTGCGGGACAGAGAGAGACAGAGATACAGACAGAGAGAGAGAGACAAAGAGGTTTTTTTGTTTTGTTTTGTTAGCAACCTAGTGACTGGGTACCAGGAGCTTAAAAAGAAAATTATTGATAATTTTTTTTACAACTTTTCCAAGGCAGAGAGAAAATACACTAAGATTCCTTTAGATAATTAATGAGTCAACAGTTACTAGGGAGCTGCGACTAGCTGGGCTGTGACCGAGGTAGGGTCTCCAGGATCCCCCTCCCACACAACATTTGATTCAGGAGGAAAACCCCTCCCTCCAAGAAGGTAGAGAGGGGCATACAGAAGGGGAGTAATAGCCTGGCTTATAAGAAAGTTGGGCTGAGTCAGAGCAATTGATAAACCTGCTCACCAGCATAGAACCACTTTTCTCCTAGAGTAAGAATAAAATGTTATTCAATAAATACAGAAAATATTTAAGAACATAGTTCAATTTCATATTGTAATATGTGAAAGGAGAACTGAACATAAGTGGAAGGATGAAATGGAAGAGAGGAACATGCAGGTAGAGAAGGGAGGAGAAACAAAATGAGTCTGTAAGTGGAAAAGGAGAAGGAGGAGGATGAAAGGGGATGAAAGAAAGAGGGAGAGGAGGGTGAGAAAGAGGGGCTCAGAATGTTCTGAAGTGTTTCACAGATAAATTATTCTTGTTATCTTATAATTTCTAATAGAAATTGTAAGCTTCGGAGTGCTATCACTTCCCTTCTAAATTTTAACTTGTTGACTAACTAGTATTTATAATTCTGCGACTGCTTTTTATCCTTACATGCTTCTACTCTAAACAGTGCCCTCACAGCATCCCAAGGGCATGGGGAGGGGTTAATCTTTTTTCTAGGTTTCTGGCAACTCAATTCATAGAACTTTGGGAGCACAATGAAATCAAATGGAAGGCTGAATACTGCCTTTAGGTCAGGACCAAAGTTGACTACTCCTAGCTCCATCCAAAAGAATGACTTGTGGGAATTTTAGGTCCCAGGGTAAATGAGTAGGGGAAGTACTTTGGGTATAGATTGGGTTTTTTTACTCTGTCCTATTCATAAACTCTGTCTTGGTGACAAGATGTGAAAGTTCACAGAGACATTCTCTCAACTCATACTGCTTTTCAGGAAAGTACCCTTGGTCCCATCACTGCTGCCTCTTCCTTCAAGTCAAAGTGTTTTCAGAATTAGTGAGACCACTTTGCCTTATAAAAGGTAAGCATAGCCTTCAGAAAATGCATAAGTCTGCTCCCATGTTGCGGATTAATCATTGCTTACTTAAAACCTTTCATAAAGCAGCCACCTGCCAAGAAAGCATACTATTTTCTAAGTAACAATAATAGCTAGCACTAAAATAGTGCTTCACTTTACATATATTATCTCATTTGATCCTTGTTAACTCGCTTGGTTAAAGGATGGTTCTAACGAAGCCAAGGTTGTATGTTTTATCTCTATAAGGGCAAGTTAATTTTCACATGAAATAAAACTGCTTCCGAAACATCTCTTATTTCTTTGAACCTCAACCACTTTTCAAAGAAACATGCTTTCCCCAGAAGAGGGAATGGACTTGAGAATGTGAAAAACCTATCTTCACTACTAGGAAAGCCAGCTTCACAATCCATGTCCCCATTAATAGTGCATCAGCCCTTTATAGGGAACAACATATTATCATAGTATACAAGTTTTAAATGATGATGAAGCTATTGTTCCAGGTGATAGGAGTCAGTGAAGAAAAATAGCTAGTTGATCCTTTCTGAGACCAAGGTGGTAACTGCAGCCATCTGAGCAAACCTATGTTAGCCTAGAGTCTTCCTAGCTTTTGCAAAATGCTGTCTTCTAACTTAGCTTAAAATTTCACTTCCCCATTTTCATGAGTATCTGGTGAATTCTTGAAACCACCCTATTCATGGATTTGTGCCTTGATGCTTTTTAAATGATAGTTTTTATTATAAGGAATATTGCTGACTGTGCCTTATTTCACTTAGACTGTAAGTGCTGATGCTGCGGTCCTCCGGGTCAGAGAGAGGTCACAGTCTGTTACCAAAACATAATCACTCGTTCTACCATATGACTTCAGAGTTTAATTAGTCCCCATTCCAACGTAGCAGCATTGAATCCTAGAGCTGAGAGGGGCCTGGTGAGAGCATCTGTTCCAGACCCTTGCCTTCTGGCAGGTGAATTTTTAAAGCCATCTGGTTCTCTTATATCTTTGGGAATGGAGGACTGTACAAGCCATAATTTAGAAGGAATGTTGATAAACTAGAGAGTAACAAGAGGAGGGCTACAAGAGAAAGTGAAGGGCCTTGAGTTCATTCCATAGGAAAACTGGCTGAAGGAATCAGGGGTATTTAACCTGGAGAAAAGAAGACTAAGGGTAGGGTAGAGGTGGAAATAAAACAGTTGTTTTCAAGATTCTGAAGGATATTATGCAGAAGATGAACAATACCTATTCTTCTTGGCCTCAGAAGGCAGCGCCAGGAGTAATGAGTGAAGGGGCCGATGTCAGGAAAACTTCCTAACTGGAATAGGTTGTCCTGGGAGGTAATTGGTTCCCCCATCACTAGAGACCTTTGAGCAAAGGCTACTTGGGATTTTTGAAGAGGAGGATTCTTAGTCAGACATGGCTTGGATTAGTTAGCCCCTGAGATGCTTTCCAATTAGGTAGCTGGTTCAGTGGATAAAACATGGGGATTGAAGTTAGGAAGACCTGAGTTCAAATGCAGCTTCTAACTTGCTATGCAAATAATTTTACTTGTATGCCTCAGTTTCCTCATCTGTAAAATAGGGATAATAATAGCATTTACCTCCCAGGGTTGTTGTGAGGATCAAATGAGATAATAATTATAAAGCACTTACTACAGTGCCTGGCACATAGTAAAGATTATATAAATGTCAGCAATGATGATAATGATGTTTTATGACTCTTCAATCTCCCTTAGAAGCTCATTCTGACTTTTTTTAATCATCCTGGCAATCAATTTTAGCCTCATGTCCTAAAGGAATCTTCCCTACATTAGTATGACTCTGTTCACTTTAAATTACTTCTCATTTGATATGACAAAATGCTTTTTCAAGGACCTATTTACACAAAAATATTTATAGCAGATCTTTTTGTGATGGCTAAGTGTTGGAAATTTAGAAGATGCCCATCAGTTGGGGAATGGCTGAACAAGTTGTGGTATATGATTGTGATGGAATATTATTGTGCTATAAGAAATGCCAAGTAGGGTGATTTCAGAAAAACCTGGACTTACATGAACTGATGCAAACTGAAGTAAAGTGAAGAGAACCAGATGACCGTTGTACACAGTAACAACATTGTATGATGATCAACTGGGAATGACTGAGCTATTTTCAGCAATACCATGATCCAAGACAATCCTAAAGGAGTCCTGATGAAAAATGCTACCCTTCTCCAGAAAAAAACTATGTTCTGAATACAGACTGAAACATACTATTTTTTTCTTCCTTCCTTTCTTTTTTCTTCCTTCCTTCCTTTTTTTTCTTTCTTGTTTGAGTCTTCTTGTGCATAATGACTAATATGGAAAAATTTTAATGATTGCACAAATATAACCTATATCAGATTGTTTACTGTCTCAGGGAGGAGGGAGGGAAACAAGGGAGGGAAAGATAGTATTTGGAACTCAAACCTTTACAAGAAATGTTTAAAATTGTTTTAAACATATAATTAGGTGGAAAATAAAATATTATTTAGGGGGAAAAGTGCTTTTTCAGCAGCCACAACACAAGAACATTTTATATACATGAAGTTTACAGAACAGTAACCTTCACCTTCTCTTATATTAATTGGGCTGTTGCCTAGTTTGGTTTAGACCAAGCTAATCCTGCTTAATTTCCCAAACTAGCCACATTGAGGATATTACTATTTCTTCTCCAGCCCCCCAATATCTCATACTAAATTATTCTTTATCTTAATTATTAAGTATGTTCAATATGACCCCCTTCTTCCCTTGTTGGAAACAATGTGGAATTATTTTTGACACATTTAAGATATTTTAAAATCATAAAATAATAATCATAAATTACTGGAATACCAATACTGGAGGAACTCAGCATGAATGGTGAGACTATGGCCCTGAAGTCAGGAGGACCTGAGTTCAAATTCGGCCTCAGACACTTAACACTTACTAGCCATTGTAACCTTGGTCCATGTCACTTAACCCCAATTGCCCTGCCCACCCCCTCCAAAAAGCCAAAATAAATAAATGAATGAATGAATGGTGAGAATAGAAAATGACTGGAAAAGGAGGGCCTGGTATTTGGCAAGAAAGAGGGGATAATAAGTTCTCAGCTTGACTGTTTAATTGGTATCCACAAAATACTAAAAGAAGGAAAACAAAATACTAAAAAATAAAGTAGAAGAATGTCTTCAGTGTGTAGGTCCTTGATGGAGGATATGGAAGGACACGGATGAGACTTACACAAAATAAGTTATAATTGATTTATGTTAACAGTAGAAGAAGTGCCTAGATAGATTGATCCATCAAAGGGCAAAATTAATCAATCTTCTTGAAGACTTCTGCTCTGGGGGCACCTGAATGATGAGTTATCACAAAGAGCTAGAAAATTGGTCAATCAACAGAGCACTTATTTTATCTGGCAATGGGAATACAAAAATATAAACATAAGATCCTTGCCCTCAAGGAGCTTTCATTCTATTGGAGGAGATGATATATACATAATAGGAAGGGAGGGAGGGAACAAGCATTTATTAAGTACCTACTATATGCTAGATACTAGATAAGCATTTTACAAATGTCTCATTTGGTCCTTTTAACAACCCTTTGAGGTAAGTGCTATTTCTATTCCTGTTTGAGGAGGAAACCTTGGCAGTGAATGGTTAAGTTCCTTGCCCAGGGTCATACAGCTAGTAAGTATATAAGCTGGATTTGAACTTGGCTTTTCCTGATTCCAGGTTGAGCCCTGTATCCATTGTGACTCCTAGCTTTTTCTAAAATAATATACAAGATAAAACATGATAATTTTAGGGTGGAGGCATTAGCAGCTGGTGACAGGGGTCAGGAAAGACCCCCTATAGGGGATGCTTGAGTTGAGCTTTGAAGGAAACAAGATTTTAAGAGGTGGAGGTAAGGAGGGAGTGGATGCCTCCAGGCATGAGGTCACATGTGTACAAAGACATGGAGACAGAAGATGGAATATTCTGTGCTAGAAATAAAAGTAAGGCTTGTTTGGCTGGACCATATGTTCATGAAAGGGAGTTTTATACATGAATGCATATATGTATGTATATACATATCTTACATATATATGTGAAAAATCACACACATACAAACACACATACACCTAGAAATATGCACATATGTATATACACATTGTGAATATACATATGTTTACATATACATACATATACAAAGCAAGTAAGTATATATACACATGTAGCACATACATATATGAAAACATACACATACACACAGAAAGGTAAGCTGGAAACTCAGGGAAGGAATCCTTAGGGCCAAATAGAAAGGTGATTTGCTTATTCCAAGGGCCAGGAAATATATAATAAGTACTTAAGAGAGTCATAGTGGCTAGGAAGCAGAAGTGAAGGACAATTCAGGGTCATATAGGAAGATGAGAGAGGGCCCATGACCAGAAATAAGAATAGTTAGCTAATATTTGCATGGCTTTTAAGGGTTTTAGAGTGTTTTAGATGCATTTACTCATTTAAGCCTCCAAATTGCCCTCTGAGGTAGGTACAATATTCTTTCCATTTTGCAAATGAGGAAATTGAGGCAGAGAGAGGTTGAATGTTCTTTCCAACTTTGTTTTGGGTGAATTAAGGGGAAATGGATTTTCCTTCATTTCCTACTGGGTCACTGGCAGTTATGCCAAGTGCCAGAAGTAATATTGTTCTATAAGAATGGGTGGAATCAGGACAAGTAGAGCGGTGAACTGTGGAAAGAATCAGGTTATCTAATGGATGCTGATTCATTTCCCTCCTGGGCCATCTCTTCACAACCACCTTCATTTTGGCATTTATCATTCTTTCCATTGATATGTTCTCTTTATGCCCCAAATAAACTCCTACTCTTTTAATAGAACTCTGTTTCTTCCTGCTTGCTACCCTCCAGATATGGGGAGTTGGTCATAGAAAACATTTCTGCCTAGGTGCTTTATATACTTGAAAGATGTAACCAAATCACCTTAGCCTTCTCTTCTCTTGGCTATACAACACTGTTTAGTATAGTTGACCAGTTGTGATCAATTGTGGAATTAGAGTCATGTCTAGGAAAGAGTATTGCCATCATCTGTCCCCCAACAATATCTCACAACAAGTTTTTTATCTTTAACTTTTTAAATTATGAACTATTGAGAGATGTCTAGTAGGTTCCAATAGGTACAGAGGATTACCATTGATGACTTGTGCTCAAGAACTTGAGTAACAGACATGTTAAAATTGGAACATGTATGATTAGAAAAGAAAATGGACTGGTGATCATCTTGCTGGTCAAGGGATGACAAATGGATAGCTAAGTACTATGCTATTATCTGTGAAATATAGCAAGAACCAGAGGATGGATCCCCAGGTAATGGGTAGATTCTCTATGCTTTTTTTTTTTGCCTTTTTTTTTTAGAGGGGGGAAGGTAGGGCAATTGGGGTTAAGTGACTTGCCCAAGGTCACACAGCTAGTATGTGTTAAGTATTTGAGGTCAGATTTGAACTCAGGTCCTCCTGACTCCAGGGTTGGTGCTCTATTCACTGCCCCACCTAGCTGCCCTTCTCTATGAATTATTTATGAGATAACCTGGGTAAGAATTTAAAAGTCAAGAAAGAAGGGGTTGTGAACTGTACTAGAGAAGGGAGCACCTACCTTTCAGAGTATTCAGGTGTGTGTAACAAATAAGTTAATAGCTATTGCTAATCCCTATTTAAGTTATAACTTATCCCATATTTGAAATAAGGATGTTGTGATTATATTGTCCTGTATAAAATGTAACTTCTTCAAGAATAAGGATGGTTTCATTCTTTCATTTGTATCCCTAGTTCCTTAAACAGTGCCTGACATAACAATAATAATACTAATAACCAGCATTTATATAATACTTTAAGGTTTGCAGAACACTTTACACACATCACCTCATTTTATTCTCACAACAATCCTTGGAGATAGGTGCTATTATTGCCATCATCTTAAAGATGGGGAAACTGAGGCAGGTAGCAGTTAAGTGACTTGCTTAAAGTCATGCTGCTACTATATCTGAGACTGGATTTGAACTTAAGTCTTCCTGACCTCAGGTCCAGCATTCTATCCTCTGCATTACCTACATGCCTCTATACATGGACTCTCCTCATTCCCAGGGTCTTACTTAATCAGAAGGTGGAAAAAGCTGATCCAAGGATATAGGTTTCCCAGAAGTTCCCTTAGAGCAGAGCTTCTTAAACTTTTCTCACTCCCTACCCTTTTTCCTGTTTTGGCAGCTTCTGATGGTGTTGCATGGTGTGAGGGCAGGTGCAGTGCAAAATGGGAATGCTTTGTCTTCAGAACCAAGGCTGCAGTAAAGTTATACCTGTGAGGGATTAACAATAGTAACTCACATTTCTTTCTTTTTTTTTTTTTAAAGCAATTGGGGTTAAGTAACTTGCTCAAGGTTACACGGCTAGTCATTATTTATGCGTGGGTGCTCATTTTCTGAGGCCGGATTTGATCTCGGGTCATCCCAACTCTGAGGCCGGCGCTCTTACTCACTGCACCACCTAGCCGCCCCTTTAGGGCAATTGGGGTTAAGTAACTTGCCCAAGGTTACACAGCTAGGTTTTTTTTTGTTTGTGTGGATTAAGTGTCGGAGGCCGGCTCCGAACTCAGGTCCTTCTGACTCCAGGGCCGGCGCTCTATTTACTGCGCCACCTAGCCGCCCCAACTCACATTTCTATAGTGCTTTAAGGTTTGCAAACATTTTCCTCACAATTACCTTGTGAGGTAGGTAAAATAATTATCCCTATTTACAGATGAATAAACTGACTTGCCAAGGTGCCACAGCTAGGAAATTCTTAGGCTAGGATTTTAACCCACACTTTCTGAATTCAAGTCAAGTGTACCTTCTATAGCATATTGTCTCTCTTTCTATATATACATTACTAGTGAGAGATAGATACACCCTATCATCCTGAGGATCAATTTGTAGGGACACAATGGCTAGGCTTTTCCAAAGGACACAGGTAGATGACCCATTTTCCCAAACTTCCTTATTTCTGTGTTGAGGGCAATGCTATCCTTCCAGTCACCCAGGTTCATAACCTTGATGTCATCCTCAGTCTTTTATTTTCTCTCACCCCACATCACTAATCAGCTTCTACTTCTATAACATCACTCACACCTGACCCCTTTTCTCTATTCACAGGGCCCTCATTATCTCTTGCTTGAACTAAAACAGTAGCCTCTGAAAGAATTTCTCTGTCTTCAGTTTCTTCTTTCTCTACTCCATCTTTTAAACAATCAACATAGTGATTGTCTTTAAGTGAAAGTCTGACTATATCACTAAATACAAAAAAACCAGCAACAAACCCCAAACAAAAAAAATCTTTCAGTGACTTCTTATTGCTTCTAGGATGAAATATAAATTCATCTTTTTCACAGCCTGGCTCTAAACTACCTTTCTAGCTATGTACATTATTCCTCTTCCAACACTATGGCCCAGCTACTCTGGCTTTCTTGCTCTTCCCATCTCCCATATTGATGCTTTTCCACTGATAAGTCTCCCATCCTTGGAATGCATTTTTTCTTTACCTGCACCTCATAGAATCCTTAGCTTCCTTCAAGACTTCATTCAAGCACCACTTTCTGCATGAAACCTTTCCTGATTTATCTCAGTTCCTCTCTCGCCAAATGATCTTCTATTTATTTTGTATCTCTAGAACCTGGGCTAGTCAGGTACTGCTCGGTGGAGGCCGTAGGAACTGGTTATCTTTACAAATTCCTGTCCTTTACCTGTCCTTTTTGCCCTGGTTCATTGTATTAAGTCATCTGTCTCCTAAATAGGGAAATTATACTCCCAGGGCTTCCATTCTACCCCCACCTCACATTCCTGAGGAACAATTCTATTTCTGGCTACAATATAAGGAGCCCTCTCCAACGGGGGGAAGGATATCCTAAAGGACTCAGAGTACAAACATGAATAAAATATTGAATAGGTATTTTTAATCCCACGTAGAAATGGAGCACTAAACAATACGGAATCCTGGAGTGATTACATAAGGGGAGGGGACTAGCCAGTAAGCCCAGCTCTTATGAGCATGCATAGTAAGTCCTGCTGATGCAATTACCCACTTGGACTTCAGAATTTTCACATCTATGATTACTCACAGCCCTAAAGGATGGGGATTGCCCCTTTGCTCTACCCCTAGAGTTCCCACTCAGCAGACAATTAAATGAGCCTTGATGGCCAACAGGAAAGGCTTCTTCATCACTCATCAGCCAGGGGTCTCTACATATATATTCTGTATACACTTATTTATGCATGTATTGTTTCCCTCCTCTAAGAGTAGGCACTGAGGAATTGGGGAATCTTCTTCCCAGTCCCAGTCCCCAATATACTGTTCATGCCAGGTGCTAGGTGTCTCCTCCAGGCTGCATGCTAATTCTCTAATTCCCACTCCTGCCTAAGGAAACTCGTTCTTCTCCAAACCTAGGGTCCACAACCCCCTTCCCAATAGTCATTTGTTAAGGACTATCTGTCCAGTCATTGCTCCTGAAGGTCTACTGGATCTATCTGCCATGCTTCTTTACTCACTAGATCCTTAGGTTTTGCCATTCTTACTGATGGACAGCCTGACCTTTCTATCTATCTGGTTTAGCAGAACCTTCCTACATATATTATCTCCTCTGATAAGAATACAAATTCCTTGAGATAAGGGACTGTCTCAACATTTTTACCTCCAGAGCTTAGCCCAGTGTTAAACTCCTAGTAAGTAATTAATATTATTCCATTCCATTCCACATCTTGCAGGCAGAGACTGTTTCATTATTATCTTTATAACCCTAGGACCTAACATATGACCTGGTGGTCTAGTGCATAGGGTGCTACATGTGGAGTCAGGAAGACCTGAGTTTGAATTCTAACTCAAATTCCTATTAGCTGAGTGACCCTGGGTAAGTCAATTAACATCTTTTACCTGACCTCAGTTTCTTCTTTCCCAAAATGGGGATATAATAATACCTACCTCACAAATTTATTGTGAGGATCAAATAAAAGAGTATGTGAAGAGATTTATATAGCACTATAAAAATATTTGCTATTGTTAAATGCTTCTTGATTGATTGACCATAGATTAGTTTATTAAATGCTCCATAGATACTATATTTTGTTATGTTTGTGCATTATTTTTCATTTGTAATTTCAACTTTAAGATTAGCAGAGAGATGGATATAGGCTGGGACTTAGGAAAAGGACTACCTAGGGAAAAGATATTTAATATTTACTTTGCATAGCTATAATGGTATGTGAGGAGGGAAATAGAAGCTGTATTGGGATGGTTAGCCCCAAGTTTTTTTTTTTTAAGTTTTCATTTACAGTGTAGTTTTTGTTTACTTATAAAATATAAAACTAGGATAAAACTTTAAAATTGTGACAATATTAATAGGAGAATAAGTAGGGCAGAGCAATTGGGGCTAGTTTATAGGGGGCTGAGTTTAGAAGATACTCCAGGATTTACAGGGCTTCAACAGAATATAAACAAATGAGCTTAGAGTATCGAGTTAGCAAGATGAATTAATCAAATGAGTAAACTACAGATGGTATGTTGTGGTGAGCTCCTCTCCAACTAGTGAAAAAATTCCTAGTTTGGTATATTTTAACAATCAACCAACCAATCAAGGGACCTCCTTCTGTGAACCAAATTTTAAGTGACTTATTTATACTCAGTCATTCTTCTGAAAAACTCCCCTCCCTAAGAAGAAACAAAGACAGAAACCAAAACTTAAAAAAAAAAAAGAAAAAAAAGACTGGCTTCTGTTTTAAGACTTTGCTATCCTAAATACAATTTATTGGTTTACTTGGTGTTGAACACATGTTCACCATTGATTTTTGTGGTTTGGGTCAAGCACAAATTATAATATTATTATGTATACTGTCATTCACATGTTTTGCTCTGATGGAGTCCTTCTGATTTCTCAGAAGTGATTTGAATTCAATCTGACACACAGTAGGTATTCACTAAATGTTTATTGATTGATTAATACTATTAGTACTTTCCAGGTCTTCCTGTATACCTCTGGTTAGATGGATTTCTTCATACTGCTCTGGGTACTGTATTTTGTTGCAAAATCATTGGATATTTTATGCCAATTTTTTGTATAAAAGGAGGGTGCAACCATTATGTGAAGCTTTTAAAAAATTGTGCCTGTATTACTTAAAAATCATTTATTACTAAACTGTCTTTGGTGCAAAATTAGTATGTATGGATTACTTTGGAATATATATTAAAATTGAATATTGACAACACCTATGTTCCAAGAATTCTAGGCTCAGGGATCAAAACGTGTGAGAGATAAATGAGTATCCATATGCCACTGGTGAATACATTGGTGCTCTGTTTACCTTTTAAGTGGTGTGAGGAACAGAATTATATACCATGTGATGATTACGTGATGAAAGGGTACAAACCAATTTTTGGACTGGGGGAAAAAAAACCACAAAACACCCAGGGTGTGACAATTATGTAGTGAAATAGGCATCTCTGAGTGGCAGTATGGTCTAGTGGAGGTTCCCCACCTCTGCTCTAGTGAATAGAGATCCAGCTGCAAAATCAGAAAGATCTGCATTCAAATCCTGGTCCTGACATATACTGGCTATAAGACCCTGGGCAAGCTACTTAAATCTCTCAGTGGTCTAGGCAGAGGTGTCAAACCTGTAGCCCTAGGGTTGTTTGTAGAACTCCCAGTGTGGCTGAAACAGATTAAAATGTAACTGGGAAATATTTAACAAAATAAAGAAAAACACAGTAAAATGTAGATAACTTTACATTTTAAAACTGTCAATATATGTCCCAAAGGGACTCATATATTTGGATTAGTGGCCCCCATTTCTATTTGAGTGTGACACCACTGGTCTAGACAATTAAGACTATACCTTGCAGATGTGATGCTGATCTGTGTTAATAGGAGGGAGTTCCCTATACCAAATAAAATAACAGGTTCAATCTCTAGCCTTATCTCATATGTTGGCTAGTAGCCAGAAGTATGGTATGTGCGCATGGATGGTTGTTGAAGCATCTTTCTCATGGTAGTATATATGGTGGTATTATATGTCATGGTGGTAGTATATGTCATGGTCAGTCAGCCAAGAAATGAAATGCAACTAAATGCCGAGAACTATGTTAAAGATTGGCAATACAAAAAGAAACAAAAAGTAGTCCCTGTCCTCACAATCCAATGGGGGAGACTACAAGCAAACAAATCTGTAAAAACAAGCTATACACAGGATAAATAAGAAATAATTAAGAGAGGGAAAATACTAGAACTAAGAGGGGTTGAGAAAGACTTCATGTAGAAGGGGTTTTAAGGGATTCCTTAAAGCAAAGGAAATAGGCAGAGATGAGGACGGAGAACATAGGTTGTCCAAAGGTTGGTCAGGTGACCAACTGAGCTGATAAGTGAGTATTGTAGTGTTCTGTGGTTCCCATATGAATCCACGCTGTTATTAGGTTTGATTTGGCTCTCAACTTGATCTTAGTCTTATGATTCCTAAGCTAAATCCAGCAATTTTGGAGTCAGAAATAGGTGGGTGAGAGTGGCTATAATAAATATTGATTGATTGATTGCTATTTACTGCTTTCATTATGCCTGAACTAGAGGATAAGTTGAGCTGAAGAATTCATGATGGGGAACCAGGCTATATTCTAGTATTATTCCCTGGCCCAGCTTTCCTTTCTTCTCATCTTCATTTCCTATCTTAAGTTCCTCTCATCTGGAAAGATCAGCTGAATTCCCATTTCTTCATGCATTTAATATGAGTATATAAACCACAGCTCCGTGGTGGCATAGGTTTTAACTCTAGGCCCCCAAGTGATGCTGCACAAAGGGCACCTTTTCCAGTTTATTGCCCCCTGAAACACTCTTCTGTAGTTTTCCAGGCAGTCTCCTTTAATGGGCCCTCAAGCACTGTAGGGGTCACTTGGTTGTTATGCCTATACACCTTCCCTGTTCTTTGGCTTAAGACCATTCTCATTAACAAGTGTGTTCACAGATCCTGGCTCTTGAACTAGAGCCTTTAAAATAACACCTACACAATATGCATTTAGTGGGTAGTTAATTATTAAGTTCCTTTGAACATGAATTAACCAAAATTTCTTGGGGCCTAATGTTTCCTCCTCCTTCTGCTTTCTTCTAAACCCTTTCCATTTTCCTTAAAGAATATAGGAAAGGTATTTAGCAACCAATATCACACTGGTCTGTGGGTGGTACCCAAGTGTTAATAAGTTTGGGTGGGTGAGAACAGGCAATATGCCAATTTTATTACCAACTTTTCTTCTTTATTCTTTTGTCAACAATTAATATTCTTGGTAGTATTATTATTTTTAAATGTAAGGGGACTGACCACTGGGGGCCCATCAGGCCTTTACTATAAACTGGATTGGTTAGGGATCTTGCAGCCCTACTCTTAAGTGTACTATACTGGAAGACACAATAAATTTATCCTTTGCTATTGTTCTATTTCGTGATTAGATGAAATTGTTGTACTACAAGAAATAATAAGCAGAATGATTACAGAAAAACCTGGAAAGACTTACGTGAACTGATGTGTGGTGAAATGAACAGAACCAAGAGAATGCTGAATTATGAATGACTTTACTATTCTCAGCAATACAATGATCCAAGACAATCCCAAAATCTCAAGGTACACTATCTGCCTCTAGAGAAAGAACTGATATTGATTGAATACAGACTGAAGCATACTATTTTTCACTTTCTTTAGTTTTTTTCTTTTATTTGAGTCTTCTTGTACAATTTATGACTAATATGGAAATGTATCTGATTGTTTACTCTGGGCTGGGGGGGTGAGGACTGGAGGGAGGGCCTGGGAGGAAGGGCAGAAGGGAGGGATAGAATTTGGAACTCAAAACTTTTAATAAAAAATATTTAAAAATTGAAAAAAAGTCATGGTTCTAAGTAACTGAGTGCTGAAGATCCTCAAGGATGACAGTCAAGGGATTCTTCATGTATAAGGAGCATATTGACAACATATTTGAGTGTACTTAGGCCAAGAGAGATTATTTAAAGGAAGGGACTAAACTTCTTTTCTCTTATTCATTCATTATGCACTGTGTTTTGTGCTAGGTACAAAGGAAAAATAAAAAATAGCAAAGATGTTATTCCTCCACCCAAGAAATTTAGAATAGGGAAGAGCCAATAACACATAGTCATGGTCATAGTATATACCAATGGTGTCAAACTCAAATAGAAATGGAGCCCTGCTGGTCTATGCTGACTTCAAAAGTTACAAATTAACATTATCCATACCGTATTGTAATTTTATTTATTTTATTAAGCATTTCCCAATTATATTTTAATCTGATTTAGTTGGGACATACACAAATAACTATAATACAAATTAGAATGTAAGCGCACAGAAAAGAACAGATGCCATGAGTTCAGGTGAAGGTGAGTCTACTATTTGATGGCAGTGAATATCATAGAATCATAGATTTAAAGTTGGAAGGGCTCTTAGAGGTAATTGAGCCCAGCCCCCTCATTTTACAGATGAGGAAACTCAGATGTAGAGGGGTTGCTCAGGGTCATATAAGCTAATGATGTTTTTGAGGCAGGACTAAATAAAGTCCTTCCTATCCAAATCTAGCATTCTATCTGCTATGCCAAGCTTCCTCTCATATCAGGTTATCAGGGAAGGTTTTAGGGTGGAGAGGGCATTTGAGATGGGATTTGAAGATTAAGATTTTAAAAGGCAGATGGCCATTCCAGATCTGGGAAACAGTTTGAACAAAGGTATAGTGATATCAGACTCAAATACAAACAGATATTGACCTAAAAATCCACAAGTTAATATTATCTGTGTCATATTTTTAATAAAACATTTCCGATTAGATTTCAATCTGATTCAGGCTGCAGAGCAAGAAAGTATGGGATATTATCACATAGTTTATGTAACCTTGGATATCCTCTCATAGAATGAAAGCTTGAAGACAGGTACTGTTTGTTTCATTTTTGTCTTTGTATCATCTAGCACCTAGCACCTGGTACCTAAAGGTGCTTAATAAATGCTTGTTGATTGATTGATGGAAAGTGTTTGAGAACCACCTTAGTACAGCTTGACTGGGGGGCAGGGCTAGGAACAGGGAAAACAGTGTGAAATATGTCTTGTGGGGTAGATTGGGCCAAATTGTCAAGGTCTTTGAGTACTGGGCTAATGAGTCTGTACTTTATTTGTTAGGCAATGGAAAGCCATAAAATTTTGGATTAGTGAAGTATTGTGATTAGAGTTGTGAATTAGGAAGATTAATCAGAGATCAATGTGAAGAATGAATCAGAGCAGGAAGAGAATGTATACGTACAACATGTCTGATTAGGAGCCTTTTGCAATAGTGTAGTTTAGATTAGGTAATGAGAGCTTAAACTAGGGTGTTGGCTCTGGAAATTATAAAGGAACAAGCTGATGCAAAAGATATTGAGGGATAAAACTGATAGGACTTGTCAACTGATTGGATGTGGGGGATGAAGGAAGGAGGATTAAAATATAATTTTAAGAATGTAAACAGGTATGACTAGAATGCGAGTGCCATATACAGAAAAAGGAAAATCTTTCTTGTGAAAGATAAAAAGATCAAAGATACATTTTACTATAGAAGAAACTGAGTCATGGAGAGAAAATGCCTTTCCTTAGACCACACAAGAACTAACAGAGCTGGGATTCAAATACAGGACTCTCTGGTTCTGGTGCTCTTCCCATTATTTCATGCATATTCAATTATGTAGGGAGCTAGAATAACTTTTGTCAGCATTTCTTCTCCTGAGGAATTGTACATAAAAGATGTAAACATTAGATCACTTACTGTTTGAAGAAAAAGTTTATTCAACAAACATTAATTAAGTAGCTGCTGGATATAAAAAAATTAGTTTAACCATCCATACTTGAAAAATGAAGTATGAAAAATGCATATTGCCCAGAGTCCCAGACTATACAAGCAGCTGGATGGGCAATCTATTATATTGGTTTATCAGAATGTGTGTCTTGGGCAGATAATGCACATGGTTTAATGAACTGGACCTCAGCATTTTATAAGAGGAAGAGATTCCACCAGATTTTGTTTGGGGAATTTGTACAAGACTTTCTGTAATCCTAAACTGTCAATTTCACAAAAGCCCAATTAATCCAATATTCTTCAGGTGATGTTATGTGGCTTTAAACCACTAAATACCACAAAATCTGCAGAATTAGAACAAATAGCCAGAAGAACAATAGAAAGATACATGGTAGGTGTATGTAGGCTGCAGCCTATTACAATGATGAATTTCTCCTGAGTAGTGGTGTAAAAGATATTACAGATGACAAACAATGAAAAACCGGTGGACAGGCAACTGATCTCAGAACAAGAGGAAGGTAAATAGAGAATATAAAGATAAATAACACAAGGTCCATGTCCTCAAGGATCATCCAATCTATTAGGAGCAGATAAGGCATGAATGCAGGTCAATATAATAAAAATTAAGATTAAGTACAGTGTTTGCTATAAGATCAGATTTAGAGGGGAATATCTTTTTGAAAATGAGAAGACATATTTAACCTACTTGAGGTGTGTAAATTTTAATGGGCAACACCAGTCCAAATTTTGCAAAGGGGCGGACCTATAATCCTCAGCCTTTCCCAAAAAACCTTCTCCAAGAGCAGCCAAGTGAGTGACCAGACCCGGCCCAAGGCTCTGTTCAAACAACTACCATCGATCGAGTACTTGGCTAACAGTGAGTGCTCAGTATTGACTGGATGAATGAACCCTACGTTTCTGGAAGTCCTCACGTTGTCATGAGCTTTTAAGAGAACAGGAAGGAGGAAAGGGTACAGGTCCTGACACCTTTTATTTGGTAAGAACCCTGGCTAGGGATAACAAGATAAAAACCAGGAAGGGGAATTCTCTTCTTCTTTCTCAGTAGGAGTTTGATGCTTATACTTTCCATCACTCTTTTTTGCTCTGAAAAGGACACAATAGAGTACTTAGGAGGCATCCAGCTTCAGACAATCACCAACCACGTGAGCCTGGGCAAGTCTCTAACCCAGTGCTTGCCTCAGTTTTCTCAGCTGTAAAATGGGGCTAATAACCGCACTTAGCTCCCCCGAGGGTAGTGAGGATCAACAGATCTTTGTAAAGCGCTTGGCATAGTGCCTCGCACACAGAAGGCGTGATATAAATGCAACATTCCTCCCCCCTTTTACTATCTTCGGGTCAGGAGAATTGAGGGGTATGTGTGTAGGCTGGGGATGGGGATGGGGAGACGAGAGCAGTCAGGACCCGGTGCTGTTGCAGCTGTGGCTGTCCTTGCAAACCTGCAAGGCAGGTGCTATCACCTAGGAGAGTGCCCAGTTTGAAGGACCCCCCCAAATCAGCTGCTGGGAATCTGGGGGCTCCCGAAAGAGGAGGAGACTGAAAAAAGTCTTGGTGAGTGTGGGCTCAGGACGCCCAGCTGGCGACCACTACAGCGTGCTGGTCTTGCAGCCACTTCTGCAGCCCGTGCTCGGGGGGCCCTCTGTAAGCCGGAGGGGACGGCCTTGGCTCACCCATCCTCCCGCCGCCTAAGCTCCTCCGAGGCCTCCCCCCACCAAGTCCTCCCGTATCCCTGCATTCCGCGCTGTGGCTGCCGCAGCATCACCGAGCCTCCCTCCGTCTCCAGCCCCCTCCCTCCCGGCCAGCTCGCGCACCAGTCCCTCTCCGTGCCCTCCGCTCCGCAGCGGCGCGTGCCCAGGGCTCTGTCCGCCCGCGCGCCCGCGGGCTTCGGACGGACTCGAGGCCGGCGGGGAGGGGCCGGGGTGTGTGTGGCGGCTGCCGCCATGTTGGCTCTGGACTCCTCCGCGCCCGCCGCCACCGGTGTGTGTTGCTGACTGGGAGCGAGGAGGAGGAGGAGAAGCCCGAGAGGAGCGAGCCCCGGAGAAGGGGCGCGAGCGCGAGAGAAGGAAGAAGGGCGGGGGAGGAGGGGGAAAGGAAGGGAGTGGTCGGGAGCGAGCTCGCGCGGCGGCGGCGGCGGCGGCCTCAGCCTCAGCCTCAGCTCCCCGCCCCCCTCCTCACTCCAGCAGCGGCGGCAGCAGGGGCAGCAGCAGCGGCAGCCGCGGCGGCCCCAGCCTCAGCCCCTCCTCCTCCTCCTCCTTTTCCTTCTCCGCTTGAGCCACCTCCCTTACCCCCAGAGAAAGATGCCCTTAACTCTGGGGCGTGAAGAAGGAGGAGAAGCAGCCTCAGCAGCCGCCGCCTTGGTCCTCTGAATTCAGAGAAGCCCCCAGCCTTCCCTCCCTCCCTCTTTCCCTTCCGTCCGTCCGTCTGTCCCTCCGTCTGTCCGCGAGTCAGTCGGGGGCTTTGGGAGCCTCGGAAACGGCCCCAAGGGGACGAGGAGAAGGAGGAAAAAGAGGCGGCGGTGGCCGGCGGTGCCGGGGGAAGCCAAGAGACCCGAGACCCCGACCTCGGCGCCCCTTCGGCCTGACTGACAGCCATGGAGGGGGTTTGTCAGTGGGGTTAGTCAGCCCTCTGCCGTGGGAGCCGGGGGTGGATCGATCGCCACCCCCCTCCCTCTTCGCTCTCCCTCCAGCTCCGCCAGCCCCCGAGGAGAAGTGGGGGCAGAAAAATGAAGAGTTTTATTGGGAACCTCACGGAAATAGGAATGACTGCAAAGCCTTAGGGGGGGCGGAAAGACGACTTTGGGAGGAAAAAGACTTGGCAGTGCTCCGCGGAGGGGCTGCTCCAGAGACCTCCACCCCAGCCCCCCACCTTCGCCTCTGAAGAAATTGGCCACTGATGCATTATCCAAGTGTTGGTGGGGGAAATTTACAGCAGGATTTGGGGTCTCCCCTCCCTCTTGTTACACATTTTGTTTTCTTCCTACTTTTTTCTATCCAATCCCCAAGAAGTGAATTGCTGATGCAAATCGGGCTTTATTCTTTAATGATGCAACGGGATTAATTTCAGGATTATGTTGCATGAGTTGAATTTTGAATGAAGGAGAAGAATTTTTAAAAAGTGTTGGCTATTTGGTTGTTTACTTTGAATTGTAATAATTATTATTTTGTTATTTAAATATAAAATTATATGTATTCCCCTCCCCCAAATGCAGTAAAAAAATATATATCTTGGGGGGCAACTTTTCCCCATTAAAAAATGTGTATGAGAAATTGAACAGGCTAAGAAGGTTGTCACCGTGTTGGGTTTTTAATTCAGCACCAGGACTGCACTGATAGTCATTTAAATCACTACTGGTTTCTTTAAAACAACACCAACAACCAAACAACAACCTTATGTTTAAAAGTTAGGGTTAAGTCATAAAAATATTACTAATCATTGAAAGGACGACCAACAGAAATTGAAGCCACCATGTCTGGAGAGGTGCGTTTGAGGCAGCTGGAGCAGTTTATTTTGGATGGGCCAGCTCAGACCAATGGGCAGTGCTTCAGTGTGGAAACATTGCTGGATATCCTCATCTGCCTGTATGATGAATGTAATAATTCCCCACTGAGAAGAGAGAAAAATATTGTGGAGTACCTGGAATGGGGTAAGTCAGTGGGAGAATGGTCTGATATCTTCATAGGGTTTTCGTGAATATGTTGTCTTTTCTGAAATTTGCAGGCATACTGGAGTTGAGTAACTTAGTTCTTAAGGTTGGAAATTTTCTAGTTCGCTTAATGGCTTTTCTCGTGCTACTTGGTGCCACTAAATTGACTTAATTTTAAGGCCTAGCTCTTGTAGAGTTTTACATTTCCAGGTAAGCAGGAAGAGATGATGGATGAATTATCTGAAGGTAAAAAATAACGCTTGTCCCAAAGGTCTTTGGCACTTAACTTCAGTGAAGTTCATGGTAGATATGAAATTGAAAAGCACTGATAGTAGTTGAAAAATTGTCCTAAATGCCTGATGCATTTCAAATTATTGTAAAATTGGATTTAAAATAAATGGTTTAACAGCAGGTCAGCACTGCTTTACAGACTTGGCGGATGATTTTGAATTAATCTGTGTATAATAGAGTACATTAAATGAACAAAGAGGAGTATTTGTGCATATTTTTAAAAACTCATTTTGATTGACATATCAACATGTTTTTAGAATTCTGTGATTGGAGTTGGGAAGGGATGCTTGGCAGCATCATCTTGATTGAACTGGTTAGATTGTTCTTTATTCTTCTAAATATAGCTGTAACTAAGAAGATACTTAGGTGGAGGATGAGAACTAGTGTTTCATGTGACCTTTATGCTATAAAACTTAGCACCTCATTTGGATCAAATGTGCTTTTCAAATATTGGTCTCCACGTTAAAAATATTTTTTCCCACTTATAAAATGAGTAGTATGAGATCAATTAGTTGTTCTTAAATTAAAACAGATTACATTTAAAGGGTCTGTTATTAGAAAAACATTCAGATCTTCTAGTTTTTTTTTAGCTGCTTAAGCATCTGAAGAACAGTGAACTGAAAATTTATTCATATTTTTAAAAAACTGATAGTGTAATTGGTATCAGATTAGTAAAATTCACATTTCTATATGTAAAGATTTAATTTCAAATAAGTCATTTTATAGCTTTCTTTTTAATTCGAAATGTTCTTAATAATTATTAGTTTTCTAGCTAAACAGTGATTGAGGTATGCTTGATTTAATTAGTTTCATATTTTTTTCTAGTTGTTTGGGAATGGCCAGCACCTTGATGTTATGAAATAGTTTAAACGTGGAAATCTGTGAAGGGTAATTCTATATAGTTTTCTGAACTCTATATTAATTAATATTTCAAGACTGATATCACTTAATTTTTTTATATATCACTTTCTTAGTTTTTTAATGGTTATTTTCCAAATATAATAACTTTTAAAACATTTCTAATTTTCCCTTTTTCTTTTGCTTAAGTTTGATAAAAGAGATTGAAGTTTGAATTAGAAAATAACATGATAAAAAAGTGAAAAAATGTGTGGATATCATTGTAGAATGAGAAGTCATTTCAGGACTTAAAGGTCCTTTTATAAAGGTGGTCTTTGAGCCTCATAAGGTTTTTCTAAAGTGATGCTAACTTTCCTTTGTAATCTTGAGCAAGTTGTTTAATACCAGTATCTCTCCTTTCCCATCTGCACAATGGAAATATTATATCAAAGATAATTTTAAAGTTGTGATTAAAAAAATAAAAGGAAGTCATTTAAGTATTGAGTCAATACTTACTGCCTTGTAATGATTAAAGTTTTATTCTATTTTAAATGTTCAAATTGAATATTAATGATAGCAAATACCACTTTTGCTGTCTTTTATATTTTAGAATAATTTTAATAGATTATATGTTAAATAGAGTTGATTTTATTTCATTTCTATGTAAAATGGAATCATGTTTAAGGGAAAATAGTCATGTGATTTAAAATATTTCTAGTAAATACTGATGTCCAAAAAGTTGTTAATTTTTTAAAAAATGATTTTCAGTAGTGATCCTCACTTTTCCCCCTTTAAAAAAATTCCAGTCTCTTTGATATAATAGAAGAGGATATTTTCTTTAAATTCTTGTGTGTTTTCTTGTATTTTGGAAGAAATGACCAAAATTCTTGGAAAAAATCTTTGTTAAAGCACCTTTTTTTGGCTAAATAGTATTTGCTAAATATAAACAAGGAGGAATTTGTGTTATATTACTTAAATTTGTGTTCTATAACTTAAAGTTAATAGAAGGGGTTGGGGGTAAGTTACTCATAGAAGATAGTGGTTGACAAGGTGAAAGAAGGCTTAGTACAGCCTTATTACTATACTGTATTTTAGTTATTTAAAAAGTCTGGAATGTTTCTTCTCCTTGTTTTATACTATTATTAGTTGATGCATATACACTATATTGTAAATAGTGTAGATTTTGGTGACTAGTAATAGCTACATCAGCAAGCATTTATTGAATCCCTGCTTCTTGATAGGTATTGTGCAAAGTTCTAGGGAACTGAATATTTTCTAAATTGGTAATTGTTCAGAGTTTAAAATTAAATATTTTTAGAAATATCTACCATAAGAAAGGCTAGATGCTTAAATTAAAGTGACAGATGGTAAAGTATTTTAAAATGCCCATCTTCATTGATTACTTGATTTAATTTTTTTTAGAATTTTCAAAGCTATAGGAAACCTGTAGTTTTAAAGTATGCTACACAGAGTACAAATATACAGCATGTAATGCAAAATTATTGTTAATATGGGATGATAAAGAAGCCTAACTTCAAATAGATCTTGTATTTTTATGTGGTAACAATACTACTATATTATAATATTGTGGAAGCTAGACTATGAGTGTAAGTAGAACCCTTAAAGAGTATGACCAGTACCTTAGCTTTGTCTCTCTCAGGTGCTTTTTGATTGGCATAGTGGAAAGAGTGCCAGCTTTGGAGTCAGGATTGAGGTTCAGATTCTTCCTCTAATGCTTATTGGTCTTTCTGACCTTGGGCAAGTCATTTAACCTCACTAGGTTAAATGAAATGATTGAACTTGATGACTTGTCTAACATCTTTCAGATTTATATTTATAGTTTTGTTTTACAGCAGTTATGTTGGTATATTGATTATAGCAACTAGAACTACCTGTGGGAGAGAGTAGAGTGTTTCAAATACTGTCTGTTGTTTTCCCTTAAACATTCATTATTGGTTTTGCTGATGACCTTAGGGAGGAAGCAGTCTAGAAGAGTAGAGAATTAACAAACGAGAAGTCTATCCAGAGGTAGAAGTATTACAAGGGTATAAATTGCCCTTTGTTTAAACTCGTTTGTTTTCATTTTAAGGAGTTGAAATTTAATATAGTTAGACCCTTGCTGCCTTGTTTGTTTATCTGAGTTTTGGTTTCTACAGAACTCTTAAGAACATATTTACAGTAATTATAGTTGTAAAAAAAAAAAAGAAACAACTTTTATACCATAAACTCATTTCTTTAAAGACTTAAAATATTGCTTAATTAATCTGTGAACATGATACTTAGAAATGGAAAGTGGGAATTTTGGAGAATTCTTTACTGATTTTACTATTTTAAATGAGCTTAAGATGTTAATATTTGATGAGACAAACATTAAAACTACTGATAAGTTTATTTCTGTAGCCTTGATTTTTTTTTCTTAATATTATGTGACTTTCAAAGTAATAGGAATTCTGGTAGTTGATATTATTTTGTTTATATTACTAATGTTATAGTGTTCTATATAAATGAAGAACTTTAATACGATAGTGTATGATTGAGGATACTGTTTTTTGTTTTCAGATTTTTTATTGCAATATGTTTAAAATTTATATCCAGCTTTTAATGGTGGGTGAATTAAGTGAGGAGTAATGTCCTTGATTGAAAGCATCTGTGTCTTTTCTAGTATACTTTACACTTCACTTCTACTGTTCCCGATCTTTCTCAAATTTTTTTTGCATACTTTACTAATCATTCCAGAGTTTTCAATTGATTTAGATTAATGACAGCATTTATTTTCATTTAAGTTCTCAGTTAATATTGTTAAAAAGGAATCTAGAAGTGAGTAAAAACATCCCCCCTTTTAAATAAGGAGCAAAACTTTTGTAGTATTTCCAGTTAAATACATATTTAAGAATATAATCCAATGTCATATAATCCAATCAGTTATTAAATTTTGTTGTTGTTTAGGGACAGAATCTCTTGGCATCTGACCTCTTATCTGTACCTAGACAACTGCTCTAGTTCAGGTCTTCACTACATCTTCTGTGGACTGCTGCTTCCAGTTTCTTTCGCTATACACTCCATCAAGCCCAAAGCTGCCGAAGTCATATTCCTGTAGATATGGAGCTTAGGAAAAACAACAACCAAAAAACAAAACCTTAGTGGCTCCCCAATGTCTCTGTGATAAAATGAAGAGTACTTATCTTTGCATTTAAATCCTTCCACAATCTGACTTTCATCTACCTTACCAGCCTTATTTACTGCTTCCCTCATGAACTACATCCTAGCCAAATGAGAGTACTTGAACTCAAAATTCTTTCCCCTGACTCCATGAATCCATGATGCAAATCATCTTTCAGGTCTAGAAAGTAATTCCTCATCCTCTTCATCTTACAGAATCTTTATTTTTTCTACAGGGCTTAAATCAGGTACTATTTCCTTGGTGAATGAAGCATTCCTTGATTGTAATAGGTATTAGTATTCTCTGTGTTCAATTTTCTTTTATTATACTCATGCAATGTGGGTAAACTGGCTTACTGGGACCATTCCTTGTAGCATGTTTCTTACATAGTTTTAGTTGACTGCATGGAGGCTTGGGGAAGCCTATTTCCTGCTTTTTGTGAGCAGTACTGGTTTGCATTATGCAATGATTAAGAGTACTCTTAATCTAATTTCTCTTGAGCAGGCAGAGCTCAGAGCTTATACCAAAGCAAGTTGCTCAACTTGGGAGATTCTCTTTCTTTCTGGCTGTTAAATGAATGGACTACTTCATGCTGGTCCAAAAAGTCAGGTGGGGAACTGAGTGGATGCTTTTCACCCAGACTTCATGTGGCCCTGAACACGACTGGCTGCCTCTTTTGTGTGTCTGTTTTTCTCTGATCTTAAGTGCACAAGTATCCCATGTTAGATGTGTCCATGATTCATAGTAATCTTACAAGTTTTGAAAAGTCCAAAGGTCCTGGGAGGTAGTGCCTTTAGTGTTCTTAAAAGAGGTTTTTTGATCTTTTTTGTGTCATAGTCCCCTTTGATAGTTTGGTGAAGCCTGTGGACCCCTTCTTAGAATACTTTTAAATGTGTACAATAAAATATATAGGATTGTAAAGAAAAAAAATTAGTGAGAATAAAGATGTAATTTTTCCCAGGTTCACAGCCCTTCTGAAAACTGTCCAAAGACATCTCCTCTCCTCTAGGTACCCAGGTTAAGAACCTCTGCCCTATAATATCAGTGGCTGATGGCAGCAGAAGCATCTCTATCAGAAGTAGAGGGACACATCTGAGAACAAACATAGCTGTATAAAGATAGTTAAGAAAGAGATACCTTAAAGGAGTGTCCCCACCATGGCAGAGCAAAGTATCTTTTATGGATTCAAAAAAGGAGAAAATCCTAGGAGCTCAGCAGAGAGCCACACCAAAGTGAGACTTTTATGGAGGGAGAAAGGACTTATATTGTCAGAATTTCTATTACTCCTTAGCCACATGTGTTCCCTACATATGTGCCCCATGTTTTTATATTGTTTTCCTGTGGACATATGTGTATTTGTGGGAGAGTATGTGCCCCACACTTTTCTAGGGACTGTTTTATGCCAATTGTTTTTGCTTATACGTATCATAGTAAGTGCTGTTACTAAAAGTAAGTTTACTGACTATTTGTTAAGGAGAAACATACGGGTGAGGGCTCAGAAGCTATACTGTTAAAAGTATAGCCCTGTAGGGTCCCAGGTTTAGTCAGGTGCTCTCTGAGAGACCCAGAGCTCAAGTGTGGGTGCAAGTTTGGGGTGTAGTCCATGGTGGAAGCTATACTTATTTGTATATTTATTTTGTGTTCCATTCCCCCCTCCCCTTTGAGGACAGAGCCAGTTTTGTTTATGTGTCTTTGTGTCCCTGCCATCTAGTATAGTGCTTTGTATGTAGTAGGTACTTAATAAATATTTGTTGAATTATTATTGAGTTGAGTATTTATAATGCTTCTTAAATACCTGTTTTAAAAGATCACATGTAATCAATCCTATGAGCATTCCCTGATTGTTATGAATTTGTATTTGATAGTAATTTTATTTGATTATTTTATTTTAAAAAATAATTGCTATTAATGCCTTTTTTTAACATGAAAATTTCTCCAGTATCCCTTCTCCTTCTCCTCCCAGTGAGCCACTCAATATAACAAATAATATTTTTAAAAATTGGAAAAAAAAGGGAAAAGAAAAAAGCTAACAAAACAGTACATCCAAAAAAGTCAGAAAATGTATGCAATGTACCAGCCACACTGGTGGACCAGATTGTAAAAGGGTGAAGTGGGGGGAGGGTCTCATATCCCATCTTTGGAGCCATGCTTATTTTTTATAATTTTGCAACATCTATTGTTGTTTTGTGGTTCTTTACATTATTGCAGTCATTGTGTATGCTTCACTGTATCAGTTCATGTAGCTTTTTCCATGTTTCTCTTTATTCTTCATATTTGTCATGTCTTATAGCACAGTAATATTCCATTACATTCATGTACCACGATTTGTTAGCCATTTCCCTAATTGATGGGAATCTCCTTTGTTTCCAGTTTTTTGCTATTACAAAAAGTGCTGCTTTTTTGGTGTATGTGGGGACTTTTTTCTTATGAATAGCCTCCTTGGGGTATAAACCTAGTGGTATCCTTTGGTTAAAGAAAACGGACAGTTTAATCACCTTATTTACATAATTTCAAATTATCTTGCTAAAAGGTTGTAGTGGTTCATAGCTCCATCAGTGTATTAATTTGTTTGGATAAACAAATTCTTCATCATTGCCTAGTTCTATCTTTTGTCATATTTGTTATTTTGCAGAGTATGAGGTGAAATGTCTGGGTTGCTTTAGTTTGCATTTCTTTTATAATTAGTGATTTGAAGGGTTCTTTCATGTGGTATTAAAATATGCAATTCATTTTTTTGAGAGTTGTTCATATCCTTTGATCATTTGCCTATTGGAGAATGATTGTTGTGATAATAGATTTTATTTTATTAGTTTAATGTTGCTTTTTGTTTTTACTATACAGACATTTCTTCTTAATTCTCCCATCCCCTGAGTTCTTCTTGCAGCAACAAAAAATTAAGCAAAATGAACCAACAAAGCAACTGTGTCTGATAGCTCCATATCTGTAGCAGTTTCTCTTGTTACCTTGACTTATTACCCTTTAAAAAAAAGTGATATTGATATCTTTCATTTTCATAGTTTTTAATACCCCCTTCCCCTCTAGAAGAGGCCACTCTTATAACAAAGAAAACAGTATTAAATAAGACTAACTGGCCCACTAATTGGGTTGGACATTCCATATTTGCAGTTT